>RJJA01000101.1:0-163580 GCA_003724045.1 Lepidurus arcticus
ATAAATTGCATCGACCGGGATTCGAACCCAGGACCTTTTGGGCGCCAGGCGTGCGTGTTATCCATTCGGTCATACGCTTATATTTCGAAGGTGTGGAAACTTCTATAAATCCAACATATGAACGAAGCTGGTGTACGTGTACCATGGGTGTATTCGTGCGTAACATCCATCTTTTGTTCGATTTATAAAAATATGATGGTTCGGCTACAACCATACCTTGTACTCTAGAAACTTGCATTATTATTATATTTCCTTCAAAAATCGTGAAAAAATGAGAGCCCTTCCCCTGTTCACAACTCCCCTGCTCGATTTCCCGTTCCCGATATTCGAGCTCATGATGCCGAAGCATCACAATTTCGAATATGGGTATAGGAACCTCGCCGGAAAGCATAAGGTACAGAGCAAGGGAGCCATTCAATGACGAAATAAAAGGCTTCGACAGGGTATCGAACCCACGACTTCGAGCACACAAAGCGTGCACCTTATCCACTTGGTCTTACGCTTGTATAGAAACCGTGCTGAAACTTCTATAAATTCAATATATGAACAAGCTAGTATACGGGGTACGTCGGTAGCAAACATCTTTTGTTCGTTTTGTCTAAATATGAAGGTTCGCTTTAGCCATGCCTCGTTTTATCTAGAAGTTTTCGTATCATACTATTCTTGTATTTTTTGTCCAATCCGTGTTGAAACTTTGATAAATACAAAAATAGAAAGAAAGCTGCAGTTCTACAGCTTCTTGAACGCTTCTCTTTTGCTTTCGTCGTACTGAAAACCAAGTAATGCTATCGTATTTGAATACAAAAAAAATATCGCAGAACAAGCACCAAATCACAAAAACTTGTTTGCAAGAAAATTATATTTGTATTTTTCTTAAAACTTCACACATTTCCAAAACACGCTGCTCTGGTACAAAATTTCACTTCTTCCGCGCATGCAAAACGTCCTCCAGATCTTAATTCTGTTTGTAGTTCCGCACTCCAAACCTACGGCAAAACCTACGGCAAAAAAGGGTAAACATTCGGCGAGATGAACTACAACTTTGTGAAACTTAAAAAATAAACTTTGTACGAAAAATGCTGCTTAAATATGCCTGCTTTAATGAATCTCTCCTTTGACCAATACATGAAAAAAACGAATACGGTACATCAATTTCTCTTTACGTCAGATATTGCAAACAAGTTGACAAGTATGGATTGTCCTTTACCACTTCTTTTCTTTTTCGTTCAAGTTTAATTTATTATTTAAAAAAATTAGTGCACGCAAACCTGAAATGTAAAGTCAAGCGATTTGGAATGAATTTGTGAAACACATTATGCCAATACGCGAAATCTTGAGTTGCAGGTTAGTCGGATCCTTTATTAAATGGCCAGATGCCTTTAATAGACCCCCAACTTTTAAGAGATGTTGTAGAATTGGACAACGATCGAGGCCGAGTTGTCGGCTGGCATGGTGTAGTAGAGGCAAGATCGGCGGACCGGCTGGGGGGAAGGGGCGTGGCAAACAGATCTGAGAGAGCAGGGCGTGGTTGTCGACGCTCAGGTATACAAGCTAGTGAGTTATCTAAATTGACAAATCCACAACAAACCCCTGGATCATTCATTAGAACTTAACCACAATATTGTGTACTACTCCTTCCAAAATAAAAAGCTACCGAACGAAATAAACAATCTGGAGCTGCGCTACGAGCCCGGCTAGTGAAGTCATCCCATCGGCTAATATATATAATTCATAGTTGCGACATTTATTGACAGGCCCGTACCCAGGATTTTGGTTCGGGGGGGGAGGGGTTGGGGGGGTAGTATGTGATATCGTTAGGAGAAAAAACATTTCGGGGGGGGGGGGGGGGATTGAACCCCCCCCCCTGGGTACGGGCCTGTTTATTGATATCTAAAAAAGGTGGAGTAATGCTACTGGACGTAGACACAAGAACTACGATGTACCCGACACAAGGACTACGGACCCAGACATTAGGACTATGGACCCTGACATTAGGACTACGGACCCCGACATAAGGACTACGGACTCTGACATAAGGACTACGGACCTCGACATAAGAATTACGGACCCCGACACAAGAGCCGCGTTCGTTTTGACGAAAGTTTAAGCCGACTTGAAAGTCCACCCAAGTCCTTGCGCTAATAAGCGTTCGAGATTAAAGAGCAAAATTACTAAGAGAGCTCTGCAAATTAAAGATTCCTTTTACTCCCGAAAACTTTGTATGCAACCCCAAATGCTTTCCAGCCCTCGCCAGTTTTGGCAATAACATGAAAGAATTGTCTAAAATATAAAACACCCAGTATATGTACACATGCTCATCCCCTTTACCCCCTCCCTCCCCTCACCTTACCCTCCCTTTTAAAACGGTGGTACAATCCACCCTCTAGTCCCCCTTCCCCTCTGTCTCCCTATTTTTAATTGATAAAACGAACTGTGATATAGCTCAAATGAAACATGCACTACTAAGAACCCAGTAATAGGCTTCGGCCTAAACTGGTAATAAATTTTTAAAAAAAGCGTTCGAGATAGGTAGACTTCGCCAGACTTCGGGCTTACAAGCGTTTTCTTTAGCTAGTTGACTTAGACTTTGAAAGTCGACTTTTAGTTGTGGTCTCAAGTCAGGCAAGTCTATAGCGAGTACTCTTGTGCCCAGACTTAAACTTAACCCCACCCCTTGTTTATGTATCTCCTTTGTCGATACCGAACAATTCATGTATTGCTTTTGTTTACTTTCTACAAGCACCGCCCTATGGGTGGAGCTTTTAAGCGTTCGTTTTGGACTCAATACTTTCCAAGTCGACTTCCGTAAACTTTCAAAGTGTAGGCTAAAACGAACGTTTATAAGCGTAAATCAAGGAAGTTTGAATAGTCTAAGTATAAGTCGAAGGTGCAAAACGAACACGGCTCTTGTGTCGGGTCTGTAGTCCTTGTGTCCGGCACACCGTAGTCCTCGTGTCGCGTTGCCAACGCTACAAGTCGGGGTTGACGTTACGCAAAACTTCGGTAGCTTTAGAATGAAATAGGCTAGAATTTAAAGGAACCTTTAGACCTTTTGCACTTACCGTGTATGGGCGTTTGTTCATATAAAGATCCGTGGCGTTGTCTTTCAATGATTTCGCGTCGAACCTGTACCGGTGATTGAATTTCCATGCATTGTTCCGCAGCTTTACCCCAGCTAAACCAAACCAAACCGGAAACAAAAATAAGCGTGAGCCTCAATTGAGCAAAAGTACGGTTTTTACCTTCTGAAATCCAAGAAGCATTGGGAAAACGCCTGGTTCCATTTATCTAGATCACGTTTAGCGGTGAAATCCAGTTGATAAACGTTCTCTCCATGGACTAATTTCAAAGAAGGTTTGTTTTCAAGCAACAGGGCTGTGAACTACACAGCAGATGAAAAAAAAAATGTTACAAATTTTAAAAAGTGATGTGAAGAGCCACACTTACTTTGTTAACTTGTAGTGTCACTTCAGGTTCATTTCCAAGATCCTTAGCACTTTCTTTTCCCCACCATTGCCAAACGAAGCCATCTAATTTCGCATAACCTGCTCGCTTCTGCCATTGGACGGGACCTTCCGTGATATCTGTGAATGCATCTGGCTGGGCAGCCAAACGGAGGCAAAACTGACCGAACAAAGGTAACTGGGAATGTGCGTTTTCTTCGTATAGAGTGCAAAAAATAAAAAAAAGTTAACATTTTATTGATTTATTTTTTTACTGAGGAAGTTTACCGAGATTTTCCAAGGATAAGTCATGGGATTTAATAGCATCATTGGCATCGCTGAGCTTGAGGCTACAAGAAGCAACCAACTCAAACTTGGGACCCCTACAGAGATACAGAAGTTTAGTAGATGTTTTTGAGGGGTACAATATTCATTAGCATAACAGAAACATTAGTACTTACGGGTCTTCCTGTGCTCCTCCGTCTTTGAGTTTGGCAGCCATTTTGCGGCCCAGGGTTCGAGTTATTGATGAATGCAAAGTACGCGATATTTTCCTCGGAGTGGAAGCCAGAGCCAAATCGTCTTGCAATACACATGCATAGACTTCCACATTCATGGAAAAGTCGGGATCAATCTGAGAACTAGTACCCCAGGTTATACAATAGCAGTAACATTAATTTTAATTTCAATCCAACATTTTATGCTCACAAAACTTACAAGTAAAGTGTATCCGTAAACGTAATGTCCGTCACGGAGCGGTCAACTGGGGTTACGAGTTCTGTGTCTTGAACTTCTGTGTCGATGGACGCGACACAAAAGACAGCAAATCGGCGATAATCGCCACGATTTTTGAAATGGTCTGTTTCCTTCCACATTAAAGGTAACCGCAATTCCGAAACTGCGACTTTTCCGCGACACGGTGCAGAATTTCCATCTCTAATGCCAAAAAAATAATTTTAAACACGAACGAGAACATCTTAAAAATAATTTTAAAAGTCACTAACCGGTTTGAGGAGGATGCTCCTGCTCCTCGCAACTGCAACTCGGAACGCAAAGCGGCCATGCGTGCATTAGAGACTCGTAGAGTTTTCGCCGCTTCGAGATTTTGGCTCGGGTGCTTACATGCCGCCAACAACCGAGTCGTTCCTTCCCGAATTCGAAGTTCCACATCCAGTTTTTGCTCCAAATCATACTCCTGCAAAAAAAAAAAACAAAAAAAAACGTCAAATCAGTTCAAACATTCACGAATTACGAGCTAAAGAGCTAAACCACATTGCCACACCATCGCATGACAGGAAACCGAGTAAAGTAACCGCAAAAGCTTTAAAACGACTCTAACTTTCATCGCTCATTCCTTGAAAACAAAAAGAAAAATATACGAAGAGATTGTATGCGTGTTTCAGGAGTTAATGGAAATCCGTTCAAGAGGTTAAAAGTGCGCCCCAAGATTTTTTCACCCCATCTCGTTTGACAAGAATACTTATCCAGCACACGCCCCATGAATTCATCCCTTTTATTATTTGCAAGCTGGAGAATGCTCGTTAACAGCGCATGGTTCCCCGCATGTAACGAGGTCGTAAAAAATGGCTCACCCAACCTTTAGCTTTCAACCATACGTGTAACATATGCACGGCAACTTCCCCACGCAACGCTTTGTGGCACACACAACACTCATTGATCAAGGCGAAGTGTGTATAGTGCATGGTATAATACGGCACCTTGAGATGATGTGCAATTTGGCGGAGGTAATACACATCCAGATCTGCAATGGCTTCCGGCTGCTCCGAGGATGACGGAGGGGCGGTTGGAAAATTGTTATCAATGCCAACAGCCGCGGTCATACCCGGCAAACTTGAACGGTGTGGCTTGGTTCGGAAAGACGAGCGGAAGCGGGAATCCATTGCAATTAGCATATGAATAACAACCAAATCACGTGTAGGAAGAATGCCTGTCTGTGCCCTTAACGTAGCCTATACGCAAATACACGAGTTATTCTTTTTTGTCCCTAGGTCGTCTTTTTCAGTATTCTAGAAACCGAAATCCTTGGAAAAGGAAAACGACCGATAGACGAAACCGTACATTAATGGATAACTACGACTACGGTGAAGAATGGGTTTTCTTTTGTATACTTTTTTCATGTATACTATTTAGCTACAAGATGAATTTAGAGTGCTGGGTTCGTAAAGTCGCACTTTCGTCACCAAAGTTGCAGTCACCAAAAAGCTTGGCCATGAATCAAGTTTCAGTTAAGCTTACACGATGGCCTATAGAGATAAGAGACAGAGAAGCTGTTTTAGAGAGCTAAGAAAAGGCTTACATCAATGCTGTCAAGGTTAGGACAATAGTAATAATCGCCTCTCGAACGCAAAACATGACAGTCATGGCCTTTTCCCTTTCACTCACAATTGCTCTTTCATTTTGGCCTTAACGCGAGGGTAGTCAAGATCAAACCGTGTTCAAACCAACGCTTCTAAACCAATCTGTTGACGTCACTTTTTTCCTTGTCAACTTGAAAACAGTTCATTACCAGCAAAAACTTGCATTGATTACAGAACTAAGGCTCCCTTGGTTACGCCAACACAAATATGAAAACAACCCCAAAAGCCCGCCTAGCAACTCCCAAACTTGTCAAAAATCCATAGTTTTTTGGTGACAGCTTTAAACCTGAATCTTTCTCATATGAATACATGAATATTCTAAAGTTATCCCTAAATCTCTTCTGGAAATACCGCACTATCACAGCTTGTCCTTGTGCCAACCCCAAAACCCATCCATCAACGTAGCCAGCAAGTAGGCGCTGGCTTATAATAAGACCCGTGTTGTCCTACTTTGTGAAATTTTACACCCGTAACACGTCACATTAAGGTTCACTTTCGCCACTTTCGTTATCACCGCTCTCAACAATGAAAACTGGGTCTTTCGAATCAACAACGAAACTGGGTAAAGCTAAGGCTAAAAGCACAATAAAAGGGTGAATTAGTCCCTGCAAGGAACTGGACTAGATCAATAACGTTGATACTCGATAATCACGAAAGCTAACTCCCACACGCTTCTGCGAGTTAGAACCCCTTTGATTTGGTGGGCTTTCGTCTCGAATGCCGGCTCGAGAACTACTAAAAGCGTAACTATACCAAGTGGCTGAAAAATCTTGGACCCGCCTTCGAGAATGACGGCACTGGCTGACAGTCCTCGTACTGTACAGTACGTTTAAAGCTGCACTAAAAACAGCGAACGTTTTCTGTGTCGAACCCACACTCGCGGTTAGCGGGCGGATTAGCGTGGAGCCCTTGAGCAAAACCAGCGAGTTTTCCACTACCTTGTTCACGTTACGGTTGGAAAGAAATGGGAATAGAATACAAACGAAGGCGACAATACGTTTACAGCGCACCTGTTAACAGATAACCGCGTCAGAAAAGCGCGTGGTCGAATTTGCCGTGCGTGCTGCCCAACCCGGTCCACCCTTTCATGAGACTTGTTTAATGAAATTACATGACACTCCCATGTGAATGAAGTCAGACTAATGAACAAGAGCACTGCTGGACTAAAACAGTAATCCACTACACAGCATGAGGGAAAAGGATACCAACAGGTTTTCATTTGCGTCCATCGTGCGATGAATTCAAATGCATGTGGGCCTCATTCACTATAGATGAATAATAAATGTGTTTTTTCCCCCGGGTTTTACGAAACCAGACTTGACATTAACTTCCCATTAGCCCGCCCAGGCCGTATCATTTACATTCCAAATGCGCAATTCCCGCAGTGCGCTTTGACGTTAATCGCCTTCTGCGGAAAGTGCAAATAATCTTGGAAAAAGTCAAAAGATTTGTTCTTCCAGTTTAAATGATCTGCCTTAGAGCCAATGCTTATTGGAAATGTCAATGTTCTCGTAAAACTTCTCATTTTATTTATCATTTTAATTTTATTTGCACTGTCATAAGGTTAACACGATTTGGGAGACTTTCTAGCGTTTTTTCAAGCGAACCCATGAAAGAGGCAACTTCCTCCATCTGAAATGGCAACAGTATAGCCCTTACAATCACTTAGAGCAATGCATTAGACTTTCTCTATCGAGTAGTATGTGGTAGCGTGAGTCCATTGACTAAGTACGAACAATTGAGAAATGACTGCGAGCAATGGGAGTGGAGTTGTAATGAAAATTGGGAATAAAACGTTGTTTGTAAAGAAAGGCATATATAAATGACTGCCTTAGGAAGTCTGTTATAGTCGGCTACCACAAACACTTCCGTTCCGAGAAAAAGAGTCACGCCATCCGAAAAAATAGCTTTCCTCGGAAATTAATGACGTAAAATTGAAAATAACGGGTTTGACTATAAACATTTTTCGTTAGAAAATCAGCAGCCGACCCACACTGCTGCACACTAATGTTTATTTTTTTAAATGAACCGAATCTAACATCCAAACCATTTTACTAGGCAAAAACAAGACCTTATATGTGCTAAATAGGTTAGTTTTTCAAACCTAGAAACAGAAACAAGGAAAAACCTCATTTATCTTTTGGGCTTATAACACATCACAAGGCTATCTATCTATCTTTCTCTCTATATATACCTTGGATCGAACCGACACACTAGTGTGCAAAGCCAATAGCGAACGACTCGCCATAGGCTTTCTGGAGTGGGTCAAGTCTAAAAGGCTGGCATGAAATTTCGGCGCGGAAGGATATTGGCAGATGTTTCTAACACTGGGTCGATTTACAGTGCCGAGGGTTAAAGATTTTGTGCAGTGCATCAATGTCGATGTAGAGAACTCCATCGGAGATAATGCGTAGGTCTTCCGCCCACGCCAAAGCACGTTGTGGGTTTCTCGCGAAAATGCATATGGACGAGGCGAAAGCCAAAGGTCATTTGATGCTGGCGGAATGAAAGGCAAATAACTAGGAGAAGTTCGTGACGTCAACAGCCGTGTTGTACTGCTGGACAAGAGCCGGCCGCCCACATTTGTTCGAGGTAATTTGCATAATCCAGGGCGTTCGAGCTGTGTAGTAATACAAGAGGGATTTTCACAAAGTATAGGAGCCATCGCTTGTATATCACAAAGGTATACCACTATCCACTACGGAAATGTATCTTCTTAAACTCTCAAGACAGGGAATGCCATCAGCTTCTTCAATCCAGGCTATACGAATCTCTGTGAACTTAGCTAGACCTTCGCACAACAACAAACGTATTCTACTGAAAATGGTCCATCGGTCTGACTGAATAGAATAGTAGCTACAGTAACAAAAAACTCCGTGGGTTTTCTGGATGATATCTTTTGCTGGCCACTGGCTATACTTGCTTTCCACCTTCACACTGCGTGAAAAATTCGACCAAGCGCGGAAAGCCTACAGGTGCAAGAGCAGTAAAAAGCAAGATAATTGACTCCTTCTACATAAAACTACACAGGACAAGGAAAAAAGACCCTAGCCATGTTTACTTTATTTCTGGGAAGAATAATTAAGGTCAATATCCCAAAGTCTACACGTACTATAGCTCCCCAAGTTACTTCCGTTCTGCTAACGTTTCTACCTTTCGTCCCCGTTTACAAACGCAATTACAATTACAATTACAAACGCAAAACTGCTTCGTCGGTTGAACACCCCTGATGTAAATGCTATAGGGGTATAGCTCAACAATGAAAAACAAAGGGCACATTAATTTAGGTATGTGAAATTTCCTCTGAAACCCTAGTCGAAAGTAAAATCTATAACTTACTGCTTTACCATACGCTTTTACTATCCCTGGCTTAAATTATATCTGGTTCAGCGCCTAAAACACACACAGAGAAATAAATTAGAATTAACAAGCCATCCTTTCTTGGGGAGAGGCCTTATTTTTCATTGTAGAGCAACTCGCTACAAATCTGGGCTGGATGGCGCAAGCCGAAGCTGGCATCACGAGCTCAGCAGAGGTAGCGATTTGTTTTGTAACACTATCCTACCTTTCGTACACGAAAAGACAAGGATAACTAATAGCGATAATTAGCAAATGAAAGAGAGCAAATGGGTTGTTTGGCCTTTGACGCAGCAGCGAAAGTAACGGAATTACCAACCTACGCTTTCGTCCAATCGCCTTGCTCGATCCCACGATGGAGTTGACCGAAGCCCCGCCTCCAGCTTTTCATTCCCTGCAGTTAGGGAATGTCATAGCAGAAGTGTTTCCTAAACAGTGTAACTTGTTTTCAATCTCCGATTAACAAAAAGCGTGCGTATTATATTATATTATTAAGCAAGAATGAAGAGAGGTTTTCCGAGGTAGTAGCAATTTTAATTTGCCTAATATTAAGCAAAAGTAAAAGCTGTCTATTTTTTAATATGTAGGCACGCAACATTCGCTAATCGAGGTAGCAACACAATGAACGAGAAAAATGTTCCCTCTGTGAAATGTGCTGTTTGCAAAAATCAGGTTCCTATATCCGAATGGGTTGAACACGAAAAAGAGCATTTCCAGCCAAGCAAGAGAAAATCTCATCGTCTGAAAAAATCCAAGCTGACTTTACCGTAAAATGTCTAATTATATAGCACAGTATATGTAAGTAACGATTTAATGTAGGGAGAGTCTAACAGCTACTAATGCGTATACAACGCCAAGCCCTGATGACCCTGGGCCTTCGACTCCATTGAAAACAGAGGAAATCGTGAATGCAGTCTGGCTGGAAGAATCTGAGCCCAATTGTTCATCAATTGACCAAGAATACCCGGAAATAGAAATTTCCGCAGACGAGTTCATTACGGTAACGCAATTGTTGATCAATTCCGACGTTTTAATCGCGTGTCATAGGTAAACCTTTCGGTGACGGACGATTTGGAAGCTAAACCCTCACGGGTAAACCTGGACAATGCAAGAATATTTGTAGAGAGAGCACACGAACTACATGAATCCATGCATTACTATGAAGACTGTCTCGCTCCTGACCAAATCAAAAGTGAGCCTCCGTTGGACTTGCCAGTAGAACCGCGAAATTTAGAAGATATAGATTTCTTCAATGCCAGTTGTCAGACAGTTCTACAAGGAAGTGATATAGAGCAGTTAGAAGTTACATCCCAACAACTATTGAAAGCGTGGAAGTCTCTATCAGGCAAAGAAGAATCTAGAAAGAGGTCAGCACAGAAAACCGAAGTGTCTTGCATGAATATGACTTACTTTAAACAAAACCCACCCGCATTACGATATTATACAGGTAAACTTTCGCGTGAAAACCTTTATGGCAGATATATTTTCTTGACTCAATTTTTTCTATTTTTTTTTCAAGGTTTCCCGTCTTTCACGTGTCTTTTAGACTTGTATAACCAAGTCAATAAGTTAGTCCGGGTAAATCATCCCGTACGGAGTCGGTTTGAGTTGTTTGCCATGACACTCCAACGCCTTCGCTTAGGTTTTGAAGCGGAAGATGTCGCATTCCGGTATGCGATCAGTCCTCATGACGCGCGCTTTTATACCACTTTATGGGTAGACGCCATGTTCCAGTGTCTTCGTGGTATTGTATCTTGGCCGACGAGAGACGACCTGCAAACTATGCTACCTGCCAATTTATCATCAGAAATGAAGGATCGCATTGCGATTCTTGTAGACGAGTTCGAAATTTCTATACATCAGTTTGGAACCAGCGCCAAAGAAACCAAAGTCAAGTACGTCCTTGTGCTCAACCATGAAGAAAATGTGCTGTATGTCAGCAAAGCATTGCCATCAGTTGCCACAAGCGCCATGGCAGGTGTTAAGGAAGTGGTAGACCAACTAAAGCCTGATGACTTGGTCGTTTCCTTATCGCACCCATCAGTGGCTCTCTTTACCCGTGTGCAGAGTTCACGATCCACAAATCTGGACACTATTCATGGTGTCGAACAAGAAAATGGACCCGTAAAGGATCGTCGCCCACCCTCAGAAGCGTTGGAGGACTTTGTGATTAATTTGAGAAAAATCGCTGGACAATTGGCAACCAAATTCAAGATATTACAAACGGCTACACCTGATTGGCTTGAGAAAGACACTAGTGGACTCACAAGGCTGGATAAAGCTGTTACCGTTTGTTCAGGGTTATCGAATTTCTCCCTCCGGGCCTTAGGCAATGCGAAAGTATAACGAGACAGAAAATCTCTTCCTTTTTATTAAACGGTTAACGAGGGGATTTAATTTTTGTGGGAAAGTTTTGAAGCTTATACTGTACTCAAAAATCTTTTGTAATAAATTGAAAACTTTATAGAAATCATCAATTACTGTCCATTATTATTTGCCTATTGTGCATATTAATGGACATTCTGATTTATTTGGCCTACTAATATGTGTTTCGCTATACTATCGTCAGTCAAGTAAGGTGACTTCTGGAATACTTGTCCTATTTTGTTTAACACCTGTTCTTTACGAGTGGAAGGCTTAAGCAACAAAAAGAACTAAAAGATGACAAGGCATATTGCACTAAGAGGCCAGCAGAATAGCAGATGCTACAGTTATTTATGGTGTGAGCCATCAAGAAACATGTGGGTTTCACTTACCCAGGTTTTCCTTGCAGAACGCAATAATGAGTCCCTACGTCGCAGCGTACTCTTGTAATCTGATACGTTCTTTAGATAACTAGGACTGTCAAATATGGCTGATTTTGGTAATTTGGACACACTTTTCGAACGGCTTCTCTTGCGAGGAGCCATGATGACGGTTACACAGGTTTGCTGATGGGTTGTTTCCTACTCCCGCACCAAACAACAAAATTCAAATACTTCGTTGGTTCAAAAGAGGAGGTGGAGCTTAATAGGTGGCACTACCTAACGTCCAAAAGTGGAAGGGTGCAGGGAGTTAGTGTTAGCCTCTCACTAGGTGACGATACCTGTCGAGAAACTTTCATTTTAGCGCTACTTTCAAACTACAAAGCGGAACATGCACAACCCAAATAAACGGAAAACGATAATACATCTTTTTAAAACCAACTCAAGTCTTCTGCACGCCTCTAAACGGCTACCATTAAATTAATTCACGAATATCATTATTATTAAAGGACCGAATCAAACACATTAGAAGCTAAAATAGTCTAAGTACGGAGCCTCATTAATTGGAAACCCAAAATTGTGAACGCAGATGTGAAAAACAGATATACAGAAAACGTTAGGACCTGATTAGGGCACGTCAGTATCAGCCATATGTTTTAGAGGGCAAAGGGCTCTTTGCCAGTGCCAAGGCGCAGTCGCGTCCTTCTTTTTCTGCGTCTCCTCTTGCATTATCCCCAAGCACAAGATTCTCGAAACTGACGTCAGTTATTTAGTCAAGCACTCCTTGTGGTCGTGCGAAAACGTTCTCCGGACATATACTTGAATCGTCAGTTATAAGACTTTGTGGCATTTACAAGTTCCACTCTTTAGTACGCAAAAGTGCAATCATGCATATCGCAATCGCGATTGCTTTCACCTTGCTGGGTTTAGCTTCCAGCCAAACCTTCATCGATGAGTGTAAGCCTTGTCGTCTGGAAAACTGCCCCCCGTTACAAGAACCGTGTTTATCGGGAGTGGTAAAGGATAGCTGCAACTGCTGTACCCAATGTGGCCGTCTTGAGAACGAGAAATGCGACAACGAAACGCTCCCTTTGCCTTCTCGACACCAATACGGATTATGTGGCGAAAACTTGATATGCGCTTTGCGAAAAGATCTCAAGGCCGGAGTAAGTGAAAACAACTCTGATTTCTACCATGTTGATTGAAAATCGAACATTTTAATTAAGTGTGCATTTAATTACACGCTACTTTCGGTTTATATACGCAGGGTCTGGCAAAGGTTTTCTGTTTATGCAATGCCTCCCACATCCTATAAACAGATCCCCTTCCCACGTCCGCTCCGAGTCTAAAGTTAAAGCTCAAGTTTAGTACACATGCTACGAAAATCTCCCTATGTTGCTACGCAAGAATGCCGTGCTCTAATTGCTATCCCGTTTTTCTTTCTTTCCCTTTTTTACGTTATCAGCTCTTGACAAACATCCGGGCCTGATAAGGACTTAAAACGAGCTACAGTTGCGCTATACATATAACTATTCTTTTTTTTTGCGATAAGGTACAAGGTGTTAAATTAACTAACCATACGCGTATTCTTTATTTAGGATGCTGAAGCACTCTGTACCTGCAAGGAACCTGGCATGGTATGCGGCAATGATGCCCGCACTTACGCGACTGTTTGCAATATGCGAGAAGTCGCCGCCAAATCCAACAACGAAAACCTCTTCATGCAAGACTGGGGTCCTTGCAAGTCGTGTACGCCACACATTACTCACAACTTTTTTTAAACATTATTTAGTCAAACTTATTGAATCACTAAAAACCTACATTTATAGTTCCCATCATCGTTTCCGGACCCGAAAATGTCACTGAGCATATTAAGGAGAGCGTAGCGCTGAGCTGCGAAGTCAAGGGATTCCCAGTACCCACGATTACTTGGGAAGTGGAAACCAGCACGGGAAAAAAACTCAACCTTCCTAGTACATTTTTAACGCTTGAAAAGTTTTCATGGAAAAGAACTGATTGACAGTTAACTGTGTTAATCAGGTCTTTTTTATAAAATTTAATACGCGTTTACTTTTCATTTTATTTTTTTAAAAGGTGACGACCCAGCAATGGCTGTGCAAGTCCGTGGAGGTCCTGAGCCATTCATGATCACGAGCTGGGTCCAGATTATGGAACTGCGACCTACGGATTCGGGCACATACACGTGCGTTGCTAAAAACTCCGAAGGCGAAGTTCGCGCTTCGGCTCAACTCGGCGTGAACAAGGTGAGGTCGTCGGGCAAAGTCAAAACAAACAGTAAAACTTCCTCGAATAAGAAGCAACAACAACCCAACAATAATGACCCTACTTTGAAAAAGCAACACAATAAGACCGAACAGACACCTCCCAAAAAACAACAGGTTAACCAGGAGAACAAAGACAAGAACCCACCTGGACCAAGCAAGGACACTAAAGCGAAACCCAAGAATGCCTCCAAAGGCAACGGAATTGTCTAAAGTTTGAGTTCGACTCAACTGTCCTTAAAAACTTTGGGTATTATTTCTGTCTTAAACGTTTGTGGGCGCCAACACCAAATTCAAAAAGGGATCTTTCATGCGCTCGTGTATACTTTTGTTTTCGTCGTCAAGCTTCTCTTCTAACCAGGCTTTTCCATGCTCCATTGACTTGCCAAAATACCCGGCAAGGGGTTCGTGATTGTACTGTGGCTTATTAACGTATAAAAATCGCAAGAATCGTAACATGTATGAGAATGTTCCTAATGCTAGATGTCTTTTCTTTATTCACAGGCTTAGAAGCCCGGAAAATTGGAAACTTTTCTCAACGCTATTCTTGCGTTTCCTACCACGCTGCCTTCTAAACGTAGCCCATTGTAGAGCTGCTACACTGCCATCTATCCTTCTTACTCTTCTCTAATAACTCAATCCCAATGTTACTAGCTGTTTTTTATGCAATACACTACTTTTTATCAGTGTTTTCAAAACATTTCCAAGACAGTTTGACTTTTTATTTAATAGAAACCCACTAATGAGATACGTAGACATCGCTCTTGCCGTATGACTGATCAACATTACGGTTTCCGCGTAATCGAACTGCGAATGGTAACAAAGGCGGATCTCTAACAAAAATCCCTCTTCCTTCAGGTGTGGATACGAAAAAGCGATACGTTGTGCCCTCACCACCAGCCGTGATACTCACCCAACCTGGGACATTCATACATTCCCGTTCATTCAAATTAAGAAAAACAAATAACTTTACCTGCTGAGGACAACACCAGATCTACTACGCTAGTATTCCATGAACCATTTCCTTGGATGTCTACGTCTCTGCCGCGTAATCCTGGCCAGGCTTCCAATCTAGCTGTGTTGCCTTGCGGAACACGAAAAAGGCGAGTCTCAAGGGCTTCTTTATATAATTCGTCGGCGTGTTCTGTTGGAATGATCGTCAATGGCAATGCATGAGAACGAAACGCTGTTAACCTATAAAAAAAAGCATTGATTCCACTACGTTTTTTTACCGAATTTAGTTAGAAACGCTTACAAAACTCCATGAGGGCCTTCAAGGTAGTCAATTCGACCCAAGCCGGCCAAGAAAAAGGTCTGGCCAGGTTTCAGGATAAACGTTCTGGGCTCAATTGCTCGATTGGGTAAGACGAACACTAATTCTTCCAATGTCAACAATGGTAATATCTACGTACATTAAAAAAAAGCTTTCTTGCTCATTAGACATTCCAAATAGATTGTACTTTAGACAAACTTGGTCAGGTTGAACTGTCCCTGGAGTATCGTAACACCATTTGCTGTCCCGGTAGTCAACATCTTCGGGATTCACCGTTCCCAAGTGGTCCTTGGGTACCCTTTCAGCGTTGACAGCAAAAGGATCTTTGCCAATTAAAGGATCTTTCGGTATTTCAAACGTTCTTCCAATGTGTCCTAAGAAACACAATTGCTCTAGTCAAAGGTTTATCAAAGAAAAGCGGCTAATATCACCAATTAACGTGGAGTAAGTCGGGTCCTTTGTTTCTTTCAACTGCATCTTACGAAACTGTTCTTCTACTATATTATTTTGCCTTTCAGCTTGTAGTCTTTTGACTCGTTCGTATAATCGTATTCCAGACGGCCTCAACATAGGGAACTTGAGCAGGTTTAACGTGGTTCCGGGCCAAGGAGACACAGTAGCCCTTTGGAGAAGATCAATGGCTTGCGTTTTACAAAAATCCGACTGTAACAACGCGTTGAAGAGGGAAGATTTGCCCACGTTCGTACAACCGACTAGGTAAACGTCTCCTACAGCGAAAAATGTGAACAATAGGTACGAAAAACGAGTTTCAAACTTGTACCTTTCATGGCCCATTTGCTTTGGAGTTTCGTAATCAGTTCTTCAACACCATAACCGGTTCTGGCACTAACTAAGCTGATACCTTTGATATTAGCTTTATGTAAGCCAGTAGTTTCAATCGCTGATTCCAAAGACTCTGTCAGACGTTTCAGAAAGTGGCGCCCATCTTGGGGAACAAGATCCACCTTGTTTCCCACAACAAATACAGGACGTTTACGCCCTATTTAGATATAAAGATGCCAAGATTCAGATACGAAAAATATGTATAAATATAAATGACTACATACCGATGACGCTGAGAATATCAGGCCAAATACTGCCAGGAAAATCAAGAAGATCCACCACAAGGAGTACTAATGCATACTTGTCCTGAATATGGGACAGGACTTTGGGATAATCCTCAGGTGAAATGTTGACGTTTAAAGCAACGTCGTGTTCGCGAAGGAATCTACATCGCTGGCATATACATTTGCGGAGTTCCTTAACAGTTTTGCCGTGAAACAACTCACTGGGGATATAGCCCGGAATGGCTGGGTTCTGGCAATGAAGATAGGCTCCACAGCCACCGCAAGGTTCTTTACTCGGTCTCACGTTCTCATCAGGAGTGCCGTAATCAAATTTCCATGTTGCTATTCCAGTCAGCACATTGCGTTCCCTGGTAGGAACGTTAGGAGCAGCGTTGGGCTCTTGGCTTGCCTTTTTTAATTCAGATTTACGATCAATGGTAACGAAGCTTGAGTAGGGAAAGTGAGGTTCTGAAAAGCTGGTCTCCGACTGCTCTCCGACTGAAGGCTGTTCTTCTGTATCGAAACTACTTGTGGGGTTTAAGTATTTCTCAATGAGGATCGTATCAACGTGACTGTAGAGCAATGTGTTCCGCTCTTCTTTGCGCTTCCTGACGTCTTTTGTGACCAGTGTTCTTACCGTGTCTTGAAAGGTAGCTTTCATGCTTCTTGGAGCAATAGCAGTGTTATAGATTATTTTTTGTTCTATAGGTTTACCCGTGATAACAAGCTTATCTGGTTTCACTGATACTTTGCGTCTGCCATCTATAATGGTAGGCATTTCCGTATTTGCATTCAAAACTCCCGTATTAGCAGAAATGCTCTCTTGGGTTCTTGGTTGGGTATTTGTACCCTCTGATGGATCTGCTACTGTTGAGAAAGTCCTCCAGTTATGCCGACGACTGATGAGACCAAATCTGGATTTTAAAATACGACTTATTCGCATTGCTTTGTAAGACAGCATGACTGAATTTGTTTCTGAATAAGTACAAATAAATGTAATTCCAATTTTCCAAACACAACAGAACGAAATTCGAAAGGCTAAACGAACACGTGCACGAGGAAATACTAGCACCACTACACGGGACAAACGAGTTCGCGAATATCCCGCTCTAACTAAAGGCTCTGCCAGACACGCTTTCTCTGGGCGCTCTGATTTTGTCTTGACTTTTCTTTCTCAGAAGGAAGAAAGCCAAGGAAAAAAATAGGGGAAAAAGCCGTCCAGAGAAAACTAAGCATGTCTACGGACTCGTAGCAGTCCGCCCGTCTACAATGCGCTACAAGACAAACATGAATAATAAGCATTCAATAATATTCGTAATAATAGGTCAGAGGATAGCCCGGATGGTTGGTCCTATTTCATTCTGTAGCTTTTGGGACTCACGAGCATGACCTGCTATTGCAAAGTTGCAATGCTTTCCTGGGCTTATTCAAAAACATACAACCTATATGAGTTGCATATTCCAACCATTCAACCAACTGGAAATGGAAGTGGAACATGTCTGATTCTGAACCAATCCCTACCCAGGTAAAAAAAACAGCATTCTATAATATAATACAATATACGTAGCCATACCCATGTCCATGTCCTACGTATAATGTATTATATTATAGAATGCTGTTTTTTTACCTGGGTAAAAATACGATTTTCAGAACTTAATTGAACTGGAAATTTTAATATATAAAAACAAACCATTTATATGCGTATAGCCCAAGGAATGGAATGTGTCTTCGAGAAAAGACCATGATCTTTTATCTGACAACTAACAAATCACAATCTATACAACTGGGCTGCATGACTTTTTCGGCCTTTTATGCCTTTTATGCATTCCTCGTCTATAGTATAGGTCTCCATATACAGTGAAAACCGCTTAACACGAAATCGAAGGGACCGAAGTATTTTTTCGTGTCAAAAGGACTTCATTATGCTAACAGATATATGCAAAAAACTTTGTTAATAAAAAAAACTGTCGTGATAACAGAGTTAGTTTTCAAGATTATGACGGTTTACAACGAGCGATACAGGTCGGATCGTCAGCCCCAAACTCCCAAGAGTACCAATCCCGTTTTGTGAATGTTTTGTTCTCTTCTCGAACCCTTTTT
Source organism: Lepidurus arcticus (assembly GCA_003724045.1). Classification (NCBI taxonomy): domain Eukaryota; kingdom Metazoa; phylum Arthropoda; class Branchiopoda; order Notostraca; family Triopsidae; genus Lepidurus; species Lepidurus arcticus. Next base: position 18,645 of record RJJA01000101.1, read on the forward strand.
GTTGTAGATTATAAATGCCTACTTATGGGGTACTATGGGCAAGTCCGTGAATCCATCCCTGTGTTACCTGTTACCCCACATCCTATTGAGCAGGGTTCTGGATCCTTCTAAAAAGATTCGAACAGATCGAATCTGATCCGATCAATCGGTCGGATTTGATTGGATCGTGGTTGATCGCAAGCCGGGATCAGATTGTTTTTTCGGGAAATTTACCGATCCAAAATCATACCTTCTAGCTAGTGACCACGGTTAATTTTTTTTACTGTTTAACAACGAATCGCTTTGGCAAACGTGGTTTCAGAGCTACGTCGAAAGGCCATACAGAAACTCTTAAGAAATAAACCACAAGCCCGCTTGTATATATATGCGGTGGACGGCGACGAGAGAACTTGTGGAAGAAGAAAATCTTTCCATCTGTACCCCATTATCCGGGATTGTCCCTCTTCCGGGTAAGTAGTGCTAGTAAGCCTAGTATAGTCTCGAACTAAAAGTTCCACCGGTTTCATAATTTGTACAAGATTATGAAAGAGGTATTACATATCGTTCACTTATAACGTATAGCCTACCTATCGAGCTCGAATGAAATCCCAAAGGAATATACCGTTTCTACACGGGTAATTTAATTACTTAGTAGTGTTCTTCGAAATAAATTCTACGAATTAAAAGTTATGAACGTTCATAGAACGTACAGTAGTGTCCAAAAATATCTACCCAATGCATGCCCTAGAGATCGCTTATCTATTTTTTTTTTTCGATTTTACTGGACAGTGGGCTTAAACTTCTATTTCATTCCCTTTTTTCGCGTCCAAATCAAAGAAAAAATAATTGGATACGCGATCTCTAGGGTATGCATTGGGTAGATATTTTTGGACACTACTGTACTATACCGTCCAAAAAAACGAGTATAGGGAAACCACAATGGTATAATTCTTACCCGTGGGATTAATTAAAGATTGCTCGTTTCGAACCTGCTCCTCTCTAAAACCGAATCGAAACTAAGAAAAGTATAATCCTAATATATTTCGCTATTAGTGTTTTCTCTGTCCTCTAGCTCAGGGTTAAAAGGGACTCCTCTTTCTGTAAGTTTTGGTTTGGTCTTAGACAAACCGGTTCAAAATGAGCAGTCTTTAATTAATCCCACGAGTAAGGATTAAACCACTTTCTACATATTTTCTTAGCGTTTCTTTTACAGGTATTATATTCTGTAATGTGGGCCTTTTTGTTTCACGAATCCAGTAAAATTATGCCGAATTTAGACATGTGCTTTATGATATTCTGCAATGTCGACTTACAATACCTGTGCCATGTCAATTACACGTGACAACGCATTTTTTATACGGCATATTTTGTATACGCAACTATAAGGACCGCCTATTGATAACCAGGCTAGCAGGCCTTCACTAAAACCTTTTTAGCAGTGAATAAAAAGGTTTGCACTATACTGTAAAAAAAGTGTGGAATTACAATTAAAGATTGCTAGTTTTGAGCCTGTTCCGAAACTAAGAACAGTGGAATCCTAATGTATTTCCGTAAAAATATTTTCTCTGTCCTCTAGTAAAAATGGATTCCTCTTTTTATAAGTTTCGGTTTGGTTTAGGGACACCTACAAACCGGTTCAAAATGAGGAGCTTTTAATTGATCCCACGGGTAAGGTTTAGACCACTGAGGATTCCCAATACTCCGTTGTTTTGGGACAGTACAGTACTGTAATGTTCCCCCCAAAAAACGACCCAAGGGATATCCAGATATTTTTTCTTGGATTTTACTGGATAGCGGGATTACTGGATAACTTTCCGTTCATTCCCTTCTTTCGTGTCCAAACCAAACCGAACTTCTAAAGCTCGTTCAGACGAAGGCAAATTGGTTCTCCGCTTTCCAGTCAAATGCGTGAAAGTATGAGCAATTTGACTTAGTCTGAACAAGCTTTAGACTTACGGTTTGGTTTGGCCACGAAAGAAGGGAATGAAAGATTAAATCCGCTGGCCAGTAAAATCGAAGAAAAAATAATTGGATACGCGATCTGTATTTGTTATGTATTTGCTTGCTAATTGCTTTCCTGTCCACTTTTGGGAATGTTCTCTCGGAAGATCAATTTTGTTAGTACGTGCATTCTTTCTTTGTACGCTGTTTTTCTTTTTGCGTTCACGTACACTATACAACGAAAAGTTTCTAGTTGGATCTCCTGAGGCCTTCTTTAATTTGCAAATGCAAGAGTGTCCCTGCTTCTGATTCAAGGGCTATCGTAGGAGGGATGGTAAAAGCGCCCGTGGCTACCAGAGTGCCAGTCTGTGTCCGGATTTTAAGGGTTTTAGTGACGAATTAGGGGCGTTACACCATGCCGGTGCTCCGTAGAGATGGGTAATGCACAGTGGCCTTTATCAAGGTACGGATCAGTGCGCTTGTGATGACGAAAGGCGATGTGCTTTGGACATTTCGTATCATTGCTACGGTCTTTGAGACTTTTGCTGCTAGGCCCCGGATTTGGCGCGGTTTGCCCAATTTAGCTTGTCGTCCAGGATGAGGCCCAGATATGACACTGATCCCTTCGGTTGCTATTTATTTATTCTTCAATGTGAGAGGGGAGTTGTTCGGTTGCATGATGTTTTCGGGAGAAGTGCATTAGATCCATTTTGTCTTTGCTGAATTGCAAGTTCAAGTGTTTGCCCCGTGGCTCAATGGTTTTCAGGGAAGACTGTAAGATCCTAACGTTTACTTCTCCAGAAGTTCCAAAGGTATGGAATAGTAAGTCATCCGCAAACGCAAGTGTTTAGACTCGCTTTTGTTGAAGGAAGGATATAGAACGCCATTTACGTACATCGCGAAAAATAATTGGTGATAGGGGAGCATAACCGTGTATCTCACTCTTGTGCGGGCCATTTCAACAACTTTCCAGCCATGTGACGATATGTTGAGGTATACGCATTTCCCGTAACTTTTGAACAAGTTTTCTGTGGATTACGTTATCGAATGCTCCGCGCATATCTGTTAGAAGGGCTGAAGTTACACGTGTCAAGTTACACTGTCAAGTGAATATTGATTATATTAAGCGGAGATTCTAATAACCGAAAATTGGTTAGTGGCTTTCTTTTTAACCAAAGAAAACAAAGCATCTTTTTGGCACTTTCCCAAAGGTTTCCTTTTTCTGAATTCACTAGACCCACAACGATTTTTCCACAATTTGGAGAGAGAGAAGATGACTGAGGAATTCCTTGTTTAACTGCCTTTTCCAGTCGTGTCAAATCTTTTAAGTTTAACTGGTAAGTTTCAATGAGCCGCAACTTCTCTTTTACATTTAAATCAACTTTTTTTTCGTCGCCATTTATATATAACCACACGTCTAAAACACACACTAACACAGCGCCTTTGAAGTCTACTTCTACGCTGGTAGGGTTCTCAACCTGATATCCCTTCAAGTTTTCCCCGTCAATTAAAGGAACTGGTCACCTTCAATTGGATAACTTGCTCCTTTAATTGACTGGGGAGCTTATAAGGGATTTCCCCCCAAGCGTAGTAGGCTGGCAATGAGAGGATGGGTCAAAACGACGTAAAAGCAACGTCACTGGTATATGCAGGTCCATGTAGCAATCACTACCGTAGCTTATTCGGTACTGTCCAGTAGGCCCTACTATAATGGTCGCATGATTGACTTTGCAAACGGACCAACGTGCGTTTCGACCAATCCTGTCATTTCCAAACCACAACTACGCTTACTCAGGGTTCTCAACACAATAACCTTTAACTCCTCAGTCAATAAGGGAACAGTCATTCAATCACATGTCGTTTAGTAGCGAAGCTAATCCCTCTTCACTGGCAAAATAAGAAAATACTGTACTGGCGACCATGAATCAACTGTTGGCCACTGTTAAATGGATTGGCTTAATAAATGTTAAATAAATGGATTTCTCCCTTTTGAGGTTATTTTTACATGAGTAAAAATACCGGGTATTTTTACATGAGTAATTGGGCTCAGAATATGAACCAGGGTGGGGAATGGTAGATTAGGAAAGCTTTCGGGGTGAAGGGCTAAAAGCAATGTTAAAAATTTGTTAAAATTGGCGGGATCTCACCAAATGCACTTCTATCACTGGCGGAAGTGAACCGCGAACTCCAACAACACATTGATCAACAAAGATTTATTGTTTACACAAATATCTCGAAACAAAATAAACATAAGAAATCAAACTACAAGTTAATACATTATCGTTCATTAAGGAAAGGCGCCAGGCCTCGCGCCAAGACAGCTCTGCAGCATCCTTTTTTCACTCCGAAAGCAGTGGGCTGGTTACTTTAGCACTTTTAGTGCAAGAAAAAAAATTCAACAAACAGGCATTTAGGTTAGATTTTTTTTCTTGGTTCCCACCGTCTCTTTAACGTATATTTTACTTAATGTTGGGTGTTCTGCTGTTTCTTGCTGTCGCCTCACATTAGTATACATTCTTTCGACAACCCCCAAATTACCCCAAAACGCCTCCGACTGTACCACCACCAGTAACGAAAAGTCAAACCCAGAGTTCCTTAAAAAATAAGAAAAAAGCGGTTACAAAATCATATAACAGCTCGCTTTTTTTACTGCTCTTCGACCAGCCATCAGTGACCAGGTCTCTTTCTGCACTTTGCCGCGCAAAAGGAGACAAGGAAGGGAAGGAACAAAAATCAGACTCATGCATTACCCTTAATGGATCTTTACCCAAACAGAGGCCAGTGCATGCAAGCATGGCCCATGCGAAGGCGCCGAAGCCGGTCGCCCTCGTCACGTCATCAACGGACAACGGGGCGCCGACCATGGATTCTTCGCACTTTTTCTTCGGCGTCACGAGTCCGGTTTGTCCGCAGCCTGACACTGAACAGAGCCTGGGTTCTTTTAAGCTCTTGCTGTAGCAAGCCATATACCTCTTCTTCCAAAAAATCTTTTCTTAACCTGTTAGCCTCCCCCAACAAACCCCATACCCATGCAAAAGCGGACAATTCTAGCGGTTTTGGAAAGAATTTCTCCCACACTACAATTTCTCCTACCAGACAATCTGCCGCGAGAACATTCAGCCAAGCGCCCTTTAGTCCGGGAATATCGACTCAAAACTTGTTTATGTAAAGCGATCCCCTGTCTTGACACTAGCCTATTAAAAAAATCCCCAATTCCAATCGCTCAAATTACAAACTTGTTGTCCACCCTCTAGATCCAACGCGAAATGTACAATGACGTACCACGTACTATGAAAAAAATAACTACGAATGAAGTACAACCACCATAAAGGGTATTACAAAGTGCCTTATACTCATCCTTTGATCTTAGGAGTTTTATTCTTGCACGCAGAATTTTGGAGTCTAGCCATTTAGGTATAACGCATACATGCATATTGCAGGTGACCTCACATGTCTGCTCGTTTGGTGCCGGAGCTGCTGAAGCAAAACAGGAGCACCGCACACATACATATAACCCATCTTAGATAAGACCACACCATCAGCAAGAAAGCCAACGTCTATAGTGAGAAAACAACATCAACCCCGTCCAGGGCTGGGAACAAAAAAAGGGAAAGAAAAACTGAGAAAATCCCTTCGGAGTTTAAGGGGAAAAAGGCATATGTTGATATGCACTCTACCCCACAACATGATTTTTAAAAAAGCGTTTCATTTTCTTTTCCCCCCGAGCCTGTGCCTGCTGCATCGCTACTGCGAAAGCCTCAAAATCCAGAGTCCTGATCCCGATAACGCCGGGGCCCGGCTTATGTCGGCAGTAATGGAAAGTAATTTGTCAAGTCAGCTGACCTGGCAGCTCAGCAGACGACCTCAACGTTAACCTTGTTATAAACTCAGCCACCTTCCTTTCCCAGCGGCCGGAAATTTTGGCCTGTCTATGAAATACTCGCGGGTGTGGGTTTTATTGGAGAATGGAGAGCAATCGGCATCGTTATTGGAACCTTTTGCCAAAAAACAAAAAAAAAAACGCGGCAGACGAGTCTACGCCATTAGATTAAACATATATACAAGAGTGACTCGGAGCGACACTTTTATGAGCCATCAGACGAGGCACGTATCACCACATGCCCTAAAAGTTGCCTGGTGCACCGGCATCTTTGGCTTTTTCGAACCAGAAAAAAGGAATCCATTCAGCATATGCACAAAAAAGCGATAAAACATGGCGGGGCTTAAGCTAAAGCTAGACCTATGATAAACTTGGACTTGCAATTGAGAGCAAAGATGCGCTTTCTCTTAAGAAGGTTTTCTAACTTCCCTTCCCACCTACAATGAAATTGGGTTTCATGTTTGCAGAACCTGCCTTTGCAGAACATCCCTTTGCAAAGCAAACTAAGCCAGCCAGGTAGAAACTAAGGTTAAGGTTCTTTTTGGTTACTAAAGCAAACCAAATAGTTCTGCTAGCTTCGCTTGGCATCTCAGGTCACCTTACATTACCCCTCACCAGCGGAAGTTCGACGCCAATAGGTCAATACAGGGCAAATTGGCAGAAAAAGTGGCTTACCACGCTTTAACTTATAGGTAATTACTGCCATAACAAAAGGCGGCAGTCAAACCCCAAATGCTGGGTTTGACTCATGTTGTCACCAAACCCCTGCCCCTAAAGACGATAGTGTATTACGGCTTCCGTTTTGCGAAAAAAAGTGTCCTCTAGCGAACGTGGGCGTGGTTTGAGCTGTGTTCTTACAAAAAAGCAGTCCCTCCCATAGCCATTTTAGCTGGTAGTCGTAGTGGCGAGTGTAGCAACGTCAAGTGTGTACACATTTAAATACAGCTTCGGTGAAACCGTAACCCTTCAGTCCACGACCAACCCAGCTATCCAGAGCTCGACGGCTCAAAAAGTTGTTTTGTTTTCTTTCACGGAGGTTAAAAATATATAATAAAAATTGATAGCCCGCGAGAAAGTCACGCTATAATTGGCATTATTTGAAAAGTGCACTCCAACAGCAATGCTCAAACAGCACGCTGATTTGTTACCCATTACTGTAACGTCGTTTTGCGTGAAAGACCTGTTAAGTTTGTCCCCAGAGTCAACGGACATAATGACCGATTCTGGAACTTTAATTCCAATGAATAACATGCTAGAATCCAGTTCGAGTGGGCAACTGTCTTCCAGTTACGACGACTGTTGGCTGGAAGATGACGCCAGGTGCCTTATCGTCCCAGGTATGGATGCTGATGACGTCACAGACGCCACCACTAACACTACTGACGAAGACGTTTGCTCGTCCAATACGTTTGAACTGTATCCGTTGCAAACCCCATCCAATGATCGTTCCTTCCAGCCAAGCATGTCGCAGCACCACCAACGCTATTACGATTCCCTCTACGCTATGAACTGCTACAACAATGCGCTTTACCCAGTGTACCATACCGAGACGAGCGAGAAGAGTAATGCTTTATCAGACGCGCAATATGCTTCTCCTTATGCGCCGGCCATGGGTCATATTGATGCCGCCGATCCGCTGCCCTATACGTATGACAATAACGTCGCTTCCGAGGAACTTTGTTCTGCAAACCTCAGCGCAAATACCAAGAGTTCCATCACTTCACGCCACGTGCAGCAGTTGACGCATCTCTGCCCGCCATTTCCCAACGAAAACACCACCACCGACTGCCCCGGTGGAAAAAGTAAAACGGAGCCCCAATCTAAAAACAGTAAGCGTTACAAATTATAGTTGGACAACCTCGACAGACCTATCTCATATTTTTTTCATGATTTATTTAGAAGCGAGCACCCTGAAATCTGAAACCAAAACCAAAAATCATGATGCTCGTACCAGTCAAAAGAAGCCCAAGCGGAAACCGCGAGTCTTATTTTCCCAGGTAATTGAAATGAAAATAAATGAATGCAAATTGTTATTTTTTTTTCAAAATATCCTAAATAACGGGACTTTCCTATCTCTTAGGCTCAAGTCTACGAGTTGGAGAGACGATTCAAACAACAGCGCTACTTATCAGCCCCCGAACGAGAGCACCTGAGCTTACTTCTGAAGTTAACTCCAACGCAAGTAAAAATCTGGTTCCAAAACCGTCGTTACAAGTGCAAGCGACAAGTCCAAGACCGATCTCTCCAGCCGACCTCTTCTGCCGGCGGAAACGGCAACAATTCCCCGTTCAGCCATCATTCTCCTGGACGGAAAGTGGCTATTCCGGTGTTGGTCAAGGACGGGAAACCTTGCAACAACGGCAGCATCAGCAGCAGCAATACCAGCAGCAACAGTTCCTCCAACCTTACCAACTTGACGTCAGCCAGCAACAGCTTGTACAGCTCCACTTCGAACAGTACTACCAACGGCAGCAGTAATAACGAGCTTTACTGCCATTCGTACATGGGCGCCGCCTCAGCAGGACCTTGTTACAATTACGAAAACTACACAGTGCAGCAACAGTCTTTGCCTCCTTATTCCAGTCTGCCTTTCCCACCTAGTTCAGGCAATAGTCTGACAAACTACGACACTTATTCCAGCGTATCCTGCGAAGTTCCGTATTACAACAATAGTCATAACCAGCCCTACACCTTGCTAAGCAGCCACTTCAATTCTTCACCGGGAATTCGTGCATGGTAAAGAGAAAATGGAAAAAAGGAATGGAAAAGAAAAAGAAAATGACGAAAAAAACGACTTGCACACGAGCGCCCATTTTGCTGTACAAACTCTCTATTTATATTAGCTGTCTAATAGCGTCCCAATCCTGAATCTCCCATCTCTGGCGCTGAGAAGATATGTAGGAGCCAGCGCCATGTGTCCTGTAATAAATACGTACTCGTAAATAATTTTTCCAGCACCGCAACTAATAAATCAGTCTCACATTTCCAGCCATAAAAAGAAAGTGTTCATTGCACGCCCTTTTGACTTGCAGTTTTCTCGCTGTTACGCTCCAAGCAGTGATGGACAGCACAGAGCACTCTCAGTGACGCGCAGATATGCCCCAGGGGGATACAGCCTGATTGGTTTGTCTGGTCAAAGACCCAGAGCGCAGGTCCCGCGCTCTTTTGCTCCCGACCAGAAGGCTTTTAACGCGGGGCGCCGCGACGTCGGCGCCGGCGTCACACGATACACAACAGCAGAAATAAAAACCCGGCTCATGCGCATTTTTACCCTCCATGCGCATGCATGCTTTAAAAAAGTTTACAAAATAAATTCAAGGGTCACAGGCCACTCTTTTTTGCATAACTTAATTAGCATTGAACATAAAATGCGCTGGGATGGCGTAGTGGAAGAAAATTATTGTACTAAAAGCGGAGCGAAACAACATACAAATAAAAAGCTTTAGTTTCTTTAAAGACAGTAACTGCGTTTTATTTTAACCTTGTGGAAAGAACACAATGATACGTATTGTTCAGGGAAGGGTATGAGGAGTACACGGAAGAACTAATTGTTGTCTTAAGCAAGTTCTGCATGGCGTATCGAGTGTCGCGTGGCTAAGCAGCTGTCCTTTTGCTTTTAATGCCTGACCTTATGCCCTCCAGAGTGGCTGTGGACCAACAAAGGGCTCAAATAACACGGAGCCCGACTCTAGTCCATCACCAAGCCCACTATCTACCAAACGCTGGCATTTTGCAGCACGTACTTCAACTCGACCTGATCCCGGTTCACAATTTCGCCGCTAGATGGCAACGGAATTCACGCCCCAGTCTAAATTAACTTTCTAGTCTCGCTTTTACGAACCGCTCAAGAACCCGAAAACCACCAAGATAACCACAATGTCTATTGTTAGCTTCCAAAAATTACCCAATACGTAACTGGAGATCTTAATACAAACGGGCACAAGCCCATTCCCATGAAGAAGGGAATATTTTTCAATTCTTTTTTCTGAAAGATTTCTCCGACGCACCATAGGTAGAGGAAAACTTTGTAGGTTTTAAATACTTCAGCATGAGGGCCATTCTCTTGTCCACTTACACCGCAATCTATAGAGTGCGAACGCAGCATCTACATCTGCTCCTGTTCGTCCGTTGTTCTTGCAAAACATAATCTCCCCGCTCGCGCCTTTTTACCTATAGGAGCTCAGAAGTTGCCTGCTGCGGGGTACTGAGAGCGTCATCACGACCGTAGAGGTGCTAAAATTACGAGCAGAGTGGGTAATTTGACGACAAGTGAAGAACGTACTGCTGCGAAACTTGACAACTCAAGCAGCACCAACCAAGGGGTAACAGGCATGCCGGAGCCAACAACAATAAAGCTTGGCGTTTGGACGCCAATCTTCCATTTCTTCTCCTCCGCAGGAGTCATCTCCCCCTTGACTTCTTATAATACACACACTCTAATCTAGCACCGCGGTCTGTTTACTACAATTTGTAAAAATGTAACGAAAGATTCCTTCAAATATCACTCCCTTCAAGAAACTGGCTGCACTTTTACACCAAGTTTCGCTTTCCAATTACTCACATTTCTAGATCCAGACACTTTGGGTACATTGACTCGTGTGTCACTCACTTCAAGAAAATTGTTGCACTTTTACACCAAGTTTAACTTTCCAATGCAGAAAATTTCTAGATTCGGACCGTTTGGATACAATTACTCGTGTGTCAAAAGCCTGTGGCTACTTTCTGAGAAGTATATCAATATCGCAGTCACAAAAGATGATGGGCACTTCCGCGACGTGTGCTTTATGCATTGACCCTTTTTCGTCAATTGACATTTAACCTTTTACAGTCCATACATTGACGGTTTCCGTTTCCCAGCTTTTGAACCCAGGTCAACCCGCGCAATGAACCTCTCCCCCCACTTTCCTTGGCGCTCTACTGAAGGATACATAACCACGTGAATAGACTACAAACGAAGCGTGTAATGGAACTTAATTGAAGTGCCTACTAGCCTGTGCACACACGTATTACGGCCAAGCTAAGTCATTTCCTAATTGGGACCGGCCAGTCACGTGACCTGACTTGACTTAGCAAGCGTGTGTGTATGTGTCTACCCCACCCTGCAAGCCTTGTTTCAACCAAGTTCAAGGGAGCGAAAGTCACGACGAGTGGCGAGTGGGCATTCAAAGAGGCTTTCGACGAAGTCGTATTAAAACTCCAGCTCTAAAAACTATTCTGCTCAGTGAACCGTAATAAGCCGTGCCGTATGCCGAGCGCGTCCAATAACCCCAGCCATAATTTTTTCCCCTCTCTCTCTCTTTCCGACCGCAGAAATTTCCCCTTTTTGCATAATCCCTCCGCAATCTACTTGCCAGCCTACCCCCGAAGAAAGGTACTTGGGCCATGCCGGGTTCGTAGCCGTGCTCCGGCTTGCCGAGCAGCCATGAACAATGAAAATTCTACGCCTACCCCCGAAAAGGTACTTGGGCCATGCCGGGTTCGTAGCGGTGCTCCGGCTGGCCGAGCAGCTATGAACAATGAAAATTCTACAATGAAAAGTAGAAGTATGAATTCTTTACGCGAAGTTACTTAATTCTGAAACTGCACTCGATGGATTTACATTTCATTCTTGGACAAGCCACAGTAACCGTAACAGTCCCCTTGCCTTTTACTGGAGGAGATATTTAGAATTGTACCTACACTTCTAACGTTAAATTGTACAGCCGTAAGCGAGTGTTGAAGTAAAAATGTGTGGCGCGGAAGCCAAACTATTCTAACCCCATTTGAGATTCCCTCTTGGAGTTTTTGTTCCTCTTCAGTTTCCCCATTTCCGTCCTCGTCTCTGTCCTCGACTCCGGGGAGGGCACGTGTGAGTGTGAACTGCATGTTGATATGTTGAACATGATGGATGGTATTGTGGACATACGCCTTGATGACAAGTCCAACCCAACTGGAAACTATATAGAGTCCCCAAAGCGGGACCTTTTTCCCATTCTGCTCCGCCAAGTTCCCGAAGTCTGTGAAAAAGCTCTTCACTGAGCAGTTCAACAATGTCGCATACTGTTGAATAGAAAAAGCTTCCAACTTGACATAATGTTTTTCTCGTTATACATGCCTCTAAACCAATTCAGCTGTCCTAATTAAAAACGTATTCCAAGTTGCGTTACATAGTAAGATTCATAAAGCATTTTGCCCGGATTTTTTTCTTTTCCCGCCCGCAGAGTCTTAGCAAATGGCGTAATGTTCCAGATGAGTAAGCAAAGGGATCACTTGTTTAGACATGCTGTTTGCTTGTACAGCATCTCTCTGTGCCGAGGGATGGGTGCGACAACATTATGAAACAGCAGCAGCAGTGGTTTATAATCTAGGACAATTTAGGACAAATACAAGCCAGGCCCCTGCCAGCAAGTTTCCCCAAGTGTGTACTTTGATGGGATCCTAACCGTGGAAACGAAGAGCAAGAGTAGTTTGACGAAGGCCCTTTTTTCGTTGTGGGTGGGCGTTGAAAGTGGATTGCAACTGGCTCTGGCCTTGTCATCGCCCCCTTGGAAAACATATGCATACAACTTACACACACAACACATCCAAAAACTATACAATTTTTTTTTATTATTTTCCTGGGGCCTGGCAGTATACACGACAAACTACGAACTCTACGAATCCATACTCGAAAACTACGACCACGTTCCAAACATGATCACTTACTGATTCCCCAACCCTATTCTACCTTTCACCCTAAGTATTTAATTAATCCATGTTGCTTTTTCTCCAAAAAAAAGACAATTTTACCACCTATCAAAGAACTTATTATCAAAGAACTGATCAAGCGAATTTTCAATGAGATGAGCGGTAATCTAATCAACCGAAGTAGACTGCTCTTTGTCCTGTTTGCCTCGAAAATGCTGAGGTGTAAAGTAAAATAAATGACCTAGTTATAGAACGTTCCTGTTACCTTTCATAGAATGTCTTTTTGGCTTTCGGGAGTTTTCAATTGCTTTCTCTCGCCCCCTTTAGTGTCTGCTTTACTCCGTCGTGTCCTATTATCGGTCCACACAAGCACAATCCCCAACCAATCTTGCATCGATTGCTGGCCAATTTACCAAATGGGCCTATTCTGTATTGTGTACAGTCTCCTCATCATCCCCCTTCCCCTCCTTCTATACAGTTAAGGGCAAATCCATTGCCCAAGCCAAGGTTGCACGTTCCCCCCCCCCTTAGCGCTTATTTCGCCTCTCTTCACCGGCAATTTCAATCAAAGTGCCCTCCCCAAAAGCGAAAACTACGGCCAACGTAAAAAACCCCTTCGAAAATAAGAAAAATCCAAACACTAAACGAAACACAAGTTGTCGTTTTGTATTCCTTCCATTCCTTATACCTAACATATGCTTGTTACAACATGTGAGCAGTTTAGCATTTAGTGTTGCGTTACTATAAACTCATTTGCCATTTTTTAAAAAAAAATTTGGCTGGCTGCTGGGCCTCCCACGTAGTAGAATGCGAGTGTTGAGATCTTTTCTGGCGGGCCCTGTCATTGGATCTATAGGGGTTAAATGGCTTGGGAAGCGCGGAAGACCATATTGTTGGGCGCCGTGTTGTATGTAAGCTAATCTTTAGGGGGGTGACACTGTCATCTGACCCGGGGTCATCTGCCTATGTTAATTGTCCTTTTTTCAGCTACGCGTTTTAAATAGTTAGCCTAGTGGGACGTGACGCAGCCAGAGGACATAATACCAAAACACAGTCGCAATATACACACACTCGACCTATAGCGAGCACTATATACATAACCCGCCCGCATATATAGTGTACTCCCTAAACCTTCGACCCGGACAACGGTAATACCTTAAAGTACATATCCATTAACGGTTCCCAAGGTATTACAAGTATGAGATCAATAAAGATAGTGATATGTAAGGTATTAATCACTTAATCGGCTTGGTGTTTTCCGCGGTGGGCTCGAGGGTATTACAGGGATAAGTCACACAGCGATGAATGTGAACACAAAGCTATCGCATGACAAGTCTCCTAATGGATTTCTATAGAGTTAAGCTTTATTCTCATTGTGTAGATTAATGTCATCTCGCTCGTACCAATCTTTCACGAACTTTTCAGCTAGTCTCAATTATTTCTACATTTTCAGTAGTACTACTTTTACTACTACTATTTTGAGTACTCTAACATGTACTGTACTGTACAATTACTCATGGACTAGAACACATTCAAAGTAAGTTGCAATTTAATTATATAATGTGGTGAGCCGTGTAAATGGAACAATAATTGTACAAAAATAAGTAAGCTACTTTCTGCTCCTTGGATGAAATCTCGTTGAATCTGTTCAATAACATGTGCTCCAAAAAATGGCCAAAAATATCTAAGTAATTACGGAGATGAGGCTTCAGATAAAGGCGGTAGCCCTTAATGACCCTTTTCACACATCGTAGAGCTGGACACTCCAAACACCGGAGTTTCCCTACTGGCCCGGAGCATGGCATTCCTCGACAGGGAACTCCTCCTTTCCTGGCTTACGCTCCACCAAGCTCCGCCTCCACAACAGAGGATGCCTCTTGACTCGCGCCAAGCATTTAACCGCGTGGTTTCGTCCCCGGGGACATCACTAACGTTCACGCTGCTCTTCCATCACCCCTTGACCCAATACCTCGCATGTCAAGCCTGATTTTAAGCGACTCAGAGTGCAAGTTTTTTACGCTAAACGTTACGGCCACAGTAAAAAAGACGTTTTGGGTTTGACTAGTGCAAAAAACCAAAACAATGGAAGATCCCAAGAACACTTCAGCAGAAACTGCAAGTAATGCTGGCAGTACTTCGACGATTTCCCCGACTCCGTTTTCGATCGCGGACATTCTAAGTCGCGACAACAAGCCTAAATCTGTGCCCCATGCAGTGTCGTTCGAAAATTCCAAGCTCGAAGTGCCGACTTCCCCCCTGGCCCCTTTCTACGTAACTTCGGGGCATCATCCCTGGCTCCATTATTCGCACCCGGCACCGTACTTGAATTCCTCGATCTTCCTCGCTCACAAACAGGACAGCTTGCAGCCAGAAGAGTCGACGGACGAAGAACTGGATGAAGATGACTTACATTCGAACATTAGCAGCGATCTTCATTCCGCGGATGATCTACAAGAGGACGCCCTGGATATGCGGGCTCGGCAATCTTCTCTCAAGATAGGTAATAAGAGGACCACACTTGTTTAAGTTGCGATTTCCTTTGCTTCTTCATATTTTTTTTCATTTTTTAATCTAACCCTTAAAACTTCAAAGGGTTTGATTGGATTAGAATGAATGTTGCACCCAAGTGTTGTACTTATTTCTCAAGTGGGTTATATAGTCTGAGGAGAGGGTGGGCTAATTATAGGTGCTATTAAAAAAGCAGTCAAGTGCACTTTATCCATCACAAGCGAGTGCTCTCTTGCCCGTTTTTTTCTTTTATCCATCTTGGGTGATAAGTCCGTGTCAAGGATGTCAAGCATGGGTTTCAGGATGTGTAAACTGTAAAAGCCATGCGTAACATGAACAGAAGCATATCAAAGGCGAATTAAAGCTACTTGAGATAACCTTTTAGTGGTCAAGCAACTTATTAGATCACTAGAGCACTTACATCACTTTAGCGTTTTTCATTTTTTACAAATAAAACGATTCGGCTTTTATTTTTGTAGTGTCGAATCCATCCCTGAGTCATAACGGATCAAGCAACACGACGGATACGTCCGACATATCTTCACAAGGAAGGATCAGGAAGAAACGTTCCCGGGCTGCCTTCTCTCACAGTCAGGTAGAAGATTTTTGATTAATTTTTTTTAACTATGGCCACTTTATTTTTAAATGCTAATCGCGTATGGCTTCAAGCACATCTGGCTCAGCGAATGGATTTTTCTACAAGTCGTATGTAATCGCTGAACTTGATAGGTATTTGAGCTCGAAAGACGCTTCAGCCATCAGAAGTACTTATCCAGCGCAGAAAGAGCCGACTTGGCGCAATTACTGAAACTTACCGAGACGCAGGTTAGTTACCCAGACCACTCCAACTTTCAGTTTGAAAGAGGCTCAACACTTGGCTTTTGCGTTACGTTTCAGGTGAAGATCTGGTTCCAGAACCGTCGCTACAAGACCAAACGACGCCAATTGCAGCAACAACAAGAAAACGTTACAGCTCATCATCACATGAATCCGTTCAATCCGTACGTTAACAGCGTGGCCAGCATGGCTGCTGCCGCCGCGGCTGCTGCAGCTGCAGGCCGGCGAGTGGCCATTCGAGTACTCATGCGAGATGAACCGCTTAGCAGCCTACCTTCCGCAGGTCGATCCGACGAAATCAGTCGCCCTCCTCACAATATTCCTTTCCCCCCCTATTACTACTACCATCCTTACATGTGCAATTCCTTACTGCCCACTGCTGCCAGTCCGGCGGCCGCTGCTCTTCCTAGCACGCACTAAAATGGAATTTTTGCTTACAATGTGGAATTTTTTTCCGTTGATTTTATGTGAATAATATTACCCTTCAAGTTTAAAGAGGCCTTTGTTGAATAAACTCTACATAAAAAAGAAACCCCAAACAAACTAGAAGATTCTTTTCTACCCTGCTTGGCTGCTACTTGAGCCGGTAACGAATTCTTATTTAAAAAGACAAGTGAGACGGTTTGAAAACACGCAGAACTGTCTGGTTCTGGGTTTCGTCCCCATTCGTCTTGCCAGTTTCCATCAGCCTCAGCAACCCCCATTTTTTTAAAGCTATGTTTCCTAATACACGCTTGTTACAGAGGCTAACATGCATGTCTGCCTCTTTTGGTGTGTGCAATATGCTGCGGGGGCCAAAATCTACGGAGCCTGTATGTTGTGTGTAATGAATGCGGACGGTCCACTTCACCCGGCCTGAACCCGTCTGTCAACGCAGAAAACCTTCTTGGCTCTTTTATGGGAGACAAATGACCACACATTCCAAGAGGATGAGCTTTCAGTGCCTTGCCAAAGATGCTCCTATGTGTGGGACCTTTTCTTCTCTCTCTCGTCTTATAGCACTCAATCTTTACTCTCGCTTAAAAGTCAGAAGGGCGCCCCAACAAAACCGTGGATTATATACCCCATTCTAGGCCTCAATACTCAACACCCGTGAACGACGCTGACGCCAAACAACTCCGGCGAGCAACGCGCGGACTCGGGAGCCGGGACATTTGGGACGACTATAAAACTGTCTTCAATTGCCGCTCAAGTGCCAGGCTACATAACACACCTGCACATAAGGCTAGCATGGGTACTTTCTCTGCTCTTGTATTCCCCTCTAGCTTATTTATTTTCCTTAAAAAGTGTATAAACATTAAACAAGAGCAAATAAAAATGTATAAACATTATATGGCAAATACATTTAAAAGAAAGAAAATTTCACATTTTTTTCCCGATCTTCACAAGCTGCTTTTTCAAAAAAGCTTTTTCTTCTTCCTCTTCACGTTTCTGGACTTTTAAGTCAGCAGGAAGGGATGTTTGGATTTGGGAAGCTTATGAATCCCGCTGTGTTGGGACTAGTTTCCGGATGTCGTGTAAAGTGCCTGTGAAACGACTATTATAGGCCTTTTTGCGCGATGAGATGCTCAGAATAAGTCCCTGCAGCAGCAGAACTCGCGGAGCAGGACAGAAGCAAGTGGAGCAACACAGGCCCCTGCTATAAAAGTGCAGCAGAGGACCCCCATTACATATACACACATTAGACGCTTCCAGGATCGCGCTTATATAGAAGCTCTCTCGCTCTTCTCTCGCTGCTCTCGGACGCTTACTCCAGAAGAAAGAAGGCGAAGAAGATGATCTTTACACGAGAGACCCCCCATACTGCTTCCAACTTGTCTGTATGCATTACACCCTTGTTTTATAGACCCCGGAATGGAAACTTGCTGACAAAAAGAAAAGAAAAAAAAAGATCCGTGTGAGTGGTTGGTGGGAATATGAGGCTCAAGATTGACTCTCTCGTATCGTAATTTAGAAATACGAGATTACGGAATGTATGGAAATTGAAATGCCCCATGTTTTACATCGAAGACTTGACCCCGCCGACCTGATGTCCCACTTCAATCAACCTGATTGCCTCGAACGCTCTCAAGGAACCTTCAAAGCCCCAAACACTATTTACCAAACAAGATATCATTTAAATAGCAAAAAAATTGCACGTGGAATATGTAGTTCATCTCCCACGTTCTTAAAGATCTAAAGTGGTGATCTTTTAACCTTATAAACAATACAACTGAACGCTACAATAAAATAATGTAAATGTACTCTCAAATGTTCTAATCGTAAATTTACGCTTATTACTGGATTGTGGGATAATAGTGGAGGATAAAAAAATTCAACTAATATCGTAAAGTGAAACCTTTTTTTAACAGTGCATCCCCTTTTGTAAAAAGCTTTATAACTGCCTGACAAACGGAATATAATCCCTAAAAAATTTAAAAGAAGGTAACCAAGCCGTTTTGATGATAACACACGTTTGCAAAGCCAAGTCTTCGTGTCGCCCATCAGACGACGCTCGAAAGTGAAACTAAAGAAAAGAGGGCAACAACTATTGTTTTTATTACCTAAGAAAAGATCCATCGAAAAAAGCAGAAAGTCTTGTATATGTTATGTTGTTATGTCTAATAGGCTTTAGCGAAACTTGACAGCGCACTCAACAGATTTTTTTATGTGATTTTGTTTTCATGTTGCTTGTTACAAGTGCTCTTAAGCTGCGGCAAATGTGGGATCTGGATGAGTTACTTTCCCGTCCCCAAAACTCCTAACTGCCCCCCCCCCCCCTTGCCTTCAACACAAACTATTAGGAATTGCAAGGACTTGTTTTAGTAGGTGGAAAAGGAAAAGGAGCAAGCCGGTTCCATTAAGTCGTTGATGGACGCTCCTCGTCTCCTGTTTATTGACTGTGAAGATGGAGTTGGTCTCTGGTTGCCATGACCACCTCGACGAAAACGTCTGTGCCGCTCCAGAACTATGCAAAAGCCGTAATAGCAGTCCAATTGCTCGCTGCGTGCAACTTAAAGCCCTAATAGACAGACAGCCCCATTGCTGCAGCATCCACTTTGGACGGGCGGACACGTCTAGCGCATAGCGCACGGCGGCATCGGCGGCGTCCGTCACCTTACGTAAATGGGTCTCCCACTCGCTTTTTTCCCATACGGTTTTCGGTGGAAAAACCAAAGAATGAAAGGCTCTGTCCATGCGAAAAACCATATAGACTCAATGAGGCTCCGTCATCCAAAGAGCCTTAGCTTAACCTAAAAAGAACCGAAGCACGCCAGACGCCATTTTTTGCCCTTCTTTATTGACACTCAGTTTCCATTATAGACGCCATACTTTGCTTTGTTGCATAATAAACTTGCTTTCCGCTTTCCGGTCCACCGTATCTTGCCGACAATGAGCTGAATTGTCTTGATACGACAGAAAAAAAGAAGAAGAAGACAAAAGCCTTGTCAGTTTACAGGTAGTAGTTAAAGCACTATTTCTAAACTTTTCGGACAAACGGTAGTTTGAACCTTGGTAAACAAATAAGGAACATAAAAGAACGACATCTAAGGTTTGCTTTTTAAAAAGCGGTTACTCAAATGTTATTAGCAATTCAAACTTGGTCAAAGGCTAACCACGTGGCAACGACCAAAATAACGTTGACCCCTAGGCAAAAGCCTCTAGGTGCTTTTGATCTTCCTAAAGTACTGATATCTCCTCTATAAACTTAAATCGGACAGATATGCGCTTGTTATGCTTCAGTATAAAACAAACGGTATTGGTAACTAAAACGTTCTATATTTCAAAGCCAGTTGTAAAATTGCAAATTATTGTAGAACGCGTTACAATTAGCTGAGCTAAAAATTGTGAAAGCAGACTACCTATGTTTGTTGCTAACCTATGTTAAACCTGTACCATTACAAGCTACAAAAATAATGTATAGGTCATTCGCTGTTGAGATTTGTAATATTACAAACGAAATATAGTAACGGACGCCTAGCGGTGTCATAGCAAGTTAGAATTGCGTCACATATTTACGTACACTTACTGTACATTTACTGATTTTGGGGGCATTGTACGAGAAAACATGTCCGAATGAGCAGTTTCAAAGGGAATTGGGTGAACACAGGTTCTAGGATTACAGTTCAGGCCATATTTGCTAAGTCTATTTGGTAGAAACAGTGCGACCGTCATATAGAAACATGCCTTGACAGCTACGCAAGGCCGGTACCGTGTCTATTTTTTGGGTTAACTTGCGCAAGGCTGACACAAGACTTGCAGCAAAATTCCAAGAGGAAAGGGTGAAAAAAAGAGGAATTTTTAGAACGACCCTTGACAAAAAAATGTGCGTGCTTGTTACAAGTTTGCCATGCCAGCAAACTGACCCTTGAAACGTAACGCTGCATTTTGGGAATTAGGCCCCCTCTTGACCTCAGACTGGACAAGCTGGACGCATTTGGGTTGTCAAGACACGCTAAGACAAAAGGCAGAGAACATTCTTTTCTTTGGTCGCTTTGTCAGATCGACAACCTGGGAAGCAGGCCATTCTATAGCATTTATAAGGAAGGAGCCACGCGATGTTTGGGTCTTTGCAGGTCGCGGGAACGAACAAGAGCTTGCTTTTCCCCTTACCAGATGGCCTCAACATGCAGAGCGCCCAAAAATAAAGCCTGGCATTTTCTCACGCAGAATATTCCAACAAAATTTGACGCAGCGGCATGGAGAAGAAAAAGAAATGAATAAAAGAGGGCTTTCAACTCGGAGACATCAAAGTTATGAAAGAGTTTATGCAAAAAAGTTGTTCACAGGCGAAGTATTCGGCTATTAGTCAACAGTCACGGACAGGAAAAGGCCTGTCCTTGATTAGTAATGCACGTGCGACGGCTGTCACCTGAAATTACTTCCTCGCTATGGCAGTGTTCTCATCCCATGAACACGAAATTGGCAGTAACCGAAATTCGTAAGTAAAAACGTCTGTTCAAATCTTGGCTCTCGACAGTCAGTCTTTGTTTTTGGCCCCGTCCAATTACATACACCGACCGTCTAGAGGGCAGTAGCAACCAAAAGCACATGTTTACATTTTGATGGAGGCTTATAGTTATAGTGCACTAATTAAAGCGAGTTGAACTTTTCTTTCATGTGGTTTTCTTTTCATTATCTGTTCACGAATTACTTTCATCCAAACTTGTCATAACGCTGCAGCAGTAGCTTAGCATTGTTACTTTTCATTTATATGCTTAAGACAGTAACACGTTCTGAGGTGTGTCACGGACATTGACACGTCCCTGACGTCACACGTCAGAAAGCCAAGTAACTCAACTTTTCGACCTTTCATTGTTTAATAACTTAATTATTACTTGGCTCATGATGAAAAGAAACGTATAATCCAAATTTGGATTTGCTTCCCTATCTGAAGATAAAAGTTTTAAGATTTTTAGTTTTGTTGGCTATTGCCCTTTATTGGGAGTGCCAAAAGTTCCGAACATGAATTTCTGTCAAAAGAGAGGGAAGAAATGCACGGATTTCCAGCACCTGACGCCCTTGAGCATAGCCAGTCTACTCTTTTCAAAGTTTATATACTCGTACAAGTAAACAAGGGATGTTATGTGACGCATGAAAGCTATTGTTGGACTCGAGAACTAATAAGTGCACGGAATCAGAACCTTGTTATATGCAAAATGCGTATCTCCCTTGTTGCCGTGCCACCCTCGTAGCACTTTGTGTCTACGTTAGCTTTTTAGAGTCGTTGTCGCCTCATTACCCATTTGCAACGGGAAACAGCCCGAGCACACAAACACGGGCATTAATTTAGAAGAAAAGTGGAGGAAACTCACGGCAGCTTTTTCCCTGACCCTTCTATGTGTAGCAGAAAAGTTGGGGACGACGAAAGAGTATATACATATAAGACGGTTAATAAGAGATGCGTCCAGATATAACGATGGCAATCACGTCAACTCTTCGTGCATTTCACAAGCCCATTAGACACAACACACCGCGCTTCCGAGCTCCTTCGCGGGAGCAGTTTCAACAAAAGATTTCACACCTTCTTGCACCTTTTGGGGCTATTGTTCCTGCAAACTTCCCTCAAGAGAAGCCGGGCTGCTTCTACAAACCAAATTAAATTGTCGAGCTCAAAGCCCCTTTTTGGGGTTAAAAGAAAAAGATGGCAAGAAAGTCGAAAACCGGGAATGAAGCCGGAGTTTTGCACGTGACCTGTTCACACTGCCTTGGCTTCTAATGCTCCCACTTGCATAGCGACACAACAATACAACTCCTGCATGCTTCACGTTGATTTCGTCCTATATAGAGTTGTTTAGCATAGCTCGTTAAACTCTTTGAAATCAAGCGTGTTCTCTTGTGCTTTTCTATTAAACAAAAAAGCTTGCAGACTCGCAATTTACGCCCATTTCGGGGGCCCACGGGTGTACGCATTCTTTCGCAGCAAGCACAAAAAGGGGGCATATAAATATAACAGAACTTTGGGGTTCATCTCTGTACAATTTCGTGTGTGATGGAATTATGAAATAAAAACGTCTTCCTTTTTTACGAGCCAAATGGGGCTGGTGCGAAGTGGCTTAATTTCCAACTTCCGCTCATTTGTCATCCGCTCTTGATATAAATAAAGGTGTTGCGGAGGGCCCAATTTACCAGACCCTTCGTACCTGTCATCATCAAGCTGCACCCCCTGCCGTGCTCCCGGCCGTTTCGTGCAAAAGAGGGCCTGGGGATAGATTTTTGGGGGCTCATTTTTTGTCCTTTTTCTCCTCCACCCCTCAAACCCCGTTTTGCTCTTTGCGGACACCAGCCTGTCTTGCTGCTTAATATGTGATCTTGGAAAAGAAAGATGTTTGGCGTCGAGGTGAAGCGTCCATTCATCAGCGTTGGTTGCGCTTGTCATCTACTCACATGCCCAAGCCTTTGAGCGGAAATGAGTCTGCCGTACAGGGCCACCACTTCCCAATGAACAGGTTTCGGAAGATATACACCCCCTAATCCATTACAACACAAGGCGTCGTCGCGCGTCTCCATGCCAAACCGAATTCTTAATTCTTACAGGAACTTTAGTTTCTTTCTAAGATGCAGCAGGTTGATGGGTGTTGACGCCACACAAAACTTTTTTTCCTAAATTAATCCTCAAAAGAAACGACGAGAAACAAAAGTATACAGGGAGGCAAATAATCCCGCAGCGATAATGACGTCTGCACGAATAAATAAATCTTTGTCCAGCAAAAAATATGCTATAAAAACAAAAAAAGTACGCGCTGTTGAATGCACCTGGGCAAAGTAAAGGTTTTCACTTTCCAACTAAAAAATGTCGAGGCTACGATACACAAAATTCACCCGTTGCATGAACATTTCATGTAGGAGATATGTACCCTCAAGTTCGCAGATTAAGAAAATGAATGGCATAGTTAATTTCCCAATTATGAATGGCATGCCAAATTCCTACCCAACGAACAACACGTTCTTCGGAGTTAGTTCCATACTTACATCCGTACGTAATGTATCACGGAGTCAAAAATGACAAGAGTGTGTCATTGGCCCACAATTAATTTTTCCTTTTTCCGGTAGTGGAGTGAAAGAAAGTGCAAGTTTTAAAGGCTCTCATCAACTCATCAAATTCTCCTCTCATGAGAATCGTTAACCTAACCTAACTAAATAATCTCATCTAAGCAATAACCTAACCTAACATTCGTTTTCCGCGAACGTTTTGAAACAATAATACACACTAGTGTCATTTAGATCTCCGAGGTTCGAACTGGTGAACCTGTTGCCGACAAAACCAGGGCTAGAGTAACTTTTAGAATGTTGGAAATTTATCCTTCGACTTCCAAGGAAACACTAATAGGTGTTAGCTCTATAGCCACAACAAAAAAGACACTGAGCACAGAGAACGAAGTGAAGAAAGACTGAACAAGCGATTCTGGAAAGGAAACTGTTCTCCTTTGGCACTGTTCTAAGCTATTAGCGGTGACTCCCAACTCCGAAGGTATATAGTCACCCAAAGTGCCATGAATTCATCCTTATTTCAATTACGCCTGTCTTTTGGAGTGTCTCCTTGGTAAGAAGAAAAGTCTTCTTTGTTGGTTGGGGGCTCTAAATAGGCAAATATCCATGCCAAAACCATTTTCTCATGTTGAACCACGGCCACGCGCCGTCAACCACCCTAAGCATAAGTTTAAGTTAGCAGATGGCTATTGTAAGCTCGTTTTCAAAAGAGGTCCTTCTTCTTCACGTACAGTATATACCATTTTGCGGGCACGATACACTTTCCCGGCTGCTAAACAACGCTTAAACCGTCTTTAGAGGTCAAAAGGCATGCGTTTAACATACCCCAAACTTTTGCCGACAAGGATCCATAGAGAAGACTCCATGTTTAGTTTCGCTCTCCTAACCACGAACAACAAAGTGGTTTGTTCGCAAGGACTCGACTCGTCTTCGTGGGATTCAACAAGCGAAGTCAAATCTTGGCTCAACTGGGACGGATCCAGGCAATTGACTTTCCTCTTGGCTCGTAGTAAATCAAAAAGCTAAGAAAAACTTAAAAAATGTTGGCCCTTGCTCCTGTTAGTTTTGTCCCGTAATAGTACCATCTATTCCGCGGACCTATATAGGTACGGCAGCCATTTTCTGTACTTTGTAACTACTAAAACTTGTGACGTCCGGCGAGTTTTTTGTTTGTTTTTCTGAGCCAAGATTAATCTTGTATGTCACATCCCAATGGGAAGGATCCACTGCTCCGTAAAGGTCTTTTCAGGTACAGAATGCATCAGGATAACAATGACCAGTGCAGGCGCTGCTGCTGCGGGACGTTAATGAAGCAATCTGTTGGGCTGCCGAGAGTCGCCGACATTCGAGCTGAGCTTTTTGTGGCTTGCCAAGACCTTTTTGGTTACAGGAGAGCGAGCGGAGGCTCGCTCACCTGGTGGGCGACTAGCAATTAACCAACCTTCTCTATAGCTCACCCTCACACTGTTAGATATAGCCACCAAACATTTTCACCCCAGTTTTCGGCTTCACGAGGGTACCTCCTGTCCCCCTCGCTTTCCTATTAGACAATAATAATCCCTATCTATATAAAACGATACGAGGAACCATCTCGCCTCCTTGCCAACGCTCGATGAACCCCTGCTGTGACACAGGACCGAAGACAACGCATCAAAATATCCGTGTGCGGGAGCTGCCTTTTTTTACTTTTTTAAAAAGTCTCAACTTTCTATTCATACACCCTTATTGATTCCATATTGTAACCTGACCAGTTTCCGACTTCAATTAAATCAAGCATTAAATGACTTTGGGGCTTCTCAAATCACCCACAGAAATAACAGAAATAAAGGAGACCCTTTTCCGTGTAAAAACGCGATATTCTACAGAAAGATTAATCTTTCTCCAGTAAAAAGCTTTAGCTCCCCTCCCTCAAACTGGATCTCATCAAGATGTCTATTCTTGTCCCAATCTATTGTTGCCGAGGCGTTTCTAATCATTGCTCACGCTGTTTCCACAATAGACCTACCTCAGCTTTTTTGGGACTCGAGAAGTAAAAAAAAGAAAAAAAATCTCCAAACTCCCCCCCCACGTTTTCAAATGAAGGCCAGACTGTTGATATAAAACGACAATGAATTCTAATTATAAAGCAAAATACTTTAAAGAGCCGTATTGTTTTTAACAGCTTCTATCCTGACCAACGATCTAAAGAACACTCCTATTGCAACCATATCACAATGGCATGTTTCCAGACCTACGGAGATAATAAGAGAAAAGAAGACGGTTTGCTCGGGAATTTTCCTCCCAGGTTCCAAAGACATCACCATCTCGCTTTGACATGCCTCAAAACACGGAAAACATTGACATTTGCATTTCCTAATGCCTAAACGGCCCATCAAATGTCTATCAATCTCGGATAGGTTGGCGTTTTGGGGGGCAGAGTCAATCCAAGGGCTTTTCGGGTGTAATAAGACATGCCTATTAAAGCTTCATCATTCCTCTCTTGTAGTTTCCTGATCGTCGAAGCCATACCAAACACCTCAAGACTCGGGTTCTCAAATAGAGAAAAACAGAAGAACAAGAGCCCTCCATGGGTCTTTTCGTATAATGTGTGTGAGGTCCTAGCGCCTTGTGTGGGCCTGCAGTTCTATCTTAACTCGGACTCACCCTAGATTCTCCTCTAATCGCCCTTCCCCTTACAACAGCATACAACTATAATCCTAAACACCTTTTAGAAAAGCGTTCCTTTCATTTAGATGCTTGCGACTCGGGGCAGCCTTCCGACTCCCCCAGCATTTTGGCAACGAGGTTGCGATACAACAATACATTAGTTAACTATCTTTTACTCTCTCTCTCTTTCTGTAGCTAACCCTTCCTGGAGTGTCGCACAACAGCAGGTTCTGGTGTGTTCACTTCCTATAATATGCTTAAAAGTATCTGAGCTAAAAGTCGCGAACTGGCGAATAAAACGGGAGAAGGAAATGTTTAACATCTCTACGAGCCGATCGTAAAATACAAAAGAAGTTTCTACGCCAAAGACTAATTTGAGGGAGGCCCTCATAGGTGAAGGAATAACAATAAAGTCATATTAATTAAGAAACGCGCCTGGCGGGTATCTCGGCGAACTTTTTAAATGTGCATAAAAGTCATTTTCAACTGGAGTTGGTCCTTTGATCATTGGCACCGCATGGCGTGGGTCCTAGAGACGCGCCGACACATTAACGTTACATCTTCATTGTAAATTGTTGCTCCAGCGACCACCATACCTCTTCGTTAGCACCTCTATATAGCGCTTTTCCCCGGATGGGGCCAAACAGGACTCGGGGCATTTTTTCCCCTTCTTTTATTTTTTCCCTTAATACCTGGTTATAATTTCCGGACGATTTTTATTGTTTTACTTTCTATTGCCGCGGACCCTTTTCGGCCCAGCTTGGTAATAGTCCTGAACACCACAGCACACCAAAGCCCTTCCCTCTCTCTCGCTCTCTCAGATTGTCCACAATTTGTATGTCTGTGGTATAATCTTATAGTGTATATAAGTGGGTTGGGTTGGGAAGCAAAGTTTGGGTCATCTGAACCCGACTTTTTACAAGCTGTGTGGACTTGGTGCTGTGCTGCCGAGTCTCTGCCTGTCCCCTTTTTCGGCCTTCAAGACACCGCAATACAGTACTTTTTACTGCACACAAGTTGGGGGCTACGTGGCTTATACGGCTCGCACCTTAGGAGCTGGTGCTAATTTGTGGGCCTTTTAGTTGACTTCAAAAGACGCCGACGGCTTCCGTAATGAAGTCGTTGCCCGAATGCTGCGGCCTCCCGGTATCAGACCCCATACCGTGCCGTCAACGCGGCCACCCCTTCTTTTATGTATGTATATTCCTATGCAGTCAAAAGTAACTTGACCATCGCGTTAACTCTTCTTTTCCAGCTTACCAAACTACTAAATTTGGCCAAGCTCGACTAGAATCATTCCGAAACCTAGTTTATAGTTCAAAGGAAGACATCACGGGCTCGTAAATACTTAAAAACAACGCCACTCAACGGATAGTAGCATTGTTTCGATTTTATTTGACAGCCGAATAACGTCATACTTGCCTAAACTTGCAGGTCACTGTTTTGAGCAATAATGAACATTCAGGAAAGTCCAGAACAATAATGAAAATTTAGAAAATCTAGAACTTAATCATGAAAATTTGGGAAAATTCATAGCAATAATGAAACTCCAGGAAAATACAGCACAATAATGAAAATTTGGGAAAATTCCGAGCAATAATGGAAATCCAGGAAGCAACCAGATTCGCAGTCCTAAAGCAAAAAGTTCGGCTTTTCTATTAGAATTCTGATAGAAAGCTGTTGCTTCAATAACCTAGCTTATTGAAACAATTGGAAGTAAAGGTTCGATAGTTTCGAAATCTGGACAATTGAAAATTAAAACTGGTTTTTGCAGTATTTCTTCAAACTGTGGTAGTATTGATAATTCTCCCAATCGTTAGGCTTGCCTGAACTTTCAATCAACATAAGGCTGCAAGATTTAAAAAGACTGGGAAGAATTTGGGGCAACAATGAAGTCTCCGGGATCGGGACTTGATTCGCAAATCCCAACCAAGCAGCAAGGTCAGCTTTTTAGGGAAATTCCAACCAAATATAGTCATTGTTCCTTTATAGGGTATACATCGGTTGCAGATGCGCTGTGATGCAGACGGTTTATTACATTTAAGTCCTTGCTCAGCTTTTCCGAGGATGATGTATACACTGAATTGCTTCCTCGACATGAAAAGAAGCCTACTATATAACCTACCGCGTTGCGCAAAATGACTAGGCACATTCACTCGATAAAATACAGTAGTCTCTCCCCTCTTAACTTGAAAGTAAAATGAGCGGTTAAGCTATTAGCCCATAGAAGCCGCCAACACCATGCAAATGAGCTATTTAACCAACGCCAAGCAGGGAAGGTAAAAAAAAATGTTAACAAAGGCCGCATGCATAACGGGAGCACCACAGTCAGAACCACTTTTTTTTCTTCTTTCTTCGTCTTTACTTTTCCCTCTGCCAAGTTTTCTTTGATTGGAAAAGGAGTCCGCAGCGGTCACTGATTATCATAAAAATTACGTTATGGAGCGCTTGCTTTGAACAAACATTCGAGGCCAGGAACGGCACAGCAATTCATATGTCGAACAAAAAGCGTTCGCGGTCTCACCCTTTGGCGCACATCAATAAAAGATGCTATTACGGCGGCGTGTTTTGTCAATAGACAAATTATTGTCGCTTCCCTTTGACACAATCATCATAGCCAACTTGCGTTAAATTCGGCTGTTTTACGAGTGCAAAACAGGAATTTATATTTCCCACTTCTAATTCTGATTTCCTCCCCCAAAATCCCAGCGCGGGTGACAATAACCGTAATACTTTGGCTACTGGACATCTCGAAACGAAATAAAAAGCAAGAAAAGTAGATCCAGGAAAAGTTGGCGTTGCGTTTCCTTTCCATGAGCGGAAGTCAGCTTTGAAAAGCCGCACCAATCATGTGCAGTACCCAACCTCCCTTCTATTAAGATATTTATATATGGATGTATATAAAAGAATAACAACGTGTCAGCAAGTTTGGGCCAAATAACCCTTTAATCCTGGGGTCCCAACCAATTTGGCTCCTTTCAAATTTGCCGGCTCCCCTTTTTTATACACTTTTCGCGTCCCGTCATAAAACCAGGTGAGAGACACTACTACTACTACTAGTAGAGCTACCTCTAAAAGCCTCTGAAGAGGAAAGAGCTAGAAAGGGAGAGAAACCCCACGCGGCTGCTATGAGCATTTGCCATAGCCCGCGATTCAAAGAAACACGTTCAGAAGACCTCCATCGTGTTGTGACATTCAACCTGACAACAAGCTCCCTCGTTTGTCCCAATTAACCCGCCTACCTTCTCCCAGAAATCTTCCTTTACCGCTGCAAATCTGGGCTTGGCTCCTGCAGTAAACCCCGCCTCTTGGCAGTGCGACTGGGCGTCAAGTTGAAAGGTAACCGCGCTCATAGAACAGACTTGGCTTCGCCCCCCGACCAGTCACGGAACCAATGCAGCGCGCTTGTCCAGAGCGGGAGATTCTAAAGCGCCAATGCGGTAAGGCTTGCCGCCTTCCAGGCCTGTTAGCACGGTAAAGGGCCATGCTTTGCTGGGTCATCAAGGAGTGGGCCATGCTGCTTGCCTCATTTGCAGCTTTCATCCAGCCCAGCCAAGTGGCGACTTAAACTTGTGCGTCCTAAACAGTTCAAGATTTTTAAAAGTCCAAGCGTGTGACCTTCTTGATTTGATACAAGTGATTTCCCAATTATTTGTGTTTGCCGTATTAGGGAGTGAATTCAACCAAAAATTGAACCAAGACATTTAACAAATATTACAAAGGAAAAAAAAGTTATTGAGTATTAAGTGATTTGAAGTGGAGCATGGCATCAGACGTGGTGACATTGTTGGAACATGACAAGTCCCGTGACGACCATCACCGCCACCCTGCCCGACCGGCCACAGGTTTGCAATCTAGTCCCCGTCTCTCCGCTTCCAATTCCCCCAGTATTGTCTTCACGTGTCCGGTGAAGAGGGAGGACTTGCACAGCGCAGATGATATCAGTGTTGGGTGCCCGTCTCCGTCTGCCGACGCGTCCAGCGACGCCACGGATTCGGACGGTTTCTATTGCCAGCAGAAGCAGGCGCCATTTTCATGTGAACCCGAATATTACCGTCCGTTAAAGAAACTCAGAATGATGCATTTATCGCCTCAAGAAGGATTTCCAATTGCTCCAGTGCCACTTCACCATCCCGAGTCCAAATCAGAGCTCAAATCAGTGACTCGTTCATCGCCTCTGCTGCCCCTGAGCACGGAATCCCCTACCCTGAACCCCAGCAAGTCGCCCGTCTTGGCCGGTAGCAAAGTGGGGGTCAAATCCTTCTCAATCATGGACATCCTAAGTCACAACAAAGCGGACGCCTCTGATTCCAACGATTCGCCTTGTGATCTGTCCTCTTTGCCAAACCCTAAATCGAGCAAATCCAGAGAATCAACACGATCAGTCCCTCCACGCAGCACTCAACATCCCGCGGCTTCCAGCAAATCCAAGCTGAGCCACAAGAAGCCGCTCGAGTCTCCGTCAGGAAGTATCAAAGTCATCGGCGAGGACGTTAAAGAAGGTGCCCTGGCCAGTACTATCGTGCGACCATGGGATACTTCAATACCGCAGCCGCCCAATACCGGACTACCCCCGAATAGTCCTCCCGGAATGGCGGCTTTGGCGTTTCCGCGCCTTTTCTATAACCCATCGGTCGCGACGCACTCGCATACCTCAGCCGCGTTGGCTTTGCAATCGCATTTCCACATGGCTAGCATGGCCAGTATGGCGCACCACGTTCGTTTTCTACCCTTCCACCATCATCATCTCTCGGCCGCAGTGCACCCGCCGACCCATCCGGGACTGCACCACCACCACCATCACCCACTGAGCACGCTGCACCCGGGACTGTCGCCCAACTCGGGCGGCCGGGCTTCTTCCACGTCCCCGTACAGCTCGGAAGGCATCGGCGACACGGACGTGGACGTGGACGAGCTCTCCAGCAACACCTCCGACTCGCCTGCCCTACAGAACCGCAGCAGCTTCGGTGCGGGAAGCGAAGAAGCGCTCCTGCACTCGAGTAAGAACAACAATCCTGTCCATTCAGGATCCCACCACAAGAACGGCAACAGCCACAGAATAGCCTCTCATTTGCAACATGGCAAGAAGTCAGCTCAGCAAGGCAATGGCAATAACGGTTCTCCCCTGGACGCATTGTTTCAAATGACGAGCAAAACCTTCGAAGGGTCACAAGGTGGACCAGAAGGATCAGGTAAGAAGAACGACTTTATACTGTAAGCTATAGCATTACTACCTCTACTCCTTTCCGGAGGGGGAGCAGAAGGAGAAGCGGGTTAATACCAATTAGAATCAACGGAAAATAAGTTATTTCCTCCCAATTTCGAAACGCGGGATGAACAATTCAGTCATTTACAAAACGGGCTCCACGTTTAACTCGCTATGGGCTCCTATTAACCTTCAAACGGTTCAACTCAAACCGTCATTAAACTGCCCTATTAACCAGAGCAGGTTCTTATACTCCTGCTGCCTGATGGAACTATTAAGTTATAATCATTAGCAGCTCTCTCGCCATGAAAAAGGGATGCTCTAGGCTGCACACGGGCTAATGGTCTCTCTTCCACATTATCTTGCACCTTTTTCTTTTTATTAATCTCTCTCTCTTCTCTCACAACTCCCTGCCTTCGTCTGGATGTTCCAGAGTGTGGGTATCAATATTCTCCTATTTTCCTCGGTGTAACTGGACCCTACGTAAGCCTCTTAAACCTGGAGCGCGCGTCCTCGGTAACACATATCAAGGGGTTGTATCTCAACCTAAATGGCTAAAATAACATATCAGCTCCCAGACGTTTGGAAGGGATAACACCCCAGTTTTGCTCCTAATTAGCGAGTTGTATACCACAATACAAAATTCTATGTTGGACTCCGCCTCCTCAAAATCCCAATCCATGATACTTTTCCCAGCCCGCTTGGAGGACAATGGGGGTAATTCGACAATATGTGAGGTCTTTTATGTCTTTTTGAAATCTTTATGAATGGGAACAAAAATTTTAAGGTTCATTATAATCTGGCGTGTAAAAAAATGGGCGGAGGGACTGCCCAAGTTGGCCTGGATAAAAGCACACCCATTGGGCCTATTGTTAGAGGAATACTAAAAAGAGGAGAAAAAAGTCTGGTATTATCACATTAAAAATTGTGTACAATAACCAGGCTCCTCCCTTGGTGAGTACCTATACAAAAGGTGTGTAAAAGGCCGGAAATGAGCTACGAAACGCCGTGAAACGAGAAGGCAAATAATAACTATTCCCCCTTGTTTTTCCCCTTTTGCGTTTGCTCATTGCTCTCACGCGTTTGGCACAGGATGCAGCCAAGAACACAAGGGTTACTGGCGTCAAAAGACAAATAATCTATTTGCTTACAGCATTAAAGCATTGGGGGCTATTAGAATACCCCCTGATGTCACTGCCAAGCCTCAAGTTGCGTGGGTAATAGAGAAGAATGGAGCTAGGGTTGGTAACAATAATACAATCATACCTCAAAACTAAAAAAAATATATTTAAATTCACGCTAACCGGAAACCTCGTTTACCACCCACAAAAAAAGGTTGCAATTCATCCACTGGCAATTAACTATATTGCTTACGCATCGCGGGCTGGCTGGGCTCTTTTATAATCTTCAAACTAATCATTCAACTCTAAGGGAAGTTCAAACACGAGACCTTATTCCTCGGAAACGTTTTAAGAAGCTCAAACGATCGCACTCCGCTTGGATTAAGACAAACGTTTCAAGTTGGCGTCGCGCACTATATAGTCTAAACCGTCGTAACGAACTTATACCTTGAAAAGCAAGTCAATTAAACCAAAGGTTGTCACGTCTTATAAAAGTAAACAATTAAGGAAGGAAGCGGAGCAACCGAGCGTGTTAGTTAAGGTAATTAGGGCTCTAATTATGTTTGGGAATCGCTCACTCAAGCGAGCGTATATACTCCCTTTACATACGTTTACCGTTTGCTTGGCATATATTCTTTTTTTTTTGTATGGAAAAATCTCGGAAGGCTCTTGGTCATCTGAAAAAAACGAAAAAGACTCAACTAAAGACACTAAAAAGGAATGTTTAATTCACCTGGGATTCATTCAAGATGTAGCCATGTCGGCTTTTTGTTTGATCGTCTTTCTTTCGGCTTCTCTTCCGGGGATGTGACTGCCGCATAAAATGCACAAAAAAATTCTAAAGGAAAAACAAGTGCCTCGTTGGTTGATGGACATGCACATTAAGACCACCAAATGACACGACCCCACCAGAAAGGGCAAAATTAGCGGCTCTGTACCAAATCTCTGAATGCGGTAT
This sequence comes from Lepidurus arcticus, assembly GCA_003724045.1. NCBI lineage: Eukaryota > Metazoa > Arthropoda > Branchiopoda > Notostraca > Triopsidae > Lepidurus > Lepidurus arcticus. The sequence continues at coordinate 51,857 of RJJA01000101.1, forward strand.
ACAGATAGTCTCCTTTGCCTCTTTTTGCAGCCGCAGCACTGCAAAAATGTCTCAAACTTGCCAATCCGCAAGGGTATACCCCAAATAATTTACAGATCCTTTAGCCAATTCTCAACGCAGTTAGAAGTTTCCCTTCCAATCATCAATCCTAATTTAGCGTACACAAATCTTTCGGGGTATTTATTTCTTTTTTAATGTTAAATTCTCATTCTGCTTGTCCGGTTGCCATGCAACTAGCTTGTCCTCGGCTCTCCAAAAATTACATAGCAAATAGTCTCAACCTCTCAATAAAAAATAATGGAAAAAGTTTTAGTTAAAAATTGTCAAAAATACCTGTGGCTGTGTTATATCGATGATAAAGTACACTTTTGGGGTGGATGATTTATAGACACAGTGATACTGGGTAATGATAGACTCACATGAAAACACTTGCTAGACGCTCTGCAACATACCCTGTTTGTTTACATATCTCTGTTGACATGTTCCCTGGGTCATGAACCTCGAACCGCTCATGGTGAGATCATTGTGATACACCCCTGACTACAAAATTTGCATTGTAAATAGAGGGGAAAAGGGCAGTAATTCAACTTTGTACCGGAGTCTTTTGTTGTAAAACAACTTCAGTAAATCAACGGCAAATGCTCCGTTTTTCTGTCGTAAAATGCTACCATTCTGGGCTTGTTTTGTAACTTTCCAAGTTTCAAATTTCTTTGTTGGAATAAAAGGTTACGGTAAGACTACTGAGAAATACTGGACAGTGTAGTTTAAATTAAACTATTTGTTACGCATTTGTTAATTTGTTACGCATTTTTCGGTGAGATCACTTTAGGACATTGAAACTCCGAACCATCAATACTATAATCAAGAGAAAAAGCCTAGAATGATAGAATCCGACATCGTGGTCAACTAAGGCCTCTAGAAATTGAAGGCACAGTCAGAGGGCAATACAAACTGAAGCCCCAATTTTTTTTTGCTCCGTGTCTCAACTGAAATTAATTAGCAGCCATTGGAACATGACTGGTCAAGTTCAAGTGCCTTTGTACTGCGTCTATACACGCTTCCACCTTGCAAAAGCCTCAGCTAGAACGTTGGCTATATAAAAGTCCTACCCTTCTCTCTTTTCGTGATACAATCCAGATGTCCTCTCTTTCTCTCTGTCCTCTCTGTCTATACTCTTACACAAACTCCCTTCTTCCCAAGTGGGCGTGATAAAGGGCACCCATTTAGTCTTCTCCTCTTCCTACCCCCAAACGACACAACGTCTTCTAGGCTTTATCTAATGCTAATGGCTTTTTCCCAAAAAAATCTGGTGGTGCTTGCAAATATAGAAACTCGAAAAAAAAGTTCTGGTTTTGGGTGGCTATTAAAAACAAATAACTCTTCTTTATCCCCCAACAACCCGCAACTTAGTAATAAAAATTTCTCCCTAATTCCCATGAATTATTTCGTATTCTAGTTTGCATTCCCACTTTTTCCCCGTCCCGAAATGACACATCTTATCCACTCCCATAACAATTTCCGAGTTGGTCTCACAAGGCTATATATCCGCAGCTCAATAGCAAGAGTATACGTATCCCTCCACTGCTTCTAATTTCTAACAAGTTGAAGTTGGCGCGTTTATATGATGGGCCCAACAGGGGAAAAAAGGGTGGTAAGTTTTTCCCACTTGTTTCGCTTTGATCTTTGCCGACAAACGCAGGGTTTGAGCACCTCCTGCCGACAACCTGGGGGGGCCGGTACATGGCAGATCGTGGTGAGAAAAGGGGCGGGGCGGAGCTTGTTGGGAAGCTTGTAGTTGTGTTAGCGGCTACATATCACAATCAGAAATCGTCCTGAACGACAAGCTCCAAACCGCATTTATTCCTTTCTTCTCTTCTTTCCCTTGGGCCGCGCACCCACACACGAACAAAAAGAAAAGAACACGCCCCCTTATCCCGATCCACCCGTGAGTCCTCGTAACCTTGCATGATTAGCCTAATTCGTTTAGTTTATTTGATTTGTTTTGAAAAGAAACTGATTTTTTTAGAAGAGGATCTTTCAATTTTTTTTAAGATAAAAAAATATTTTGAAGAAAAAAAAAGTTTTAAACAGGGGGTCTTACATCTTTCAAATATTTTTAAAGAAAAAAAGAAAAAAAAATTTGACGAAAAAAATGGGATTTTTTTTTTGAGAAGAGTCTTACTATGGAAAGTCTCGGCAAGTCCTTCCCAGTGACCTAAAGTGTACGGAGCTTTCCCCACTATTACCCTGATGATCAACTTGTCAAGGCATAGCCCCAAACGCGGATTTTTAAAGAACATGGCCAACTATTATAATGTACATGTATGGCGCCGCCCTTTCTCACGCTGTAATGTCTAAACATGAGATGCGAGACAATACGTATAACACATGATGGGGTGTTTCTGGTGGCCTCTTCCGTGCATTCTATGATACTGATGACCGGCAAGGTCCCAAGGGGGACTAATGAGCCTATACACCTGTGATTATCAGCCGCAACGCAACAAGAATCAACACCGCCTATCAATCTTAAGCTGAACTCCCCAAAAGCCTTTAATAATTTTTTTTTTAATTTTTCTATTTTCTAATTTTGGTTTTTCGCTCTGCAGGCGATTTGATTCCTGAAAGTGTCCTGGTTTTACAAAGCAATGTCAAATTCCTAAAGTTTTTCCCAAAGTGGCACTAAAAGGAAAAGAGAAATAGGGAAAAAAGACCTTGTTTAGCAAGGGGAGAGAGGAGAGAATGAGATATCAGACGGTGGAGAGCTATTCGATTCGCTTTTTGTCCACTTCGGAGGCTTTGGCCCTCAAATCCCTGTCCATTAGCACGCCGTTGTGAAGCATTTCGTTACGGCGTCTTTGGGGAGCCCCGGGTTTTCACAAAACTTTAACACTCTCCATTTGAATGGGCGTAACCAGTTCAACAAGAGAGTTGTTGAGTACGTAGATGCACGTACTCTATGTCCTGTATATACGTATATACCTGGAACCCGGGAAATAAGAATAGCTCGTTAACAAGTCCATGTAAGAGACCGTTTCCTCTCTTAAACTAGCTGCGTATTATTCAGTGGATTCAGTTCATTCAATGGATTCACTTCAGTCACTTTGGCGGGTTCCCTGTCAATACCCCAGCATAATTTGCGACCTAAAAGCCTATTTGGAGAGAGAGAAAGAGAGAGGGGGGATTTAACTTGTTGACGCAGCCATAACTTTTGGCAGACGCGTTGTGAGACTGTCGGTGCGATACATACGGTTGGTGTGATAGATCGAAGGACTCCGTTAGCTACGCCAGTCATCCTGTCACAAGGTTTCATCCAAGAATCTCTTCAAAAATTGGTAAAACTAAAGAATAAAAAGGGAAAGGTGTGTTGATGTCTTCATCAAGTATACATTATTATGTTCAAAATTGCTTGCTATTTTTTAAAGCGTCCTCGAGTAAGATTGTTCAGCACATTCACGTCACTTGGGTACTTGGTCTCTCTTTCTGGGCTGCCGATGCCCAAAACCTTTTTCCTCGATAAAGCGTATTTAACGAAGTAAGGCTTCGCCGCATTTACGAGTTGATTAGACACGGTTAACCGACCGCTCTTTCTTGTCAATGCGAAAAGAGGACCAAAATTGTCCTTTCTTTGAAGTTTGAGTTGACGCTTGTTATTGCGGATTATATATATCTAAAAAAAAACATATCTACGTAAGCAAGTTACAGCATTGGACTCCTCCCCCCACTGTCTACGCTGCAAAAATAAATTTAACGAATATTCGCCATTTTACAATTCTGCATTGGCAAAAGCCGCAATATTTAATCGTAAGATTACCAAGTTTTTTTAAAAGTTTTTTTTGGCAATGCAGGCCATACTGAGCACAAGCCGTATGGTCATAAAGTGTTGGTCCAAGCAGGAGAGGATCTCATTAATTCTGACTCCATTATGGCTCATGAGGTCCGACACCTCTTCCATCTTGTGCACTCTCTTAACCCCCGCATCCATCCAAACCTACCGCAGACTAAATATCCTCTTTAGAATGCACAAGCTCAAAGGGATATAAAAAATCAAGAAAAGCTACCCTGCTTGCCTCCTTTGACTAGTTTGGCTTAATAGAAGGCCGACTTTTTAAAAGCTATCGCGCTGTAGCTTGCGGCTCATGATCATGGGGGCTCGAATTCAGGTGAGAGAGAGAGCGCGCCAGAGAAGAGAGGGAACCGCAGTTTGCTACACAAGCGCCGCCTGTCTAACTCGACTCCACTCACACCTGACGCCCTGATTAGTTCGCCTTGATTGCCTGTCAGAGCAAAAGAAGGTTTTAACCTTTTCCACTCCTACACTTCGTAAATCCTCAACCTCGTTTCCTTCAACAACTTCATCTTGGCTTTTTACTTCTTCTGTTCTTTCTACTCTGCAAAGTAGAATCCGATTCAGTATTCCATTAGCAATGCTTACGGCTTAGTTAAGCTTCGGGTCCACGGGTAAAAAGTCATATATATAGATGCAACAGTACCTCTTATACCTTTTCGGCGGGGCTAGCAAGCAGCAACAAGCTAGGGGTTCGTGACGGCCCCTGCCGAGCGCGATATCGCACCTGTCCCTTATCAGCCTTGATGAACGATCTTCCGCCAACCCGAATTACATCTTTATCTTGCCCCTTTTTCTTGTACAAGTGCTGTTAAAGAAGACCGACATAACTTACGCTCGCTACAGGCCCTGACAATTCCTTCGGCGTTTTTCCAAGTCTCCTTTTACTCCACGCGAGAAAATAGATTAAGTCGCCATAAAAGATGCGCGAGAATTAAAAAACTTACAGGAGCCCTCCTGCCTGTTTGGGGGAGCTCGTTTCTTGTTAACGACAGAACAATCGAGAAAAACGCGTCCTCTAAAGCGAAGGAAAAAAGAACGAAACGGAGAACAACCTATGCGCAAATTAGGAAGCATGAAAAGAAGCCTTTTTTCTTTTCTTTTTTCGAAGCTACACAACACACATCTGCTAGGCGTACTCTGAGTCGCTCGCTCGCTTGCCCTGCTCTCGCGGAATTTGTCAACGTCAACTAATGTGAACGGGGCTTAATGGACTGCGAAACGGGGCGTGTCTAGAACAGCGCGCCGTTGTAAGCTTGAGCCTTTTCAAGAAAACAACCTGGACGGCTATAACTGTATAACAGCCTCCTCATCCTATCAAATACTCCACACGTGTTAGCTACACAATTATCTCCCTCATGTTAACGCTCACCAATTCCCTTACTGGAAAATGAGAAGCAGTTAAAGTGGGCCACTTCGGCCCATCAACCCGTTTCATTACTATGTTTGCCCGAAAAAAAGTAGAGGCTTACTCTTGCAGCTGTTAGCCTATAATAGAATCGCTTTTCCGAATCATTACATAAACATCCAATTAAGGCGGAAAAGTAAAGCGCGGGAGCGTCAACTCGCTTTTAGTCCTAATCCATAACACTTTAGCCCTCGCATTTCAAATCCAACCAAGTGCGAAATGCAATCCTCAGCCAGTCCATTACCACTTCGCCATGCCAATGAGATCATGCGCAGCTCTGGCGCTGCAGCATATCCAAGAGAATCATCGCTTTTACATTACCTCATTCAATTCCCCATTAAGGGACCAACGTCCCCCCAGTACCCCTTCAGCAGCTATCGCTTTAATGCAACATTAGACAACATTATCTATATTATATTCCTAACATTATCAACATACATCACGGACAACAGAGGCGGAGGGGAAGGTCGGTGGAATTAAACGCCTTTTTATAGAAGTTAAAGAATTGGGCATAAGCGCCAAGTTCCAAGTTCCAAAGGCCCCCAGACGGCGCCAATATGTGTACAAACACTTCCGAGCTGCCTTGTCAACACGGCAAGCACTTATTTGTGGAGCTTGAGGGGCCCCCAGCATTCCACACAAAATAAGTCCAACCTACTTTTGCTGCATCTCCAAGATTTCCTCTCTTACTTTTTCTCCTCTCGGTGGACGTTTGCAGGAAGCAGGCGAAGATGAATGATCTGGATGATGGCCGTGTTTATTGAGAGTGTCCATTGCCCAGCTCCGTTTTCCTTTCTCGGGCCAGCAAACTATGTAACACTCCCCCCTTCTCTGGAGAAATGCTTTAACGACAAAGCTTGACAGACTGGAGAAGACAATTAGACGATCAGGCCATTCAAACCACAATTTCGTGTCTCCCTCTATGGGTTTTTTGCCCTACTTCCTTTGTGGTCGTAAACCAAAACAAAGTCAACAATTTGGTTTGGTATTTTCCCAACCAATAACACAAATAAAAAGTTTCTACAAAAAAAGTTAAAATGGCTTTTTTTTATCGAATTATCCAGCTGAGGACGCCGAAGATGTTGAAGAATATTTTGTTAACCAGCTTGGTCCAGCTGGTCCATCGATTTTTACGACGTAAATTAACCCCAATTTGAAAAAGATTGAAAACCTTGGGTCCAAAAAGCATTACCACACATGTATAACACCGTGCTACTATACACGCTTGGCAGTCGGGACTGTTGATTCGTTGGCGGTTAGAAAGACCATATAAAGCGGCAAGGGCATGGTAAATGTCATCTAATAGCCAGGGTTGTATGTGATTGCATATACATCCCTACGAGCAGTTTGCGTGTCTGCGGCTGTCGGCTGATGTCAAAGGTAATCAAGTCGACTCCATAAAATGCTTCTGTATTCCCATTCCTTCTTTCTCGTACTTAATATCTATACCTGCAAAGAAAACTTCCAGAGGAGTGAGAGAAAGGGAGAGAGAAGGAGAGGCGGCAATACTGTAGAGAGCGCAGGTCTCTACAATGCACATTCACACCTGGGCGCTTGCACTTATTCCCTCCCGGGTCTCATTTATTATGTAGATGGACACCGGCGTTTCTTTAATGACAGGGCTAAATAGTCATGGAAACTGGAGTCATACCATATGCCATGGCATGGCCGCAGAAACTATATCCCAGGTAGTTGGCTGAAAATGGCCCTCTTAATCTTCCAAACGACCATCGCCAACTCCTTCTATTTCTATTTCAACACCGGACAAAATCACGAAAAGGTGTGCGACGCAAGCCTTAACTCTACCGAACACGAAGCTCATTCGCAAAGAGCGACCAGCTCTAATTTTTACCAGGTTTTGACGAATTGTACCAAATTAACGCGGCAGAGGTGAGAAAAAAAGCTGCAAATGGGTTCCGCTTTGATGTCTAATATTACTAGTACACAGCTAATTCATTACGTGTGAAGAATGCAATTGTGTCTAGCACAAGATCTGGAAGAAACAGTATTATCTTAAAAGAAAGAAAAAAGGACGGCCAAACTGGGATGCTATATTGCCGCCCTACGCAATGCTCGTTCTTGGCTTCCAGGCTTCTAATTAACTTTTGCCGCAGCATGCTCCCAGCCAAGGAAAAAAGAATTAGGAAAAAACTATACCTTTGCCTGCTCCCTTCTTCGCAAATCGGAGGTTCTTTTTGTGTTGCGAGAACCGACTTCCAGGCTCATGCGCAATAACGCTTTGACCAAACACTTGTATTTATTTTAATACATTTAGAATTTATCCATATATGTCGATGCTGAGGGTATTAATATGATAAATACTCTATTTACCCTGTTTTCTCATACAAGACAGTAAAACACAAAACCGCTTCCTTGATTCGACCCGGTGTTCTAACCACGCCATGCCCCTGCGTTACCAGTTGCATTTATTAAGGGGGCAACAGGACCTAACCTAACCTAGTCCTTAAGTCGAGGTTCATAGTGCTTAAGTCGGGGTTCGTAGTCCTTGTGTCAACGTTCGTAGTCCTTGTGTCAACGTTCGTAGTCCTTGTGTCAACGTCCGTAGTCCTTATGTCAACGTTCGTAGTCCTTATGTCGGGGTTCATAGTCCTTAAGTCGGGCACACCATAGCGCTACTTTCGAGTCGTCCTTGTATCGCGTTGCCTTATTAAGTAGGTCCAAAATAAAATAGCGAGTATTCCCCAAAAGTCAAGCGGGGGCTCGTAGCGTTGCCCCGGCCTGCTTTCCAAGTGTGGCAAAAGACGCAATAATGAATTATTTGCCTAAAAGTCCTCAATGTAAGACAAATATTCAGTGTTGGAAAGAAGCTACATGCCCCGAACGATCTTATATCGTGTATATTCACAGCCAATTTTCTCTTACTAACCCTCTGGACACCTTCATATACTCTTCACGCTGAAAACCTTATTTCAATCATGACACCATCATGCATCATTTCCCCGCCCATGCCTTGCTTTTCCCAAGAGGTATATATTAACAACTTGTGGCGTGCGGTGTCCCAAAGATTGTCCCCAATGAACACACAATTAGTCTAAATTCCACTCCATAGCTTCATCCCACAATATCCCACACGCAGCTCTAGCAGGCGCCTGCGGCTACAGTATATATCTCCCGCAATTGCAGGGGTGGGACGTGTCACGATATTGCTCCGAGTACACCCTAATTGAACGGGAAGGGGTCTCTATGTGATCTTTTACACCTCGAGTTAATCTGTTTGTATCGTGCAGTGTGGGCTGTTTTCTGAACATGACTAACCCAGACTAAAAGAAAAGGTCATACCTTGATTAATGCGAAGCAGCGAAGAACCCTAATGATCCCCAGTGGAATCTTTGGAATAACAATGGACTGAAAATAGCCAAAAGTCTTGGCTAGGACCAACGAACCTTCTTTTCATTTTATTTTCGTGAATTTTATTGTGAGTTTTAATGTTTTTTAATCTCAAGTGGCAAAAAAGAGAACCTCTTTGACAAATGCTCCAGCGGGAGAGAGTAACTAACGATTTACACGATTGCCAAGTTAAGAAACACAGGAAGTAACACGTGCGTAAACCAAAACTCGACGTTCTGAGCGTCATCACATTCGCGCTGTTGTGTTATACCACTAAAAAAACTTTCTGAAACACCAAGGGAATAGGAAGCCAATCCTCAAAAGTTGCTCAGCTTCGAGCATCAAGGCTTATTCACCCGAGTCTTAGCCTGCTTTATCTCCCTAGACGACTTCAGCATCTCCGGGAGGCTGCCCACACAGTATACGTTCTCTCAACAACACCCTCCATTGACACCCCATCACACTTACGACAGGGTTGACATAACAGTCGACCAGCCATGCTCGACTTTAAACAACAATTAGTCACCCCAAGTGACCCGGCTTCCCAATGCCATATCTTTTTTCGAAAGCAAAAGCCAGAAAAAAAAATCCTAAAATGTCAAACATGAGCTTCCTGAAAACTCCTTCATATTTCCCAGGAGCAGAAAGTAGCCTAAATAAGTTGATAAAAACTTTCAAACCGCCATAACATGTCTTAAAACTAGCTCCTTATTTATTTTCGCTTTTAATCGAGAATTTTGTTGCCAGTTTGGGGAGACACCCCGAAGTGTTAAAGCCTTATCTGTTAGCTGGGTTCGAGTGAATAGATTCACTCGAACTCAACCGTTCTTGCCATTCAAAGTTCAGTCAAGCCTCCAACGCAAACCTTGCAACTGCCCCAACTTGACTTGTCACCGTAACTCTCGGTTTTCTGGGGTGAAAACCACCCTCGAAGGTGTCACTTTCCTAGCGCGAGGGTGGGAAAAACTGTCTATATAACGTTCAGGCTTATTTAGCTGACTGCTTGGGTCTTTTGGTGCTCTTAATTGCAGTCTTTCATTTCATTAAGTGCTTGTCTGTCTCTTACAGCTGCCACACGCTAAAGACCCCATACCCCACAAAAAGAAGAAAATCTCAGAAACAAGGAAGTGGTCAGCGACGATTTTGGACTCTTCTTTTCTTTGACACCCTAGTTAGAAAGTCCTCAGTCCAAAGAGCGACCAGGCAGGTAAATGGGCTGTTGACAGTTTCACGACTTTTCCCGGGCAAGTCAGACTTGTACCTCGTATAATGATTTTTTTTTTGGTTTGCTTTTGTCGCCATTAAATGAACTGCCACTTCATTAATCAGGACCCAGTAAGACAGCAGGACATTGGAGAGCTTAGCAAATGCTGGGGTGTGGACACATTTCTGCACGGGTCTTGGGAGAATATAACTTGCACTTCCGTTCAAACTTCCCTTCCTTCCCACCGCTACAAAAGCCTCGGCTGCAATCGGCAAGGAAGCTTCGAACACTTGTTTAAAAATAAAAGAAAAATAAAGAAACGTAGACATCAATGTCTTAGTAGACAAAGTAGGGTTGATAAGACAACAGAAGACGAAAGAAAATGGCGAATCTGAAACCTTCGATTAGTTCACAACTTCCAACCACAAAATTGTTCCAAAATTGGATCTCGTGAGTCATAACACTATAACTGTCAAGGCATAAATCTACTTCCAAGAACAAAGAAATATATTTAATTTTTTTAGGGCAACTTCTAATCGAAAACCCTTGAGAAATAAAGTAAAAATAAGTACGCAAAAAATAGTGGCAAAGCGGATTTAGACAAATCTGTCTGCCAACCCTACAGGACTAATATCCACACACGTGGCAACTACTCAACACTTTCATGACACTCGAGGGAAATTTCCCGCTAATCGCTTTGAACGACACACGCTTCCCTCCTCCTCAGCTTACAGATTTAAAGAAAGCTGACGCTCTGTTGCTAAAAGCAGTTGATAAAATCCCGTGTTTTTACTGACAAAAGGAGTCCAATATCTCCCATCTGCTCCCGTAAGGGCGTAGCTTAGCGCTTAGCTATAACACCTTAAAGTTTGAAACTTTAAAACTGCATTTTAAGTTTAATACTTATTCAAATAATTTACTATTTAATAATTTCAATATTCAATCGTTTCAAGAATTAATCATATAAGTATTTAAAGAATTAATCATACGTTCTTTCCCCCCAATAGGCAGTGGTAACCACGCCAATCTGTTCAGTAACCGACAAGCCGCCAAGAAGAAGCGCAAGTCGCGGACGGCGTTCAGCAATCACCAGATCTACGAGCTGGAAAAGAGGTTTCTGTACCAGAAATACCTATCGCCGGCCGACCGGGATGAAATCGCCTTGTCGCTGGGACTAACGAACGCCCAGGTCATCACATGGTTCCAGAACCGCCGCGCCAAACTGAAGCGTGATGTGGAGGAATTGAAGAAAGACGTAGAAGCGACCACAATCCTCGGTCCCCATCACCATCCCATGTCGCATTCGCATAAAAGCATGTTAGCAGCGACGGCCGTGGCCGGGCCCATGGCGGAGATGAGTCTTTTGCAGCAAAAAGCTGACGAATACCAGCAAGCGTTGCAAACGGCGACTGGCGAGTGAGCACGTGAAACATTCGAATCATCTGAACACAGAAATCGTGTCCAACCTCCAAGTTTTAACACCCCCTGACTTTCACTGTGTTGTAGTAATTATTCATTTCATTTTCGATGTGATAAAAAGACAAAAAATCCTAAATTCTTTTGATTTTCAATGTTGTACATTTGTCGTTTACCAAAATTCTAAGCCGGGAAGTTTTTTCTCCCTCATTCTTTTGTAAATATACATTTTTTCAGTAAAACAAAGAAAGGCAAGCCCTCTTTTTTCCCGAAAAAATCTCTAAAAAAAGTTTCAAATATTCTCTATAGCTTCCCTGGATTCTTCCTACTGTAAAAGCTTGTCTTTATGCCGCAGTCGCCCAAAATCGCTGCTGTCGTTTACATAATTGCTCGTACAGAAAATAAAAAAAATTAATAAAAGTTTAGATCAGCAATCTCCAACAAATGAGGCAAAAAAACAAGCATATTACCGCTAGGGGGAAGGCTGTTTCATAAAGAAATAATAAAAAAAAACACCACTTGGTTTCTAGTTTGTCTACGTCGTGACGTCTTCATTTGCAGTATTAACCTCGCCGCCTTCTACTTTATCCTCCTCGCATGGCATCGCACGCCCTTTCTCTCTCCAGGTAATTTCCCATCAAGCCAAGGAGGGAGCCAAAAAGCGCCAAAAGATGATGGTCAAGCACCGTAACGAAACCGCGACAAGGAATTAATCACCCGTGAGGCGGCTCTTTCACGAGTTTTATAGATGGGACCCAGTACGTTACTGTACTGTACGTATGGGTAAGCGCCTTACATCCCTTCGGTGAACGATGGGCCATTGCCTCAGCCTACAATAACTTCCGGTATACCGGCTAGATTGGTTGGAAGGGAAACTCACTTAATGCCGCAGCAAAAGGTGTGAGTAGAGATGTCAAGGATATGGATGGATACAAAACAGACAACTGACGTCGGGACCGCCCCCGATATCCCGTTGCAATTTTCTCTACGGACATTTCCCTTACCCCACTTTTGATTACCAAAACTGAGAAGAAACCTATTAACGTTTCATTCACGGTTGTTTACCAATTCAAACTATACGCAATATTATCTTTACATTACGAAAAGAGGATTTATGATCATGTTTAGAATCAAACCTCATTTTACAGACTAAGGTAAATACAATAATAACGATCATTACAATAATAAGAATCAAACTGCACTTTGCAGACTAAGGTAATGCAATAATGAGGATAATTATAATACTAATAAGAATGTCAGGCTAAAAGCCTTCGATATTTAAATGTCTAAATTACAAATAAGCCAACTTGGAAATAAGTGACAAAATTATTATATGAACTAGAACATCTAAAACAAAAAAGAGTGGTATTACAAGTTAGGACGGAAATTATTGTTCCAGCTGAGATAATAATGAGCTTTTCCACTATTAGTTTGTTTGGGATAGATAATACTTCAGGATATAAATAATATAATACGACTTAAAACATACAGTACGGTAAAACTATGTCTGGCTCTCATTAAAACTACATATGTAGGCAATTATTTTAGTTGGTAAAATTACGCATATAATAGTTTGTAACAATCCTTGTGTAATTAGGCCGAATCTTGCGCAAATACACAGTTACTTCCGTTGTCTGGCTATCAAATTAATCTGTCACTAAAATGTATCTTAGGTAGAACAAAAAAATAAAACGTCGAAATAATATGCCTTTTCCAATTGCTGAAATGTAATTACGTTCATTTTCCTTAATATTTACAGTAGCATTAAATTTAATATAACATTTCACAGTAAATTCACAAGTTTAAAGGGTTCCCTGTACGAGATTACCCAGTGCAAAAAAACGTGTAATTTTTGCCATTCGCAAAAAAAAACTAATTTCAAGCGCGTAAAGAAATTAATTACAATGCGTGTTAAAACATAAAGCTTGATCCATAACCCCTAAAACAGCTTGCGAGTGCAAGTATACAACTTTTTTTTCAAACACTATAACATGCAGGGACGCATGCCATCTTTCTATATGTTAATGAAGCCTTCCAGAAGTTCCAATATTTACTGATCCTAATCGGACTATTGTCGTAAAACTGCCGAACAAAAATAATCACACTGTTGTATAACAGAAAAAGAACAACCCCCCCCCAATAAAAAAAAGCGATACTGGTTTCGCCTCTGACGTCACGCAGGCGGTGAAGCGTCTTAATTAAGCCTGACTTCACACCTTATCCATTGGGGGTGCCCCTCTGAGCTCCTCTGCTTATATCTTTATATACCCGTGGAAAAGCACTTGAATAAAAGATGTATAAAAATCCTGGTATCTTTTTCTCAGCGGTGCCGCGTGATAAAGAGGCTGCACGTTTGAACCTTCACCTTCCTAGTCTCCCATCAACAGCATAACGAGTATTCCTAGTCTCCCCCCGAACCCAAGATTTCTTACCTTCGGGATATAGGAAGTCTCTCTCTCTCTCCTTGCATATGTGAAAAGAAATCTCCTCTTAAGCGCCGATATAAAGCCCGCAACACACGCGCCGGCATGTCTTTATAAATATCTAAATTCACGCCGCATAGAAAGTGAATGACGTATAACTCTACCATACGGCATGTATAGTGCAGGAGGATAGAAAAGTCACCAAAGTTATGCACCACAGTCGTCATTTTGATGCCTTCTACATTTTTGCAGTCTACATTCTTCAAAGTATGACTTTGTAAGAATGAATTATTCCAAGAATGAATGAAGTCCTTCACGAGTTATTAGCTTGCAGTCTTTCCGTTATGAAGGCATATAGGCGTATTATACACGACACAGTATGGCTATAGCTCTTCTTACTATGCATACTGTTAACTTCCATACCTACGTACGGAAGTACTTCTTACTGTTTACTTCCATACTGCTTACTTCCATACCTACGCATGGAAGTACGCAGTATGAATGTTAGAACAGTACAGATACTGAACGTGGGTGATTTCAGAAAGTCCCGTCACCCTATTTTCTGATTTTTGGTTTAATAGCATAGTTATAGTTATACCAATTCGCACCTCGCGAGAATAAACGTAATCATCAGAAAGTAATTTTCACACTAATATTTAAGGCTCCCGTATACCTTAGCCTATTGATGCGAAACAGTCATAGATGGCGCTGATATTTGTTATTGTTTTGCAAAAGCCTTGCGTAGGAAAGTAACAATAAACATACAGCTTAATGGCCGACTTGTTTTGTTTCTGAAAAGTACATCTTGTCACCACAGTTAGCTGGAGCAGCACAATGTCCCAAATCTAAGTTATAATAGTTTTCCGCCATAACAGTTTCCGCCAAGTACCGCTATAATAGTTTTCATTAAAACTTACTGTCTTCTTCTTCTTTTTCTGATCCGTCACCTTGCTGTAGTCGTTAGAAATGAAATTAAGTCGCAAGTAGTAGTCGTCGTAGTCGTAGTCGTAGAAAGTAGTCGCAATACCCTTAAAATACCAAAGATTGCTGGTTGCGACAACAAAATGACATTTCCTTCCTCACGCCACGAAAACAACATAATACAAAAGTTGCTTTAAGACGAGGAGAAAAAGATATTAAAAAAGGGTTAAGAAAGCTTTTTTCTGTCTTTTTTTTTATCCTTACCCGAAATTACGTGGTACCTACTCCAAAGTGTCGTAAAAATGAGACCATGGCGTGAAAAAGGCTCATAAAAGCCAAGTTGATGAAGGCAAGCTCTAATCTATTTCGCATGAATCTAACCACCGCACCAAGTATTTTTTTTATTTATTTTTTACTTGGTTCGGAACCATGCACATAAACTAGCCGGAAAGGAGAGGGAGGAGAGTGAAGGCGGGCTATTACTCATGGCTGTTAATGAATTGACGTCGGCGGTCAGGGATTCAAGATTCCATGTGTGAAACCCCACCAAATTCATCTTTTCTTACACTTTTTCCTCTGAGAAGACCATAGGAACCGCATCACGAACTAAAATAATATTGTTAAGTTATTTTGTATACGACCAAACCGCAAGCTTCAATCCCTTGAGGTGTGTAAAAAGCGTCGTAAATCAGCGAAACTGAAAAGGTGGGGTTTTTGCATATGTTTAGCAACAGACAGCTTTATATCCGCGTTGGCCTCAATAATAAGCTAATTTTTCACAAATCCCGAGTTCAATAATAAAAAAAAATATAATTGACAAAATGCTATTTGGCCCAGGACATACATCGGATCTGTAAAGTTTCAGTATTCATGAGTAAAAGAAAGGTGCCCTGCTGGGAATGTTTAAAAAACCAAAAGCTAAACAGAGTTAGTATTTCACGTGGCAGTTTCATTGCGGGATTTGGCAAACAATTTCACTCTAATATACAAGCCCCAGAAAGTTTTGCAGGGACCGCAACACAAAATTATACTTGACAGGAGAGATTGGCTGACGGAGGCATTGCAAGGAGCGGTTTCTTTTGCATGCCCATATAAGGTAGGATCATTAGCAATGGTGGCTGCCGGCGACGGCGCAATCCTGCGTCTCATAAATTTAAAGAAATCCGCCTTCTTTGTCACTCTTAGACCGGTTACTTCACAGGGATTTTTACACATTTTGTTCCTCTATTGAACACCTTCTGTCACTTTTTTTATTGACAATAAATGAGACATGCCGCTGATCTGTTGTTTAACCAAACCACGACGAATGCTTACCTATCAAACGTTCTGCAAATCATCAGCCCAAACGTATATTCTTCCTACGCCCTAAAACCGACTGATGTACTAATAAAAATCAAACTCTTTTTAGTTCCCTAATAATCTTAGGAAAATTACTGCGAAGACTTGGAAATAGACAGCTTTTCCATCTGTGCCATCAACGGATAAAGGAAAACTTAACAAACAACGTGAACTAAACAAGGAAACGTTTCGAATGACCAAATAGACGCTAGTTTGGTCTTCACCAAGGTTCTCTAGATGGCAGCACTTGCTTCTCCTGTAAATTAAATCTGAATTTCGTTGTTGACTGCCATGTCTATGGCCCACCGTTCGCTAAAGCAATGCAAAGTTTCAAACATTCCCTTTTTTCTTTGCATTAAACTCTGATATACTTAATGAAAACTATATACTTTAATTAAATAGTATTATATACAGCATCTAGGAAAACATAGACATGTTTAATAAGATACGACTGGTATGTAGCTCAATATAAGTGTACAGCTCGATATGAGTATATTATATTGTCTCGATTTGAGCTATTTAATTGTTTTTCAATAAAAGTGAATTATGGTTCTTCTATACACCGTTACATCTTCTAGGAGCTTATCTCGTGCACGGAATACATTGTCTACTACAGAGAGATGGAAAACCCCGACTTTTACCACACTAATTGATTACTCTGTTGTACTTAAGAACTCTCTGTGATTATGATGAATATACTCTTCCGGAATTTCCGCCACTTAATTGGCGTCAGCTGCAAACCCCTAACGATACACGATAGCTTTACAATCGTTCTCGTATCTTCTTCTTCTTTCCCAATCTAACTACGGCCTAGTCAAATAAGAAGAAACTAAAGATGCTCGACATCGTTAGTCACGGACGGAAAAAAATCCCCAAAGTTCACCATAAAGAGAGCAAAGGTTCGATTAAACAAATAACAGAGCTTTACTTTAACGATCTTCCATAGCCATAGGTTTTCGCTTAATGTGCTTGTCGTGCAGCATCCTCCATCGCTCGGGCCATATCCAAAATTTTCTCTAACGGCATCTCGGATTTTTCCGTTCCTGTACATAACGTTGCTGCTGCGACCAATAATGAATTTCTATGACCAAGGCAAACAACAATCATTGTTAGAGCCTACACCGCCGTGTTTTTGTTTCACCGCTATGTTATACCACGTCCACTATAGTATTCGGAGCTGTTTATTCTATAAAAAAAAACCTCCGCTGGGCTGAAGGCCTTTCTCTTCCTTCCTGAAATGTTTTAAAGCTTTTCTTGTATTCCGTTCGGCGCCAATAATAACAATGTATCCACACCTTGCCAATCCCACAGCTTATAACTTCGTAGCCCTATGATTACAACAAGGCGTCGATATAACAATAACTGTGATAGATCTGTTTTACCTCCTCTTTTACACCATTCCAACACTTGTAGTATTTGGCAGACAGAAAAACACCGTATCAAACTGTGAAGTAATGACTATAGGAGTCAATAAACACCTTTTTTGAGCCCTTCAAGATTGGAGCTAGAACATATCCCCCATCCCACGTTTTCGAAGAGCGACACCCATCAGCTATCACGATCCATAACCTGCATACCTGTAATTGTACGGACAAATCGAACAACTGAATAGATCTGATGGGAAACAAATGGGTCATGTTTCACAGACCTAATTACAACCCCCGCGTTCTCTACAACCCCACATCATCTTCTCTTCCCCTCTTCAACACCCCCAGGTATATCTCGACCACAAACCACCCCGATTCGATTCAATTTGCTATCCCAATGCAACTATATTCCACTCGACTCCAAGCCAATTCACCCGCAAACAACGTGGAGTTTTCACCGCTGTATCCGCTTTTCTATTGGAATATAAGAAACATGTATATATTCTTAAAAATAGACAAAAGAAATGGAACTAACTCTTCGCTGGTCCTGAGCCTATAATGGCCTGCTTATAACAATAACAACCCCTAAAGTTACGTAACAAACAAGAAAATATTAGCTGGCATGGGTCCATAAAAGCCAATAAAAAAGGTCTCTATATACTGCCACAGCAAACAATTAAAGCCAACGAGTTCACATTGGGTAAATCCCGCGTCGCTCATTGAGAGCACATGCTCGACAATAAAGTACTAGTTAAGCGGACAATAAGTGTATAACAAGGGTGCGAAGGGTGCTTTTGATCCAAACTGTTTCGCCTAACGATCAAACGCTATTCAACAACAGTATAACGGCATTAGACCAACTCCGAGACATTTCCCTGTGCTCTCATAATCCTACTCCACTAAATTGCCCTGTCTCTCGCACTTCACCCCCGAACACTACACTTTCGCGTTCAAGTACACACATATGTTTAGTTAGTTGATTCCGCACACCCCCCTTTATCCCTCAGTTCCTATAGCCCTCCGCTTTGTATGACTGCAGACGACACAAGTGCAATCCATGAAATCGATGCAAATCACGTGACTTATGCTCATCCTTCATTCATGGAAGGTCTCAATAGAACGCTGTCATTTTCGGTTGATTGCCTTTTGGGTAAGACATAAAAGGGCGCACAGGTTATGCAGATGTCAAGTAGAGGGGGAAACAAGGGGTCTTAACAGCACTTGACGTGCGATAAACGACGACCATGCCCCCCGAAGCCCCTACGGAAAAGCTTTTTCAGCCCCCTTGCTGGGATCGGCAAATTGCTGTATAACTACACGGGATCTAGAATGCCTGATCCGTCCAAAGTCTATGTAAATGTTGGGCAATCCCTTTGCCCACATTGATATCGATAGACTCGATTGACTAGAAAGCCAAGAGGGAAAGAGTATATAGATTATATGGAAAAGGAGGGGAGAGGGAGGACCGGAATTGGCTATTGTCACGCTTGGTGGACCAACAAGTGAGATGATCCAATGCATGATCGGCATCCGATGCAACTTCTGTTGTTTCCGGACCACCAGCTATAACAGCCCCATAAAGGGTCTTAAGTTCTCTTCCTTTTCAGAGAGAAAGCTCCCGAAAGATTAAGCTCAAATTGACGTTACTTGCCATTTGAGGAAGGCTCGCGCAACCTTTAGGCTTCAGACCTGATGGCGAGCGTGCTTCTCGCTCGCGACGCAAACAAATGGAAACGAAAATCGTCTTCGCTTAGGGTTTTTTACAAAGAACTCGCGCAACTCTCAATAGGGTATAGGCTATCCAATTGATGGATGCTCCGAGTATGAATCACCAATGGTATACTCGAACGCTCCAAGCATGACCTGAAAAACAGAGATAAAAAAGAGATTTCTTACTAAATACAATTCTAAATACAAATATTCAAATACAAAAATACATAAATAAAAATATATAAATACAAGGACACAAATATTCTTGCGATATTTTAAAATAAGACTTTTTACTTTACAGTGTATTGCAGATGCTTCCTTGAGAATGGAACTTAACCATCCCTTTGGTTTCGTCGCAACATTATTTGGATCCACGTAAACCTCCGCCAAGTAACCAAGACAATCTGACAAAGACCCGCGACGTCAAACCGGCGAGCACGCAATCCCACCCAAGTTTGCTCTTTGGCTCCTCTAATTGCAGGTCTTTTATCATACGGAAGGCCTGAGTTGCATCAAGTTCTCCTGTAAAACTAACGAAAATCGTCAAGGCCACATGTACACTTAACAATATAGCCCTCTCGTGCAGTCTGTTGATTGCACAGACCACTAACATAATCAAAGGCCGCATGTTTCTTTAAGCACACAATGCCTTGACTTAATGCCAGCACAACCCCCCCAGTTAGCCGCACCAATACATTCTTTTCTTTCTGTGCTAACTCCTGTCCTTGCATAAAACCCGCAAGAATACAAGAAGACCAGAAAACAAAGCAACTTGCTGTTTTTCTTTAATGAAATTATCTTCCCAGAGACATCAGGAGACTCACGCCGCCCCACACTCCTTCTGATGCCAGAACTCCCGGTGCTTTGCTCAACGACTTGGGTTAGAGGCTGAGGAAAATGGAAAGAAAATGTCTCACTCATCTCGTCGGATTGTTGGTGCCTGGCTCGGCTGTCCGCCTGCAGATCTCCAAATTATTTCTCCTTTGCCCCTTATTTTTGCCTTGTTGGGACTATAAGCGTATTAATAGGTCGGTTATACAGTCTATATGTTGGGACTTGTTGGGGCTATGGACAATGGACTTGGTGGGGTCCTTTTTATATGGATGCATGTACATGTGTAAGTTACATATGTGCGTTGTATCGCAAGTCCCGTCAGACTCGTCCATGTGCACTAAAGCTTGATGATGGGCAAATAGGCTGAGGGTAAGGGGAGGGATAGGGTGGAGGGTTCACTTACAATCGAGTTAACCCGGCGCTGCGGCAGCTTCAGCATGGTGAAAAACGGGATGTGGTTAATAGGTAAAGTGCTTCAGCCGAGCTATGTTGGTGCGAGCACAGCAGCCGACACCAGCCTTCTTCTTCGGCTTGCCCATTTAGCTTTGTATCAAAATAAAGGCCGTTGAACAAGCTAGATGGACGCTTGAATGGTTGCGGCACAGGCACAACACCCATCTAGCCCAGCCAAAATGTGCGCCACCGCTGCTAGAGTACAGTACCACTGGGACCATTGTGCAGCAATTCACCGGCTCTTATTTACCCCGCCAAAAGAATACAAGTCTCTAGATCTTGGCTCAAAAAAGAAAAGAAAATGTAAGAACCTTCCTTTACCGCGAATCCTTCAAGTTCCCATTCTTTTGTTCCCACAAAAGCACACTATTGTCTTGTTAAAAAAAAATTCTATTGATGTAGGCGTGACACAAAAATAACAATAGAAATAATAATAGTAAGCGAAAATCTCTGATTATTACTATTATTATTACAGTGGGTGATCGGTTATCGAACATAATCCGTTCCAAAAAGATGTTTGTTAACTAACCGAATCTACGTTAATTTAACATTGACTTTAATGGGAATTTGATTAATTCGTGCTGGAAACCCAAAATAAATCGCTCCTGTATATGCAATAACATGTTAATAATAACATATGTAATAACAATAATCCGGACAAGGTGTTGACAAATCTTACACACACCGTCGCTTCTACTTGTGTTTGTTCTGTGCAACCCGTTTTCTGTCTTTCGTGACAAACGAGTGTAATGTATCCCGCTGTCCAATTTTTCGAACAATGCATTTTTCAGCTAATGGAGTGAAAGCAAGTACAAATTTTAACAATGCTGATCAATGACAGTTGATGAGAATCGTTATAACCTAAGCTAAACTAACCAAAGCTAACCTAGCGTAATTCATTTCCAATCCAACTCCCAATTTTCAACTCGAATGACACCTCTTTGTCATTCTCTTCCCGATAACGTTTTGCAACAATGACACAACCGTGTTGGTTCTGTTAAGAGTTCGTTATCCGATCATAAAAACGCGAAAAAGTGTTCGTTGTCCGATCTGTTCGTTAACCGATCACCCACTGTATGATTACTAAAATTATTATTATTATTATTGCTATTAATAAAAATAATAATAAGACGAAAGTCTAGTATTATTTCTTTTTTTTTATTTTGGTTTTGGAGTGGTGAGGTTTTGTCCAATGTTGATTCACGTTCGATACTGCGTTCCAAAATGAAGTGAAATTTTTAAGAGTGAAGCCGTGTCGGTTACAATTCTAGTTGCCACCAATCTTTTGCCCATAAATCTCGCCAGTAGCAGCAGACAGAGCGCCATAACTCTCCCCTTAACTCTTCTATAGCGAAGGGGCACGAAGCCATCTCCATATTCAAAGAGCTGGCAGCCTGAAAAAGGATAAAAACAACTGCATCAGAAACAAGAAACCGCGACACACACAGAAACAAAAAAAAGACCCCAAGCAAGCATCTCTACAATTCCACTCAAACTCAATCTCCCGCCCCAACGCATGCGTTCGTTCTTGTTTGCCGGGTATGGTAGGGGCGTGTCACATGTGAGTCCCACGGGACTCCCAATGAGATTTTCCGAAGGCTTTACGCTCTCTCTCGCTCTCTCGCTGTGTCTCTGTCTCCCATCCCCTCCAAACAGCACAGTGTCAGCGCAGCTCTGTGGCTTGGCCATAGTCCCCGCCCCCTTTTCGAGGTGGCCGCTCCACGGAGCACTTTAAGCATGACTAGACGTCTGCCGAGCCGCCTTGGGCCTTGTTGTCTGTCTTCGCGTGCATTCAAGTTATCACTGTCAGTTTCCTCGGGTGCGCCGATTGACAGGTGAGCGAGAAATCTTCAGTCTCTGTTCGACCGTTGCCCGGAACCATGATTTCCCAAGTGCTCCTAACATAAGATCCCCGCCCCCAAAAAGAAAAAAAGTTTGACCCAATACTTTTTGTGCGGCTCCAAACCTTATATCATGTTAATGCTCGAAACTCTGCCTCATTCCGAGCAGCGATTGAAGGCTGACAACCGTGACCACAAGTGTAAAATCCCCAATTACCCCAAACTCAACGTCATGGCCCACGCCAGTGTAACCGGAGCCGAATCATCGGCCGTCACCAAAGACCCGCTCAAATTTAGCATCTCGCGACTCTTGCAGAGCAGTGCAGTGCAAAAGTGTTTAACCAGGTCGCCTCCTCCCGACACGGGTTCCCATGGAGGTGTTTTCCATCGCCATCCCGAACTGTCCCCGCCTACTCACAGCGGCATTCCGAAGGACAACCCGGCATCCGTCAAAGAAGAATCGGATCCCAATGAAGAGCTGGATGATCACAGCATCCACGTGGATGACGACGATGAAGGCGACTCGGACATTGACTTGGAAGACGAACGTTCGCCTTCTTCGTTCCCATCTCGCCCGTCCTCTACCTCCTCCCAGGTACGGGCCTCGTCCCTCAAAGAGCCAGGCCGAGGTCACCTGTTACCGGTCTCCTATAGCAGTACGATGACATCACCCTGCAATAATAATAACAGCATTCCAGGCCATCCGTTGAGTCATCTGTCCGCGGAATGGTACTTGTACTTGCAACAGCAACACCAACGACTCGCGGGGAACAGCGCAGGCAATCCAGGTTCCTCCGCGCTCTTACCTTACA
This sequence comes from Lepidurus arcticus, assembly GCA_003724045.1. Lineage (NCBI taxonomy): Eukaryota > Metazoa > Arthropoda > Branchiopoda > Notostraca > Triopsidae > Lepidurus > Lepidurus arcticus. The sequence continues at coordinate 74,776 of RJJA01000101.1, forward strand.
TGACGTTTCCTCCCCATCCAGCAGCAGCACACCACTTAGCAGCCCTCATGGCGGGCAACTTAATTCGCGTCCCCGCACACCGCTCGACTCAGCATCCTCTCAGCGGGCCTACGTCGTCGCTCTATGGAAATTGCAGTGGCAGCAGCAATTTCATGCAAACGCCGGTCCATCCGCACCAACCAGTAACATCCACTTCAGGTGCGTGGTTATCTGGCGGAACTCCCGCAGGAGTGCCCTCAGCACCGGTTGGGACCAGCGTCGGTCCCAACACCTTCGCCGCATTGCTTGATGCTTCCAGTTTTAAAGACCGTTTAGCGGGTACATATTTCTTCAAAATAACGTCCTTTACCTGCATTTTCCTCTCTGCATGTATTGTTGTTCTGCCTTCAGACAATCCAATTTTTTTACTTCTTTTATTGCGAAACCGAGAATTAATTAGACGCCAAAAAAAACTTCTCAAGCTAGAGTTACAAACGTCCCACACTCAAAAGACCTTCGAAGGGTCGAATGTCAGTTGAAGCAACAATCAAATCAGTCAAATATCCCGATTTCAAAATTGCTTCCAATCTCATAAGTTCAGGGCAAAGTTATCATTGGGGAATCTTCATTCTTGAAAAAGGAGCCCTCACTTGTCCTTTTTTAAAAAATTGTTATTTTCACTGTTGCCTCCGCCCTCTGCCACTGTAAATCGTTCTCTTTCCCAGAGTGGGAAAGAGAACGATTTACGCTCAAAAACAGTTCTGCATAAAAGATGCGAGCTCGGTATATGGATATGGGCGGGTTTTAAAAAGAAAACGAATTTGTAAATTTTTTAGAAAATAGCAATAGAAAATGGGTTCAAACAGCGGTTTTTATAGAGATTTCTTATACCTTTGGGGCTTAGCGCAGGCAAAGTGAGGCACCATCTTAAAAGTGACAAGCTTGCCCCCCACTCTACCCCCCTTATGCCTTATTATAGATGCAATGCAGCCCAGATGCCCTAGCATTTTTCATCATTTGAATGACACGAGGTCACTCCCACGGGATTTGCTCTAGATCTCGTCTGGGTGAAAACTCTTTTCACTGGGCCCCGAACACACGGCAAGGCAAGGACGCAGCAAAAGAGAAAAGATGTAAAAACTTTTTCGTTGGCCCTGCTCTCTGGGCCCCAACATGCCAGGGCAATGGAGACAAATGATGTTCGCCCAACAAGTCCGACACTTCTGGCTTGTGGTATAGACGCTCTTCGCTGGAGCTGGATAATCTCAATTTGTTCCCTTGTTATGCCACAAGAGAGACACCGAGCGAGACGCACAGAGAATGAGCGAGGGAGCCTTAAATAACAGCCAAAGCAGAAAAAGGGGGAAACTAAAGCGACTTTTAATAGCCTTAATCTAAACGGTCTTTATTAGAGTTTCTTGACTTTGTTTCCCGGGCTTTACCAAGCGTCCAGAAACGTCTGAAATTTAATCAGCTTTGACCATAAATTTAACGCAAAGTAAAACATAGCCAGCTAGATTCAATCTCCTCTTCTTTTGGCCCGCCAGTAATCTTTTTATTAGAAAAAAGGTAAACAGAATAGAACAATCCTTTTACAGTATCCATACGTAGCATCTTTATGGCCAAAAAAAAGCCGTTTAAAGTGAAGAAAAAGTTTAAGGTGGATGGACTGGAACGCCTGAATTTGGCAAAAAAATGTGCTGTTATTGAAAAATAAAATGGAAATTATTTACAATGGTAAAGTTGACGTCCTCGAATGCGAGAATTGCCCCATGAGGAGATGCATCTCGGCTCCCAGCATGTAACACATGCAGGAAAAGTAGGAAAAACTGCACTTAAATTGCACAGTCGACATCCATCTCTTCTCTGTGCCCTCTAACCTCTTCTAAAAGCATAAAAAAGCCAAAGTTTCGCCTTCAAAATTCCCTTGAGAAGTGCTCAATATGCCGAAAAGCTTCGCCGTGAATATTTTACATAAAAGGGGGAGCATTTGGGGGATGGGTAAGATGCTTTTGCTGATGGCACAGCATCATCTAGCAAAATACTGATCTATTTTTTATTTATTTACAAAAAAGGAATACCGGCGTCACATTTAGACACACTTTTTCAATTTGGAGCTCCATTTGCAATAGCTCACCATTTTCAATATTCTAAACTCTCTCTTCTCCCTCACGTTTGAAGCTTTTCGATGTTTTGGGACCTTTTCCCCAGCCATTTTTAGAATGACACCATTTCCCAAGCACCTAAAAGAGCCACTATATACCTATAAGAAAGACATATAGTATATACGTAAGATATATAATGATCGGTGGAAAACTGACTGGTTTCAAAGAAATAATCTGTTCGGCAAAAGGGTCACTCCCCGCTCCATCATTTCGCACCGTGAATCCAGACCCCGTTATTAGTGTTGGACACGGAAAAGAAGTGCGCGGAATATGCGATCCAATGGAGTAGTAATAGATAGACAAGAACCCCATCAAGTTTGAAGCGCGGGGCCTTTTTGGTCAAAAAGAACCTGAAACGAACCGTAGAAAACCAACAAGAGCAACCTTTCGCTTCTCGCGAGTCCCCAAAGCGTATAATTAGGCTCTTACCACAAAAGATTCAGGAACAGATGCCGGAACCATGACAAAATATATCAAATAAAAGTTCCAACTGTCTTAAGAACATTCAAAAGTATCGTCTCGTTTTCGCTGCGTTTCTTTTCTTCTCCCATTTTGTTATTTAGTCCTTTATTGGCGAACTTTAAAGAAAAATTCCCATCACAAACTTTTGCAGTTCAAGTTTAAAAAAAGTTTTTTCTCGAACGCGGAAAGAAGTTTTTGTAAGCAGATCCTAACGCTTTTCCCATGCAAATTTTAAGAGTTTCCAAGTCGCGTTAATATCTCTAATCCTGTCCCATCTCGCCTTCAATAATGCTCCATTAACAAGACCTTGTCATTTACGCGCCCCGCCTGGTACCCTTTTAATGCAGACCCTTGTATGCCATTCGCCGCTTATAAGACGCTGATATATATATAACAATATCCTGATATATATCATCATGAATGCTTTTGTTCTCGGGCGCTTTTGTCGCTCACAGGTTTCCCTTTCCCTCGACGCATTGGACATCCATACCAGCAACGAACACCCCCTAAACGCAAAAAGCCTCGCACCTCCTTCACCCGGCTCCAGGTAAGCCGAAAAAAAGGATGGCTCTAAAAATTCCTGAAAATTTTCCTGAAACCTGAAAACCTTTTGTCTTCTAAACGTGTCATTCCCACAGGTGTGTGAACTCGAAAAACGGTTCCATAAGCAGAAATACCTTGCTTCAGCCGAAAGAGCTGCGCTGGCCAAATTACTTCACATGACGGACGCGCAAGTCAAGACGTGGTTCCAAAACCGACGTACGAAATGGAGGTAAAACTTTGGAATACAACTCTGCACCTCCTTTTCTTTTTCCCTAAACCAAAGTCAGCCCAACTATTCATATCAGCTAAGAATAATGGTTCAGAATAATCGTGGGCCATGTGTTTTCCCCCCTTAATCCCCCTTATTATCCCCCACGCTTGGAACTTTCAACCAAAACGACAATGTAGACAATAATCGTTCTACACTTTGTTGTTTTCGTTCCCTGGTGAGTTAAACCGGAAGAAAACAACATGGATTTCTCATTGGCGATGCTTCCTCTACACATCAGTCCTTAACCCTGTCATTACAAAACAATCAACTAAGGTTCAATAACCAGTTCAATCTTTTAACCATTTCAGATAACTCACTCCAATTATTTACCTTGTTGTTAATGATTGCTTCCCAAGCCACCCAAACGGGAACAAGAGAACCTCAAAAAAACTTTCGGAATTCACACGAAACCAAACTTGGTAGTTTTAAGTCAGTTATTTCTCTGTAATCTCTTCATTCATTTCCGTTGGATTAGTAGAGACGTCTACACGACTATCCCCTCTCTATCCCCAAACAAGTCCTTGCACTTACTCCCATTCCTCGCACTCAAAAAAGGAAAAGTCGCCTAGGCAATCCATTCTTCTGGCTACGCTCCATTTGGTTTCGGGTAGCACATTACCTTATCAGCAGTCCATAATGAATTTCCAATGTTAGACCACTTCAACTTATCCTAAAGATGCAGCAGCTCCCTCCTTTTCAAGAAAAAACAACAGTGGAACTATTCCTTTCTTTTGCTTCCCAATTGAGGCAACTCGGCCATCAGATTGAAACAAGCGCTAAAAGCTCCTTCCAATTTTTTAGTTACTTTTTTCTTACCCTATATTCATTAAAGGCCCACCTGACAAAAGCAATATGGAATCAGACATGTATCCATTATAATTGTTTCATAAAAGTAAGGGCCCAAGGACCCGGTCGACAGTTTGTTGGAGACAATGCGAAGGGGAACGATGGAAGCCAAAAGGCACAGCTTGTACTCGGTGCATAAAGCATGGAGCCTCTCTGTCAGCACCGGACCTTATCTGTCTGTCTTTTTAATTGAACCTATCCATAAAACAGAAGCCCCCCCCCCTTCCTCTTAATAGCCTTTCTACTGCTCTCTTTTCTACAACTTGTGCTTGCATACAAACATGACCGTTTGGGAAGAGCCAGGACATGGAAACGCTGACGCGACTAAAACGAAACAAAAAGCATTTCCAATGCAGGTCACTCAGTCAACTTCCGATTCTGCTCCGATTCTGTTCGAAAGAAAAACACTTCCAAGTGTAAAATACGTCCATGATGGGTTCTAGAAATTAAAGAATATCAGAGCCATTGTCTAAACGAAACTGTTAAGTTAGATCGTAGAGTTGAATTTGTTAAAGTTTGTGTTTTTGAAATAGCGAGGGTTTTTAAAAGCTTAGCGAGAGCATTCAAATTTGGCTCGCAAAAGAATACACACATGGACACACATATAGACAGACAAAAGGCTTAGCTGTTTTGATAAGCAAGAGGTGAAAAGGTCAACATCAATAAGCTGCTCAGTTGACTTGACTTTGCCTGTTGTCTGTGTGTGGTATCTGGGCTCCGAGCTGTAGAAACTGCAAAGCTGCCAACGCATAAGACACAAACCAGACGCCCTCCCCCTGAGCCATCATCATCATCACCATCATCGAGTTAAAGCTGGAAGAGGGAGGGGTGGATCTTGAAGGGGATTCAGCGTGCAGTTTCTGTAACAGGCTTAAATTAAATTTGGACAAAAAAATCCATTAGAACAGAATTGATCTAATGAACCTTACATGTTTTTTGCTTCTTTTTATTCACCCAAAGTCACCAGTCACAAAGTTGACGCCTACGCCCTAGATAATCATCAAAAAGTGAAGTAGGAAACTCGTTAACTGTCTTAAAATTCCGACCCAAAGACTGATTCTACAAAATTAAAAAATAAAGTGATGCTTGGGAGAAAAACCAGCCAAGAAAAATAAAATAAACGTCTCGTTAGGTCTTCTCCCCTTAAATGATAGAACAGCTTGCAACACGTCTCGATAAAGACTCTATTACATTAAAAGCAATCTCGAGTTCCCGGTTGCCCGGCTCCTAAAACTATGTGCAGGCCAAATCAAGAAATTGAAAGCCAGTTTGTCAATTTCTTCTTTCCTTGAATGCCGTGGACGCGGGCACCAAAAACAACCGGTGGATACTATCCCAAGACAAATGGCCATGTTCTTTACACGCGTCGCCCATACAAGGGACACTTAAAAGCTTTTCTATTAAGTATAGATACGGAGCTTTCAATGGACTTTTTAAGAAAAAAAAAGAAAAGAAAAAGAATATCAAGGTCCCAGAATGGAACGCTATATACCCCACTAGTAGACAGATAAGTGCCGCATGCAGCACTACAAAAGGTGAAAAAAAAATTGTTGGGCTTCCAATTTGGTACATAATATAGATAGTTGCGTGAATTTAGAAAAAGAAAGGCTGAAAATGCGCCTCCCAAACAGCTTAAAAACCGTATAGGAAATTAGCATAGCGTATGGAGAAAGATAAAAGGCCGTATAATGAAACTTCCACACGTGTCATTCACTTTATCGGCCCATTAAGCCCCTTGCGCTCTTTGGAGCTTGTTGAGAGTTTTTAAGAATGGGAAAAATCTTTCAGAACGTTATCGACAATGGAGCTCTTAGAAGCCTCAACATGACCGTTTCTCCAAGATGGGCTTAAAAGGGATGGGCTTAACGTACTCTCATATCCTTGATAAAAGCTCATCACTCTTGGTCTCGGTGCCAACAAGCCATTAAAACAAGACATTAACGACCTCAACGCGTGGACTTTTTCGCCATCCCAAAAAATACCATGTACTACCCCCTTCTTTAACAACACAAGACAGCAATTGTTCCCAAGGAATAAAAATAAAATAGAAAAGGGGAATTTCGAGTATCAGCTTTAAAAAGGTCCATCCGCTCATCGCTCAATCGAGTCTCTTGCAGCCAAATAAAACTAGTCAGTTGGCGACAATTTACGGGACAAAACAAATAACAATAAAGGTTTGGTTTCCTTGTCTATCGGGTCTATATGCGAGCCAAGTGAGCTTTCGTTACAGGATTTACGAGTTGTCAATCGAGATCGAGCTGGTCTACTTTATGTGATAGCCAAAAATTCCCAAGTCGCGACGGTACCAATTGCTTAACAACAACAACGACCCTGCCGCTCCCTCTCTTGGTTTTATTTTTTTACCTTTTTTGATTTTTTGGAGGGAAACACGAGAGTGAACAGTCTCTCACAATGTTGCTGACGAGTGAGACTTATTCCTAATGGGCCACAACAAGACGTGAGTAATGTGAGCTCCGGGTGGGCTAGGTTCTCTCGCAAGTATAAAGACTAAGTTTGGGAACTCGGATAAAAGGTGAGGTCCATTCTGTCCGTCCGTCCTGTCCGGTGGCCCTGCACCTTGTCTCCCTTAGCAAGCCTTTTGGACAAGGAAACTACATTAGGTGCCAATTAGGAGTCTGACCAGGCAGCTAACAACTTATATCCACACACACTTGGCAGACGCCAACGCTATATACCCCCACCAAAGAGAAAGCCCAACCCCCTTTTCCACGATGCCTTCTAATACATGGCAACAATTCCAAGAAAGTGAACATTGGCCAAACCCTTGATCACCGTCCAGTTTCGCTTTCGCGACGTGAGATTTGCAACGTTATCTCCTTTCCCAGGATTCAGTATTCAGAAGGTATGCTCTTCTCGCTTTGGTACTGTACAAGGCTAAAAGCTAAGAGAAAGACTTGGGGGACGATTAATATCATACCGATACGATGAAACTAATCAACTAATCAGTTAATAAATGAGCCCTTTGGTCAAGGAAGTCAGGGCTATGTGTGTGTGTGTGTGCTGCCGAGTATATACAATTTGCACGTGCTTCCCATTCAGAAAAGAAGGGGAAAGCCTTAAAAGCCTGGGAAAAACAAACAGTAAATCAAGCTCAAGCTACTTCAGTTTCAGGATACGGCGAAAGGTCATATTTAGCTCTCACCTTTTCTTGTCTTCTTGTTCTTAAGACATGTGAGCTGCTTTCTTGGTTTTTAAAAGAGGCAATACGCTCAAACATGTTGAAAACAGACATCTCAACCGCATTTCAGCTACCATAACTTCCTGAACAAAGCCATTCAACTTGATAAATCTTCATTTTTAAATCGGAATACTTTTGGAATATTACCTTATCCTCTGGATCTCCTCTCCCTGCAGTCAACAAAAAGTGTAACGAAACTGAACTTACAAGAGCACACGTAGGCAGAAGAAGCTCGATTTACGAGGGCTACACGAGGGTTAACTTGACCCGCATCTGCAGCCATCATGGAAGCCAAGTCTGAAGTTAAAACCCCGCAAACTTGTCAAACCAGGAAAATGAGAGCTTTTGAAGAGAGCTTTCCCCCAAAAAACATGATGTGGACATGTCTACCTTTACCTAACAAAATTTCCTGTTAAAGCTAAAAATGGAGCGATGCATTTCACACACACGACAAAAACAAACCACTTTGCTGAAAACTAAACCCTCTGGCGTGAAGGCGTTGTCAACTGAACCCGCCAAAAACCTACCACCAAAAAACCTACCAACAAAGAAAAAAGAATTAGTTGTTATACACATATCAAACGTCCGTGTGCGAAACAGACCTTTCAGTTAATTTTACGTAAAACAAATTAGTTGTTACATACATATAAAACGTATCCCTATCTGTGCGAAACAGCTTTCAGTTATTTTAAGTAAAAAAATACTCAGTTGTTACGTATATACTTATGGCCGTTTTTTCGAACGCATTTTACAGGCGACAAACAGCAGAAGAACGAGAAGCAGAAAGACAAGCTGCCAATCGACTCATGTTGTCCATTCAAGCAGAAGCCATGTCCAAAGGTTTATACAACCCGGGTAATATTTCGGAAGCCAGTATGGAGACTTCAGGAATGAATTCTTCTCTATCGCTGGGCAATTCTAATAACCCATCTGCAGCTTTGCCGGCTTCGCTGAACGCGTTACAAAACCTGCAACCATGGGCGCAAGAATTGGATTCTTCAAGTGCGGTATCCCCCAACACTAGTTTTAATCACACCGGCCCTTCCAGCATGTGTTAAAGGATTTTCTTTCGCCATAATTGTTTTTACAGAAAGACAGTCAGTAAATTCATTTATTTTTCGCTTGATTACTTGTTTTCTGTCTTTCCAATATTTTTTATCTATTTTTTCCTGGCTCGGAAAGGATGCATTTGTCGTGTAATAAGAAAACACTCCAACAAAGCTCTTTTAATTCCTCCCCAAAGTCCTGTCTTCTACTCTCCTTTCTTTCTGTTTGTTCTTTGAGCCTTTCCCCCCAGCTTGATGAAGGAACAGTTGATTAGCTTTAATCAAATGACGTAAAACATTGTCTGCCGCTCCTTTTTGGGCCCCTTAACGCTGCTTCCACCATCCATAATTAACGCATACTCGACTTTCAGGGCCGTTCGACCAGCCGCTCATAAAATGCTCTAATTAACAAACATCCCATTTTTTCTCTACCCTAACAAACCTGGAAGTGGAGTTAAACGCCTTCCCAAATTCCAACGTAAAATAAACAAAAAGACTACGTAATTTTTCCACGTTCCACCCCACTTTCAATCTTTCGTATTTAGCAAAAAACGACAACAACAATATACAGGTAATACTATCAGAAAACATGTCTGAGCTTTAGAAGTTATAGCTGAAGTGCATGATCCCATTACCGAACTTAAATATATATAGAATAAAAATCTCCCCTATCTCGTGTCCCACGTACAATGTGATCTCAATACATGTTTTGTTCCCAAACACACGTTTTTAATTTTCGTATTTTGTATTTGCCTTGGCTATAAAAAAGGAAAGGGAAAGGAAACTAAATAGATTCCATTAACTGGCTTCATCCCCAAACAGGAAAACCGACTGCAAAATGGCTTGACTCGGCTTTCGGTCTGTTCTGATCGCGTGTAGGACGTATTAGGATCTAAAAAGGAGCGCGAGCCAACAAAGGGACAGCATAGCAGAATCCAGCGTCCCTGGGGAAGTGTCCACACTCTCTGGTCTGTACACACCGAGAAACGTGGCAACAATGGCAACATCCAAGCCAGAGCCATTTGCCGACAGAGATACCGGGTTTATATCTGTGCGAGAAAGTTGCGTTTCACTCCGAGTCCTGTGTGTACTGATGCCCAAAATCCCCGGGCTTACTGCATTATGCACTAACAAGATGGGCCCTGCTGGCCCCGGAGACGAGCTCTGTCACTGTCCATACTCTACAAAATGGTCGACAACAACAATTAGCTTCCCTTTTAGATAGTTATAATCAGTACCTCGTCCTCTCTCTCTCTATCTCTCACTCGCTCTCCGTCTCTGTGCATGTGTGTAGCATATCGGGCACGTGGACGCGATTTTGGTTTGGTTCACAACTTCCTGGATCATTCGCTTGTTATAACTGGACGCAATGTCCCATTTAGGATCACGGTATCAACTTTTCCCGTCAAAATAGCAAGTGCCGCCATTTTGCAAACATATTTTTGCTGATCCATCCGTGTCCATTAGGTCACTAGAAAAGAAACAATAGAAAAACTTAAATATTGGTACTTTCCTTTTTAAAAAAAAAGTTTAAAAATGGGACAAAAATAAACAGGAATTACTTGGATAAGGGGCGCGATGCTGTCGACGCCTTGGCGTCTGGGTTTGGAAGGGTGGAGAAGGGGTTTGGTGAGAGCCGGGGTACATAAAAGAAGCACGGAGGACTTTTTTGAGCAGCGATTAGCAGTATAGCTTCCCCTCTTTGAAGACCCGTCTGACCATGTAATCAACTGGCCAAGACATCCCTTGGGGAGAGCCTCAGTACGGGAAAACCTTGGAAGAACAATTTTCAGTCAAGCTTTCCAGTAGAAACCCGCTTATTTGGCAAATAACATATGTCACGACTCTCAGCGTTCTTAACTTCAAACGTTAACCTTTAACGTTTACAGCATTGCAAGAAAAGAGCGTATATAGGCTACTTCAAGAAAAAGAAAACGGAACGAAAAAAAGGAGGAAAAGGTTCACATAGAGGTTCACTAAAAGCAACGAGCGGCAAATACGAGTCTAATGACAATCATCACTCGCTATCTTCGAACTAATTTTCTTTTTCATTTTGTTTTTCTGGGACAAGTTTTCCAGGTTTGCTTTTTCGGTTAGACGCAAGGAAAAGTTTTTTTGGGGGGAAGATGGATCCAAGTTTGTCTTGCGGTATAGACTTTAGACCACACCAGGGTCCCCTCCAAAAAAAGGGACCTGACGACTAGCGAGTTTGTCCCATTGTTGTCAATGACAATCGGCATGCACGTGTCAATTGCCTTTCCCGGATGGCTCACGCCAAGTCAAGGGAGAAAAGTTGGGCAATTTGGACTTTCGGAGACGTGAACGTCAGAAAAATCTCAACTTAATTTGTCCTCTCCAGCATGCATGCAAAGAACATCAACTTCAAAGGGCAATAGCCAGCCAAAAACTCTAGATTCTAGTGATACTTTTCTGTCCCTTATGCGCGACGTAGTAATTAAGCTATTAAACAACGAACTTAGAATGAAAAAAGAGAATTACGTGTCTTTTTTGACGTCACAAACGTAAAGGTATTGTATACACAAGAGCTTTTTGTTAACTGTTTTGAGCATGCAAGTAAACGGTAACCACGGTAACAAGCGACCTAAGCCAAACTGTGACGTCTTGTACGTGTGTCAAACGTAAGCAAATTTAAAAAAGCAGAGTTATGTAGATTTTAGTAGGTTATCTGGGGTTTAAATGTCTCAGAAGAACATGGTGTTTTAGTATAAATGTAGGAAAACTTTTCCCAATGGAGAAATATTGAAGAGGACCGATTTTGGTGACAAGCGGGATTTAGCAGTTCCAGCGTGTCCCCCGCAGGGCATATAGTAGTAAATATTACTTGAGCATTCACATATATAAACACATACAGGTTATGGGGACTTGTCAAATACCTGTGTCTCCCCGCACACCAAACCAAACAGCTCCCGAAGAATCGACAATGCAGTTATGACCCTCTCGTTTTAGGTCCTTTGAACGTGCCGCCTTTCGGCACCCACTTCTCTTGTCATGCTAATTAACCCGACACATCCGCATCAATGACCTCCGCCGGCGTTACCCATTGTCGGCATTAATAACACTTCTGGCGGGAGGAAGGGAGTAAAAGGACGCACTGCACGCAAACCTCGCTGCTGCTGCTGCTCCAACCACTCACTTATGGCATGTCTAATAAAAAACAATCCAATACGAGAAAAAGAACAAAGGGAAAGCATGCAGTTACTACAACCCAGCTCACTTTATATTGCTCAAAAATATCCCCCATGTTCGCTTAGCCGCTATACTTCACACTCTTCCGCGTAAGATTTGCCACTTTTTCTTTGGCTTTCTCGTCATGCACTTAAATTCCTAAAACTCAGAAACTATGAAAACATATCACCCCCTCCCCACCAAAAAAACGGAATAAAGAATGTTGCAAATTGCACGTTAATTACAGACGAATTGTGCAAGTTGCTACTCGATGTTAAAAAAACGATACACGACAGTAATACTCCGTTAACCAAAGACAGGAAGGTGCAACATACGTTCCTTTTTTGATGACTTCCAACGGTATGATTTAATTTTACTATAAATATTTCCCATTTCCAAAACTGCTTTAGAATTTCCTGATTTCCCACCCAAGGAAAAGAAACAAACGCTGTATAAGAAATAGTGAAAAGCGCCCGATTTTAAAATGAAGCTTTTGAACGTTGAAAAGCTTGGTTTAAGTTTAATTTAAGAAAAGAAAGAGTCTGAGAAAGAAAAGTTCAGATGTTACTAAACCAGTTAGTCACAAAACAGGGATGGTCTGTATGCAATATACAGGTAAAAGGGAATGAGGGAGGGTCTTTATACAACATATACAGGTAAAGGGGAATGAGGGATTTTTTTTTTACTTTTTTGTAAGTTTCCGAGCGAAGGTGCGTCGCCAGTAGCCAAGCATATTTGCATAAAGAGGATCTTACAAGGCAGCTATTACAGCAAACGGGTAAATGATAGTGGCGGAAGCGCTGGCTTTGTCGTTACCTGACCAGTCCGCTACGGATAACCCATGTTTCCCCTAGTCAGTTTTATGATTAGGTGTACACTTAAAAAAGCTTGTGGAAAGGCTATGCGTGCAAAGTGAACAGAATATACGCTTTTGCTGAGGCCAGTAACATAGCACACATATAGGCAAGAAAGCAATGAGACAGACAGGTCAGACACTGGTCATTTCCATACATTACAGTCAAAAGCAGCGACTTGTTTAAATGGATCTACTTGTGTTCTCAAACTTGTCGTTGAACAGATAAAAAACTCAAATGAAAAAGGGCTTACGATAAAAAAAAGGCCGTTTGCCGCCGACATTTCCGTGCGCACGTTTGCACGCAAGAAAGCGTAAATTAAAGTCTCTTAAACTTAAGGTTAACGCTGGCAATAAGTCCCTCAACAATAACCCAAGGCGTAAAAAATAATCTTTCCTTCCGAAGTTATATACGGCGCATAGGTGAGTTGACGGTTTCAATTCTTGAATCGGAAAAACAAACAAAAAAAACTATTTGAAGAGCGAAGTATATTTGGTCTTCGGTTTGGAAAATGATAACCCTTGTCTCCCGTTCATCTTTGGTAGTCTGCCGGCACCTGCTTTAGCAAATAGCCCCCCTTTTGTCTGAATGGTGTCAATAACGAAGTGGGAGAAGAAGAAAAAAAAAAGCAGAAAACATCCAGGCTATAGGTTCAATTTGAAAATTGCTCCGGGCTTTGGAGTGAAGCTTAAAATTCACAGCATCATGATGTGGGCAGGGGAAAATGTGTGACAGCACTAGCAAGTTTGCAACTGACTGGAAGGTGTTAATTTACGGGCTGGAGCTCGCAACGAAAGGCTCTTGCTCGAGAGAGAAGGGGGAAATCATTCGTAAGTTTTCCAAAGAAATAAAACTTGCAACCAAGTGCCAAATGTGAGACGGCTGCGAGGTATATACAGAATGTTGTTTCTTGGAAGTCTTTGCAATTGCAAGTTGAGACGTGAGAGACACTTGTCAATGTGTCAAAAACTTGTGAGAATAACGAGTCAAACGAGATATTTCCCTCTCACGGCAAAGACTCATCACACGTTTGAACCCCGTATACGTACACCTACACGTTGGCGAATGACAACTTCATGTACTGTGCAAAGCGAAAGCGAGGGCTTTTTTGTATAGGCATGGGCGGTCAGGTTGTTATGAGTTAGTACAAAGAGCCAGGGACAAAAGAGCTCAAGGGATTATACCTCCGATTACATAACGGAAAAAAGCACGAGCATCACTTGTATGTCATGGCAATCGTGGCGCAAAATAACAAGGGAATGAAAATGAAAGAAAGCCAACATAATCACCGCTTCAGGAGTCGTTATTAGAACTGCCATTTGGTGCGTTCCGCAGTCTCAGCGGCAGGCCCTGGAGCTGCTCTAGTTGAACCTTTGTTTAAATTGGGATAATCCATCGCCTGAGAAACAAAAAGAAATTGAATGTAATACTCCATTAAAAGGCTCCTCTATATAGCATAGCCTGGTAACCCAAGCTACCGCAAGGGGGTGTGCAGTGCTTTGCATGGGTGTTTATGAACGCGCATTACTTCTGCGCATCAAACGACAAATACGAAAATCTTATAGCCACGTACTCAATTTGAATGCAGTTTTCTAAATCAATAGAATAATATAAATTCTAGGTCGTGACTTTCCAACTTCGCCGCGCAAGTGAAGAATTAATTTGAATTTTTTTTAATTATTGGCGGTAAAAGTGAAGAAAGTGACTATCCTGCCCTCCGTATCCTGTCCTGCTTTGCGTACATTACGGTTAAGAAATTGAATAAAAACTGCACGCTTTTTTGTCGTAAAGTGTTTCTCCCTTCAGTATACTGTCGTGGCATAGAAGGCTAAGCTGTAGGGAGTCCTCTTTTATAAAGAATCGTACTACTATTACCTCTTCGTCATAATAGTTGGAGTAAGGAACAGCGTCGAGATCGGCACGGAAGCTCCTCACCAAAGGAGGAAGCAGGCGAACCAAATCGCTTTTCGGCACTTCATTGCGCGAAAAGGTGGGTAACTCGTGGAGAATGGTCGCACTTCGCTTTCCATTTCTCCAGCCCCGGGAGTACTGGAATGTTTGACCCCAGGTGGTCCCCATCAATAGGACGATAAGAAGGAAAATCTGCACGGTGCGGAAATCTCGAGTGAGCCGCATTTCGCTGTGGTTGTGATTCGGGAAACCTGCAAGAAAAACAAACAAATAAAAGCAAAATGTTCGAAAGATTTCGCTTTTTTCAAAAATGGAAAATATTACTTCGCGTTGAATTTATAGTATCCAGAGCTGACCAACAATGAAGTCCAACTGACGGAATTTGACCCAGGTGTCAAAGCTTTTATAGGTCTTATAGCTCAACATTAACATGCTGGGGCGCATCAGTCACACTTAATTCAATTAACCTATGCCTTTGCGACGCTTAAGTGAAGTCTGGGGTCTAAAGATGTAGCTCCCTCACCTAACCTTGATTAGACTTATTGTTACCCTGCCCACCCTACTTACAAAAGCTCTTGGTCGTTAATTGACTTCCATATATAGTCTTTGCAAAGGCAACAAATTAAAAAGAAAAACTGCTCCAAAACTTTTCCTTCAGCGCGCAGCATGGGCGCAAGAACAAAAAGTCAATTAGAATATAATTTTATTGCATTTTGAACCACCCAAACTCTCAAGCCACAGGCTAAACGAAACGAAAGCAGCTTAATAGTTCGTTTAGCTCGCCTACTGGATAAAATCATCCTATCATTTAGGTGTCTATAGGATCCTGTATTGGTAATTTGTATTTACAAAGAAAATAGCATTAACCGACTCCCCTCTGAGCTTGGATATACGACCAACAAAAAAATTCACATTCAATTATTTTTTTCAACTTGTCAATCAGGTCAAAACGTAGAAAATGTCACTGTTTTGGTATGGCTCTCTCAATAATTTCAACGCTTCCAGGCTAGCATAACACATGACGAGTCAGAGTATCCTCATTTGAGACAGAACTTTAAGGAAGATTCACTGGGCTTGTAATTTAACTTCTTATCCTGAATTTTGTAGTGGCCAAAACAAAAAGCTTCCTATAAAAAAAACACTATATTATTTTACCTTATTCGTCTCCATCATCCTAACTACACACGTTAGCAAAGGAAAATAAACCGGCACTCCGGCGGACAAGCCAGACATTTTCCTCTGAAGCTTTAAGGGACCCAGAAGAAACTACTTTTCCCGCTTTTTTCAATACCAGTGTGTGATTGATGCAATCACTTCCAAGTAATTTACGCAAACAAACTTCTCATTCATTGAGCTGACCCTAAGAAAAAACGTTCCTTCCTCCCGTTTAATTAACCGGAAACCGTCGGCTCCTAAACTACGACAAGGAAGCTTCCGTTATGGTGAAATGTGTAACTTGAAAGAAATAGCAACGATTGCAAACTCGGACTGGCGTCACATGTCCATACTTGGGCAAGGGAACGGCATTTGCACTGCACCGACCGCAAAACACCTGCGAATGACGACAACACGTTAGCTTTCATATTCTAAATAAAGAAACAACGTAAGAAAAGAAACGAAATTCGTGACTTACCTTGCCACAATTCCGACAATGATGTCGTCTGCGAACTACATTGAAATTGGCCCAACAGGCCATACACTGAGGTGCACACTCATCGGGTAACCAGGCAGGTGCTCGTGTGTTTTGTTGGGTGAGAGGTGGCGGGGGTGGGGCTCGCAAATACGGGCATGCAGGGGACAAGGATTGAGGCGAAGCTTCATTCGACTGAACAGGGGAAACGTGTCCTTGAGGACTGGAGTTGGGACTTGAGGGACTCGTCAGGCTGGGTGACGTAGTGGACGGACTTGTGTTGAGGGGTACTTGAGCCAAAGATGTGGGCGTCATCTGAACCGAACTATCCTGGATTTCCATACGAGTAGGCGTGGCCTCATTTGAGCTCCGGAAGCAGAAAGGGTTGGTCACAGTAACGTAAGCATAGGTGCTTTGTGTCGGCGAATAGGGCGACGGAGGACCGTACGAAAACGGGGGCGGGTACGACGAGGTTCCTGGCCAACCCAACGCGGGATCATACATGAAGTCCGTGTGCCAGTAAGGCTCCTAATGTGGAGAAACGAACCAACACAGCGTTAAAAATGGGATTTACAAAGAAAAGAAAATGAAATATAATAAAGAAATAAACATACAATAAAGAAAATAATAATAAAAATATAATAAATAATGACCATTACTTGTTGGTTGTAATCGATCGTGTCGACTATGTCTCCAGCTTCTTCTTCTTCTACATCATCATTGGTACCTTGGACCACCGGGTTCGTCATGGGAACTTCATCTTGCGATACCTCCGTTGCGTTCAGTTGGAAAACTGACTTCAATATCGAGCGCAAATCAGCTGCAAAATTAGTTTGGAGCTGGTCCGCGACCCCAGAAATGCACACAAACAAACGCTGAATCAAATCACGACTACTCCTGTAACAGAACCAAGATATTGATACGGTATTAAGGGTTCAACCTTACTTTCCATTTAACTTTTTACTTAAAACGTGCTCGAACTTGATTCCTCGACGCAATTTCCGCCGCTTGCATAGCTAACGCGATTTCTTCATCTTCTTGGCAATCCGAAGTGTACTCGGAAGTAGACGACGAGGCCGAAGAATGACTGTCAACAAATTCATTACAGGATAGGTTAATAAAAAGTATAAAATAAATAATACATAAATAATAATAAAATAAATAATACATAAATAGGTGTTACCTAGGAGACGAGCACCGGCTCGTTGTTCCGCTTCCATAGGAAGACGAGTTTCTCATACTAGCTTCTTGCAAACTGTCGCCATTGTCTTGATTCTCTTGCAAGTAAGTGGTACGAATGATGCAATTATGGTTTTCGCTGCTTGCGGGGACCGCTGGGCCCTCGTTTCGATGGCTTCTTCGTTTAACCGTCCGAGCTTTTCGCCTCGTTTCCAAACCCTGCTTCTTATTAGTCCCCGCTTTGTCCCGGCTGTCGTTGGCGTCCGTCTTCAGTAACAGTTGACCCACCATTTTTTTAGTTACGGGGTAATCCCTGTAGAACTTGGCTATGTAACTATCAGCATCGAAAGACTGGGGTTGGGGGGGTGGTTCCTGACACGACGGGGGAGACGAGGAGGAAGAGGAAGGGGTCAATGAAGTAGAGCCAGGCGAGGGAGGCAGATTTGCTGGTTCTTCAACCGAGCACAAAGCGTTTTCCAAAGCTTCCAGTTCAGCTTTGCTCAAAGTCCATAGCAACTCCCGAATCTTGCATAGCAGATTCTGTAATAATAAAAAAATATTCGTAATACGAGCATAATGTTAAAAATTTTAACTTTAATTTTGAGTTGTTGTTTTTTTACCCTAAACGGTCGGAATAACTCGGACAAGTGCCCATGCGGCCTGTCTAAGCTCAATGGTCCATCAGGGAAAATTAACAAGCCAGCAACAATAGCCAAACGAGGAATCATAAACATAAGCGCAGGATCACAGTCATCTACGAGCTCTTGATTGACCAATTGCACCCTCAACGCCCTAAAATTAAATATTTATGCAGGAAGTAAATTTAGGTTAAATTTAAGTCTACCGTTGCAACGTTTCTGAGAATAAAACAATGATGTCTTGTTGGTGCGAATATTCCAGCGCCGTTTTGACAGGGACCATAGTGCTGACATAGTTGAGCTCAAACTCGGCCAAGAGACGATCAAACACTGTGAGAGCTTCTTTGAGCTTGTCGGGAATTTCGCTTGTTTGTTTGAAACAATGTTCACGTAACAACTGTCGCATTTGCTCCAAAGCTATGGTAAGTGCTTTAGCTAACGGTCTCATAGCGGCTGATTCAGCTTCCCTATGGAGAATGTTGGATCCAGCTGCTAGACACTGTTGAAGATCAAAACCCGTTAATTTGACCACATTATTTGTCGCAAAATAAAAAGGTTTTACATACTTCAGCCCCAAACCACAACTGACCAGCCAAGTTTTCTTGCAAAACATCATCAGGAAACTTGGCACGAAAATCGCGAGATGCCCGGTCCTTGGCGATTATCTCATCCATAATTTTCCCACATATTGTAAGCACCTGTGAAGTTCACAAACTTTGATAGTGAAAATCGTTGAAAAAAATTAATCTGTGTGATTACTTTATCTTGGCACTGGCGCAATTGATAAACCAAGGCAGCGCAACGTTCTGGATCTTTTCGGCCATCAAAACTGTCCAATTCGGCAGCCACCAAATTCAGCTCTTCATCAGCATAATAGAATTGGGCTAATAACGAACTATCATGTCTCTGCAAAGAAAAGTATTAATTTTTTAGTCTTCCGTAATGTATTGGAAATTATGAAAGGGTTTTCCCTTGACCGTAAGGGAAAATTAAAAACAACGTAAGAAAACAGGAAGTATTTCCTGTCTATGCTTTTTTTGGTGACTATGACTATGGAAATGCCAACGAGACCATCCCTTCTACGTCAAATGTGTACTTTTTTTTAATATGAACTTATTTGTTACACAAATTAATGTTGTGTCACACCAACCAAGGGGATTTCTTAATTTAAAGCGGACTGATGTGATCTGATGTTAGCAGGAGAAAAAAGATATGAAAGAGTAAGAAAAGTTCTTAATACCGCGGAATTAAATTTCGGTATTTACAAAGAGCATCAGATCACCAGACCGTCATGTATTACTAGAAATTAAGTTAGACTAAATGTTCAAAGATAAACGACTTACTTTGGGTTTGTATAGCCACTTGCGCAAAGAATTCATTGTTCGGGAATAAATGTTAACACTACACTAAGTAGGCCACAGTCAATTTTTACTTCACTTCACTACAGTTCAGTCCGTGGAAGCTATAAGAGACCAAACTAGAAAACAAAGCCAGCTTTCACCAAATTCACACCAACGACAGGAACGGGTTGAAACGAATCGAATGCAATAATGACGAACCCAGGTTCCAAAAATCCCACTGACATTGACGTTTACGTCGTCAGACACACACACAGACACAAGTTTTTCTCACTACCCAATAAGCAAATGAAACGAATTACTCAGAGGAGGAGGAGGCAGCAACGGGGGAAAAGAAAGACCCGAGTCCTGGATTTCTCTGCGGAAAACAAAAAGAACCAGGCCAGGGTCATGGGGAATTCCCGTTATCAACTTCGGCCATGTTTGTTGTCCAAGTTGCTCCAGCGCAACCGCGATTATACGCAATTGCCAGATGAATAAACCCTGTTTAATAATAGCTGCAAATAAATATTCACTACTAAAATTTCACTTAATTTAGAATATTTTTAATCATGTCATTTATATTATATGTATATATAATTAAAGATAAATATAAGCAGAGCCAGAGTTGTCATAACGAATTGTTTTGATTTGACGATTTGTGTTGTTGAAGGTGTAAAACTTTCGACATATATATCAGTTGAAAATTGTTTAACCGATACGTTTAATATGGCATTTCCTTTGTTGCTGCCTATCAAAGGATTTCAGATACTTTCAAGCAAAACACCATTCTCTTTGTCCCAGGCTAGATCAGTATGGCAGCGGAAGCCTCGTCATTTACCTACAGCAAAAAGCAAGCTGTTCCGAGTACCACAGAAACCGCGTTATCCCGATGATGAAGTCCAAGAAATGAGACGCGTACGAAACATTTATAACACCGGAATGAAATCAGTCAGGTCCACCTCATAGTTTCTTGTCTTGCTGAACAATTCGAGATAGCCTTTTTGTTTATTCACCTCATAGGCACTACTTCTTTCAAGAATCATTGAAGCTAGCCGACACCGGCGACTTTGCACTTCACGCAGCCAAATCAGAGCAAGAAGAGCATTTGCGATTAATGGAAGAAAATCGAGTAGAAAATGAGAAAACCGCTGCCGTACGAGAAGCTAGATTAGCTCGACAAAGAGAGCAGGAGAAAGAGCATATTTCTCAGTTACTTGTCAGTGAACAAATGCTAAGCCGGAAACGTCTGGATGAAGTCGAAGAGCTTGTTAAGAAAGAAATTGGTTTAGCCGAGTTGATAATTACTCGCGACAATGTCGAGCTCGCTATCGAGGAAGCGTTGGCAAATCCTGTGGATTACAACTTTGCGATTGATCGGGAAGGTTTTGTGTACCGCGGAAAGGACAAAATGGAACAGCTCCCAGCAAGTTAATGTATAAAACGAATACAGTAGAATAATTGAACCAATTCATTAAGACATTCGTGTATTTCGCTTTTAGCCTTTTTTTCTTTTCTATATTTGTGTTACTTATTTTTCACGATTCTTCCTCGGCTTCATCGTCCATTTCTTCCTCGCTTGTAACATCTTCTTGATCGGCCTCTTCGAGGCATTTGGGACAGTCGCACAAGAAGAGGTAGTTTTCTTTTAGCATTTTTTGTCGCGAGTGACGGCTTCGCTCCAAAACGCACTCGTTCAAGTAACTGATACAAATCTCGTCACCAGCTTGGATTTCCCTGGTCGCTTTTAGAACCACGCGGTGGTTCGAGTACGGAAACGTAGCAGAGGCATTAGGACAACAGCTGTGATTCGCGCTACTCTGAACGACATAAAGTCCTGAGCCTTCTGTGTTTAGAAATTCCCCCGATTTTTCGTCCAGCGCATCATAGATATCGTCAATCAGCTTGTCAACTTGTTCTCTGGCATCAGCAGACAGCGATAACTCGGAAACCTTCTCCACCCACTTACTAAACGGACTGGTTCCCACCCCTTGACTATTGCGCCCAATTAACGCCAGCAAGGATTGAAAACCTCCTAGAGTGAGCCACTAAAAAAAGATTACATCTTAAAAAATTCTGAATAGTTTATAGAAGCTAGTTTTACGTCTTCGACTTCCGGGGTGAATAAAGCTTCCGAAGTAAGCTGTAGTAGCACTCCTAACTGTGAAACAAACGTTGCTCCAAGAAGCTTATGCGCGATTTCTTCTTCCTCGTTCACAGTTTCATGGCACATCTTGTAATAGTTGTTTTATATGAGCGATAAATTAAACAAAAGGGAACGAATAGGTGCAATACCTGCAGAAACTGAGCTTTGGATGCACTAGGATTAGGGGACTGTCTCACGATTGCAATCATTCTTGCAATCAGGTTTATTGTGGCCGTTTCCGGTGGATAATGCATAGGCCTGTAAAAGATGAAATCCTTATAGGAATAATTAAGGGTCCATTAAACGAATTATTCCATACTTCCAAGCTTCATTAAGCCGTTCGAGTGGATGAGACGGGTTGGAACCCATTGATTGGGGGCAAAGTAATGTATGATAGGCAGCCCATCCCTTGTCACGACATTCTTCTGAGCAATACCCAACCTTGAAAAGACCCCATATAGAATATCAATATTAATTTACGTAATTATTACTAAGCCTACCGCACAATGTGGACAAACTACGTGCCGTTCTTTTGTAACCTCGTCACAATCAGGGTAGGGCAAAACTAAAGAACTATTTCCAGATAAGCGCATGACATTCTCCTGAGCAGATTCTAAAGGCGCCATACAGTAATCACAAGCTGCATATCCGTATGCAGTATTCCAAGAAAACTGACAGGAGACAATAGGATCTTCTTCTAAAATAACGTCACCTTCCTTGAAATCTCGGCATGCAAACAGACTTCGACCCTAAAGGATAAGAGTCCATTAACAGTTTAGTTTACTGAAAGCATTATTTTTACCTTGCGACCAAGATCTTGACGGACTTCATAATTAGTCTGCATTACCACTGGTTGTCGCTAATAATAACAATTTAACAGATGCCTTTCCAACGCAACAATAGCGTATCAAACCCACGTGCGAGCCGGGTAAAAAATTTAAGGAATAAACGCCATCTGGTCAAAGTATAGAAAAACACGTTGTAAAACACCAAGTTCAAAAGCTCCTCGGGACTACCGTTGGCAACGCGACAAAAGGATTACGATGTACCCGACAAAAGGACTCCGGTGTAACCGAAATAAGGACTACGGTTCCCATTAGCATTTCGAGTTCAAAAAGTGTCTGTTAAGGTTAGGTTGTCAAGAGACGAAAAGTCTCTTGATTATGCATCCGTAGTCCTTTTTAACGTAGTCCTTCTATATGCCCCTTACCGTTTAACTAATGTATGAGATATTCATTTTGAGAATCTTCACCTTATTCAAGTGCTATCCCGTCCAAATTAAAATGTACAGCATATGATCATTCGGGAATCGAGAGTCGTAGCGTTACAACGGTATGGCTTCGTAACGCGCAACGAGGCAATAATGCATAATTAAACATTAGCCGCGTAATGCAGTTTCGGCTTGACCTTAATTTGCCCGGCAGCTTTTCTATATGTAGTTGGGATAGCACATCTAATCCCAAAGGGATCGTCCATAAATGACGACACCCAAAAATCGCGAATTTTTAAACCCCCCCCCCCCCCCGTCTCAGTCACCTTCACCGTCACCCCACCCTCTAAAATGGCGCCATCACCTATTAACACCTATTAACGACATATTGACTAGAAATAGCAAGAAAACTTTCACAAAATTGTGAAAACACAAGAATAACATTCACGCTTTGGCACTTACGTAAAAATGGTTTGCACAGAATCACCAGTCAAGTTTAGAGTTACAGGATGGCGTCACTTTCTTGCCAACCCCCTCCCACCCTCTCGTCATCTTTTACTGAACCCACCCACCCTCTCCCTGGGTGGCGCCATTTATGGACGGCCCCAAATCTAGAATTGTGCTAATGTCCCATAAAGAAGTATATGACCCGAAATTTTCTAAAATAAACAACCGATCTTTGCTTTGCTTAAGATATCACGCGGACAAGTATTTCGAGAAGAAGAATCATGTTGCATGTTTTACAACTTGGGGGGAGAAATGTACAGTACAAAACACCATTCACAATTAAGAATAGTTTAAGCAGGGGGAAATGGAAAAATGTAGATTATGGATGCTGGTAGATGTTTGGGGATGTCTGGGTAAACGGGACTAGTTCCTGGCCTCCAACAATTAACTTTTCCCCCCTTTCCAACAAAGAATGAAGGATAAACTTTGTCAAAGCCTCGACGGGCAGAAGCCAACATTAAACAAAAGGACACAGCCGAAAAACCTACAGCAGCAATGAGGTTGATTAGGAGGAACAGGGTTGTTTTTCCTAAAAAGCAAATAGCAATAAGTTACTAAAAAAACATTCCAAGTAATCGCACTCAGCCACTTCACCATTGTACATGATCCCCCCAAAAAAACAAAATCAACATGATTGGCACCAATATTCCCATGACGACGCGAAACCCATTCATTAGATTGTTAAGATTGGCTACAAGCATTTCAAAGTTGTGTTTCTGTGTGTGTACAGTATACATGTGCGTTCCGGTAAAAAGCATGCAAAAAAGGAACAACTAAGGTCGAGCGATTTCTATCAAAGACAACGATTGAAAAATGGAGTGGCTGATAAACGAGAGTAATTGAGCCAGACTTGGTCTGTACTGAATAATCTGAGCGGATCAGACACTTCCTGGCCAAGTGATGGGAAATTAGGGGGCGGGGGCTTATCTTCTTACAGCTTCAAACGAGTGAGTTGTACGGGAAAATGTAAGACTTCTGAGCTTCGAATGTCAACTCGACAACAGATTTGAAGAGAACAATTTGTCTAAACAATTTGGAAAAAATGGGCACATGGTGTATGGAAAATGGAGAGATTAAACCAAGTAATCTTGACGGGACACTTCTCACTTTTGTCCACTGCTATCACATTGACCAAGACCCTACCACACTTTAAAACATTCGCCTTATCGAAACGGCCACGCCAATAAAGCTAATAACTTTCAAATGTCATCCTTCCAGAACCTTCAGGACAAAACTATACAAGATAAACTTCCTAAGCCTTATCAACGCCCTTCACTTGAATATTTGTCCGATCACTCAACAATGAAAAAGTTTCAAAAAAGTTTGCCTCGCCTTCCACACGACTATTTTTTTCAAACAAGGCAAACGTTTTCTTATTCCTTTTTTTTTTTGTTCTGGCGTTTTGGGTTAGCATATAGCACGCTACAAAACCCTCAAGCAATACTAAGTTCCAAACCAAACTTGCTAACAGTTCCCTATTGAGGCATTAGAACGAGAAAGAAACGAAAACACAAATTAAATACGGAGGCAAATGGCGTGCAATCCATCAGATGAGGGAAGATATTGTAAGAAGTGCAAATAGATTTGTACTGGGATACACGGAAATACTGGACGACCCTTGTTGTTTGTCATTCAGGTATAATTGGTTGTTTTGACTGTTCTTCCTGGCAGAGTTGTTGCTGGCGTTCAAACAAGTTCTCAAAACAGACGAAGGAAAAAACGTTACGTGTCGTGGAATTACAGGCTCGTACAGCAAGGCCAAAAAAGTATATATAATATATCTGTGGATGAATTAGGTCAAAAACTGCTGGAAAGAACAAACATGATTCTAAACTGAAGTGAATGTTCATTATGAATGCGTGCAAACATGACGCAACAACGGTAAAAAAAATCGTTACGCCTTTTTTTGTTTACAAAACCAAAGTGTTTCTGAATTGTTATGAAAGCAACTTCTGTTTTTTCTTTTCTTTTTAAGACTCATCTGGTCAACTCTGGATTAAAGTTATCACTTCAAGAACGTCGCACATATTTTACTTTTTGTTGTGCCAACGTCCCCAGCTTCCTTTCCGGAAAAAAATATATTCCGAACCACGGATGCTGGTTTTGCTCCTCGTGCCACACTTTCTCTATCTTTCAACGCGTTTGTTTAGAGAATCCACCTTCACACTTTGAGCTCTCGGGCCCCAAAGTTACGTAGACCGGTTGCGCAAGTTTACATTGGCGAATGAGTAGGCCAGCACTCTTCCTCGTAAGGGGGCAAGTCTCAGCAACAGCACTATTCCAGTTGTAGAAAATAAACAAATGTTTAAAAAGAACCCAAAGTCAAAGAGGCTAAGAACACACTATTTCATCTTTCCTCCCAACTTTGGTTGCAAACGAGTTAAAGAAAACTTCCAACTTACTTTTCGTCTGAAGGGGAAGCAACCAGTGGACGGGGGTGGAGGAGGCTGGTCAAGCATCAAATCCTGGGACGGGGTGTTATTGGGCCCAAAGTCATTAAGTTCTTTAAAGCATTCCGTTTCAATAATTTCGCACTGCCATGGTATGGACACGCAGCCCGTGCTAAACTTGGCATAGAATGAATCGTCCGCGTCGTCTAAACTCACGCCTTTCACTGTCGAGAACTGTTCGATATCCAGCACATCTTTGGCATAGACTGCGTGGGGATCGGGAACAAAAGGGGGCTCCATCATACCTAACTCACAGCGCTTCCAATTGATGACACGTAAAAAGTCGTGTTGCTTTACATCCCGGGCGCCAAAGCGACCCAATTTACAACCTAACCGTTCTTTGGGCGACTTTTTGAGCAATTGCGAACACAGATTGGCTGCTTCCTCGCTAAACTTGGAGGAATACGATTCGGTCATTTCTCGCACGCGACGATCCACTTCCTCACGCTTTACCTATAAATCATAAAATTCCCGGAACAGAAGATCATTATCATGATTAAAAAAACGAAGAAAAAATCCAGCACATATACAAAACACAGCAGAGCATCTTTCCGTTCACAAAAAAGGGAAATTACTTTCTCTTTCCGGGCTCGGAACGGCGCTTGGCCCTCGATCATTTCATAAAGTAGACAACCGAAGCTAAACCAGTCAGGACTAAAAGCGTATCGCTCGTTATCCACCACTTCGGGAGCTTCGGGGGATCGGCAATTATATGAAAAAATTTTGAATTTTTCGAATATCAGTCAGGGCAATTTACTTAAGTGTCATACCCATGTATCCAACTGTGCCTACTCGACCCCGGACCATTTGCCCTTCGGGGATTTCCACGGCCAGTCCAAGATCAGATATCCTGACGTGGCCGTGGTCGTCAAGCAGGATATTCTCGGGTTTACAATCCCGATACACTATGTCTTGCGAGTGCAGATGAGCCAAACCACACAGGATCTACCCCAAGCAAACGCAAGGCAACACTTTATCATTTCACCCATCAAGGAAAAAAATGAGAAAAAATTGCTATCAAATAGTTACTTCCGCAGCGTAAAACCGAGCTCGTTCCATTTCGAATCCGGGTTCACCACCCATATTGTATATGTGAAATTTTAAGTCGCCCCCGTTCATGATCGTTAACACTAAACATAACGCGTCCTTGGTTTCATAAGCATATGCCAAACTCACCTAAACAAAACCCCAATGATTTAAGAAAAAAGAAAAGGGAGAAAAAGATCTCCATTTTGATGCCCAGTTTTTTGTTCGTCTTTTTCCCCCGTATTCTTGTTTTTTCCCACATAGGGAGAAACTTACCACAAATCGTGAATTGATTTTTTGGAGAATCTGTTTCTCACTGAGTACCATGGCTTCGCCCTTTCGCTTCTTGATCCGCTTTTTCTCCAGTTTCTTGCACGCATACATCTTGCCCGTCGCTCGTACTTGGCAGGCACATACTTCCCCGAATCCTCCTTTCCCCAACACACGATACATACGAAAGGTTTTGTACGTCACCGGTTGTCTAAACGGAAACAAAAAGTTAATCGCGGACATCCATAAGAACTGCGAGTTTTCCTTACCTCTCTAGACACTTAAACTGTAAATATCTATGAAAATACATGGATTCCTCGAACTCTCTAAAGACATCGTTTGCTAAGTAGCTTTTCACTTTGCAAGTCACCTCGTTGAACAAGTCTTTGGTGGCAGCAGCTAGTCGTGATATTATGCTCTCTACTTCGGACTCGTTTACCAGCGGGATGTAATTGGGCGACTATATGAAAGATTGAGTTATTATTGATAGTTTATTAGGTCATTCAATCATTCTAACAGTACGTACCTCTTTTTCCAGGAATTTGGAACAAATGACCTTGGCGAGGTCTATCCTGGCTTCACTGCCTTCAAGCTCATAACCTTCGATGGCATCGAGGTAGTCGTTGTAACGACCGCATGGAACGGAGAGTTCGCAAAACTTCCGGAACAATAAACGACCGATGGGCTGTTGCTCCACCACGTAACCATAAGAGACGTCTGGAGTAAAACGGCAGGCATTGTTAATGGGCAACTTGGAGAGGGAGGGATTATATCATGCTTAATCAAAGTAAAGTAAAAGCAGCCGACTCTAAAGTAAAAGCAGGCGGATTTCTGCCCTGCTTATGAGTGAGAAAAGCAGAGCAGTTGGCCAGTTATGACCCATCTGTTTTTATGTGCAGCTAGCTAAATGGATGAGAAGATAGTAACCGGGTGAGTGATAAAGGAAGAACTCCACTCAGGGACAAACGATACCAAGTACCCCCATTCCGAAAAAGAGTGAGACTGAGAAGGAGAGAAAAAAACGGCTACTTTACCTATGGAAGTTTTTAGTTCTATGCATTCCGTGATGTGCGGAAATTGGAGGATCTTTTTCCATTTCTTACTTTTGCCTTTATTACTGTCACCACCACCTGTAAAAGACGCACGTACATTAGTTCGTACAAATGCAAGACTCAATAGCAAATATACATTTGCTCACTGCTTAAATTAGATCATTTTGGTCTATGAAAGCGGCAATTACATGTTATTTAGCTACGATACTAGGATTAATAGTGATGAGAGAAACACAAAGATGGGTGAATTGTTTGTATTACCTTCCCTAGCCTTGAGGTAAACGGTGTTGGCGACAATATTCTCAAGCTCCATGAGTTCCAGCTTGACAATCTCAAAACCGACCTGTCCCCAACCAAGCTAGGCGGTCACTGTGAAAAAGTGCCGCTAACACATATCCCGGGACCAAACCTGTATACGTAATTGATAGTTAATCAGGAACCTTAACTAGAACAGTGAACTTCCTATTAAACAACCATCTCACCTCGGTATGCAAAAGTAAACTCCCTCCAGCTGGTTAGGGTGGGGTGGAACGGAAGATAAGATACGATAGATGGGACTAGATGGCAGGAGCTACTGGTTCCTTTTCGCTGGAAAATTAAATCGATTTGTTCTTTGCTGCAAAGTCGATACGTCAAAGTTCAGATTTGTAACCTTCCATCAGCACCGCCTTTTTCCAAGTTAGACAAAGTGCCCGCCCTATTCGAAACCTGTAAACAAATCTCAAACATTTGTATTTAGCATATGTTATTATTTTAATATTTAATCAGTTCCAAATTGAAATATGATTGATCACAGTCGGAAGTTGGTTGTTCTTTATGGGAGCCAAACAGGTACTGCTCAAGATGTGGCTGAAAGAATAGGAAAAGAAGCTAAAAGGTGCGCTATACACCCAACATATATGCAACAATATATGCACTAAATATGTCTAACTAATTTTATTCTGTATAATAATTAGGTACCATTTTAAATGTATCGTCTGTGCCATGGATGAATACCCTATCCATCAGCTGATCCAAGAACAGCTTGCGATATTTGTTTGCTCAACTACTGGACAAGGCGAGGAGCCGGATAACATGAAAACATTCTGGCGCTTTCTGTTACGCAGGGATTTGCCCGACACCTCTTTGGTGAACTTGGAATTTGGCGTCTTGGGACTTGGCGACTCATCATACCCCAAATTTAATTTCGTGAGCAAAAAACTCCACAAACGACTTTTACAATTGGGCGCCCGAGCGATTTTAGGAGTTGGTTTGGCGGACGATCAACATGATTTAGGTCCTGACGCTGTCGTCAATCCATGGCTGGATGAATTATGGGATCAAATAAAGCTACTGCACCCTTTACCGGCCAATACCGATCCACTACCCGCTAGTGCTGTCCTCATGCCAAAGTTTAGAATTGTCCCCTTTGGAAAGGTCCCAGAAGCCGTTCTTGTCTCGGGAGAAAACTTACACCTTCCTCCTGTAGCTCCAAGTGTTTACAGCGCCAAAAACCCCTATCCAGCGATTGTTGAAGCGAATAAGCGTGTTACGGGTACCGGTCATTTCCAAGACGTACGCCTAATAACTTTCGACATTTCCCAATCCAACTTTCGGTTCCAGCCGGGCGATGTAGCCATGATTCAACCTCGCAATTCAGAAGAAACCTTGGGAGCCTTCTTTGACCTCTTTCCCCAACTTGATCGCTCCGCAAACTTTCATCTCGCCCCTAATGAAGAGGGACGCAATCTGCCGCTTCGCTGGCTGCTCCCGCAGCCGTGCAGTTGGGAAACGTGCGCTCGCAATTACTTCGATTTACGATCCATTCCCAGGCGCTCTTTCTTCGAGTTACTGGCTCATTTCAGTCCAGCTGGGAGCATCGAAAAAGAACGCTTAGATGAATTCGCTAGCGCACAAGGCCAACAAGATCTCTACAGCTACTGTAACCGACCAAAGCGCAACATTTTAGAAGTCCTTCATGATTTTCATGAAACGAGAGCACAAGTTCCTCCCGAATACCTTTTCGATCTTATCCCCGCCATTAAACCGCGCGCTTTTTCCATCGCGTCCAGTCAATCCGTAAGTTCAGACTCCAAAACTTTTCTTTTAAAAACAGGAATTTAAGGCTCCCGTATACCTTAGCTCGGGATAGGTGGTTAGCATGGGAAATTCCGGAACAACTTTTTGAGAAAACCAATGCATTATCTTTATCATTGTCTTTAGATAAAGATAAAGCATAATGCATGTATATAATGATATATCTTTACTCTATGCAATTAGCTATCTATTTCTTTCCACTTTCTTACGCAAGGCTTCGGTAAAACAATAACAAACATCAGAGCCATCTGTGACTATTTCGCATCAGTAAACTTCGCATCAGTTTACGCGAACCTTAATAAATTTTTTCCTTTGTTTTTCGTTTAACATTTAGCCGTCGCAAAAGGAAGAATTACAGCTACTGGTAGCTGTAGTGGAATTCAAGACAATCCTAGTTCAACCCAGATTGGGCCTTTGCTCTAATTGGCTGGCCAAACTTACTTCCGGAGATAAAGTTTATTTATGGGTCAAGAAAGGAGCTTTCAAACTGCCTTATTCCGCCCAAGTAAAAATGCATTGATTAATAGAAACAGACAAAAAAGTTGCTTGCCTTGCTATATAATCATGTAATTGAGTTAGGTTCACTGTCCAGTGATTATGATTGGCCCGGGAACCGGCTGTGCGCCCTTCCGGGCGTATATCCAAGATCAATTGCAGCGGGGAAGAGAAAACCCTGCCTCAAAACGACAACTAGTTCTTTTTTTCGGCTGTCGGTCTGAGCGCCAAGATTTTTTCTTCGATGAGGAATGGAAGCCTCTCACTGAATCGGGCGACTTGACGCTTTTTTGCGCCTTTTCTAGGGATCAAGCTGAAAAAGTGTAAGCTCCAAACTCGAGATTTTTTTTATGACATTAATTAACTACTTATTTTTTGGGGGTGGAGGTAGTTATGTTCAAGACAAATTACTCGAGCAATCTCGTTTTGTGTACCAATTAATCCACGACGAAAAAGCGTTAGTTTTTGTTGCGGGGAATGCGAAACGAATGCCAGAAGATGTACGTCAAGCCATAGTCACCATTTTGAAAAACGAAGGAAACTGGAGCCAAGTTGACACTGACATCTATCTGAAAGAAATGGAACGCGATGATCGCTACCAGCAAGAAACTTGGTCTTGAAAAAGCGCAAAAATGAAACAGTAGAAGTTATTGGTTTAATCACATCTGCGATGGGAAAATTACATAAATATATACATCTGAAAGAGATAAAAACGATCTATAATAGAGAAAATATTTGGTGGGGTAGTTTAAAAAACCTGATCCGTGTTTTCACTAAAGACCCTTATTTACGTAGTTTAAACTGTGAAGAACATATGACAAGAACACTGCAACAAGACGAACCCAGTATCATACATCCTGTTAAAAGTACTCTTTTTTCCTAGTCGCATTATGACTTAGATCTATCAAAGTTTTCAGCCACAAATAGGAAACCCCCATAACTCCTTCACGCTTTCAGTTTTGTCTTTTTTGACGAGCCTAATGCACAGCAATAAAAGGCTCCAAACTGGCCGGGACTTCCCCTACATACGTAATATCGTGGTCTATGATCACACGTGCTGCTAAGCAGCGCAGCGTTGTAAACTGTAACGGATGGATAGTACAAGCTCCAAGTTTGCTAAGCAATGAAGACGGTCGTTCGCCTTCAGCATTCCGCTGATCAATATGAGCTCCCGCGCCCAATAATGCTTCTATGACCTGCGGGATTTAAAAAAAATCCTTTAACCTCTAGAGAAATATAGTTGAATTCTACGGCAATAATCTTTTACCGCCAATTTGAAGTTTGACGGTCGACAGGCCACATGCAGGGGCGTAGAGGACTTGAGGTCCAAAGCGCCAACATCAGCTCCACATGCTAAGAGCAACGTCACTACTTTCGCACTAGGGAAGAAGGAATTGCTGGATTCTTCAGTAGCGTAGGCGTTAGATTTGATGGTGTTAGATTTGGACACGGCCAAGTGCAGCAGAGATTCACCGTGTGATGTCACGAGATTTAAACTAACGATTTTTTGTACCTAGTAAAATAGATAAATCATAAATAAATAAATTTACGGTCCAAAACCAGTGTTTTCATGTACCTGGCGGTGGATTTTATCCATCTGACGTGCGTGCATGGGTAAGGAAGTTAACAGTAGGAACAAATGGCTTATACACTTGAGGATTCGGTCGAAGTTCTCTTGCTGCTTCCTATAGACGGGTTGGACGTGGAGCAGCTTCTGGCAAGGTTCAAGTTGCCCAGCCAACAAGCCCACCGTGGCAGATACATCCTGTTTTTTAAGAAATACATACATTTATAGTTTCTTTCGAACTCGGTTTTAAATGTCTTTCATTCCAATAATTTACTTCGACATTCAATTGGTCTCTTAAAACGCCAGCTGTTTGCTTCTCGTGCAAATCCAGGAAGAGGCGCACCATGGCTTGGACTGTGAAACACGTTTCATGGAAGAGGATACTGTCTTTGAGTACGCGGAGTTCCAATGCATAACGCCACAGATCAATGCAGAGTTGGTACTGTAGGGCATCTGCATACGCAGCTCCTCGATACATGAGCCGGAAGATGGTATCTTTATGGCCGGGGCCGAGAACTCTGTGACAGATTAACAAGGATTGAATGCGAAGTTCGTCCAGATCGAGCGAGATGGCTTCCAGTTCTTCTAAAGTTTGGAACTCCCTAGCGCCCTAATGGATAGACGATTGAAAACGTTAGAAAACCTGTCACGGTTGATGAGCTTCAGGAAGCGCAAAAAACTACCTGGAAGGCTTTGACAGCCAGTGCTAGGGGTTTCAAAATAGGATTGTCAGGATCACGTTGTCTGATCTGTACCGCACTGCGCCAGAAATGCAGCGCCATTTGAATATCGTGATGGTCATCAAGGAAAGTGCTGCCCATCAGCTCCTGGGCATCGGCCACTCGGTCCAACGAGTAAGGTACTGTGCTGATAAGCAGGTCATAGATGTGCGTGGCGCCTTTCAAACAGGCAGTCTGCAAGGCATCGTCTCCATATCGGCTTTGTACGAAAGGATCTGCTTGGAAAGTCAATAACAATTTGGTGGTCTCCAAACGATGCTCCTAAGGATTTTCAAAACAAAACAAACACAAATAATCTTCGCAAAATCTTGAGGCAAGTTTAAACACAAGTACTTGTATGGCGTAATGCAGGGCAGTTTTGCTTTGGATATCTGTGGCGTTGACCTCGGCACCATGCTGTAGGAGAAACTCGCACAAAGGGACACTTTGTACCGAGTTAATTAGGCAAGTTCCTCCATTATAATTAGGCTTGAGGATATCTGCGCCACTTTCCACCAGAAATCTAGGTGGTGGGACTTATTTAAATTAAAATGACTTTAGTGTAGATGTGCTAAATCTTACCTGACGATATCTAGGTTGGTCATGAAGCACGCACTTCGGACTGGGGTGGACCCCGTGTCGGACATGCTATTAACATTAGCTCTGTGCTGAACGAGGCATTTAACGACGCTCAGGCGCCCAGCGACCGCGGCGCACCACAAAGGTGTGACGTTGTGCACGGAGCGATCGTCGGGAACTTCGTATCGGCCCCGCTGTTCCACTTCCGCTGCGCATGTATCCAGCAAATATTCGACGATTTCTACATTGCCTTTCTTGCAAGCTACGAATAGGGGGGCACAGCCATCTTTCATTTTGCATGCTATTTCCCTGCGTTCGTCCCGTTGGAAACGTTCTAAGCGATTTCGGATAGAATAGGAAAGTCTGGCCCCAGGAGCAGCTAATTTGCATTCTTGAAATAATTCCGAAAATAAGCATTCTTTCTGGCTGCTTTGGTCAACTTTTCCTGTGAGCCACATGATGTTCGAACGCCTGTAAGTGTAGGTATTTTTTAAACAAAACAAAAGAAAGTTACAGCAAGTTATGTTTACGCTAGGCTAGGATAAGTAAAACTGTTTACCTTCTCTTAATGATAAATCTTTCCGAGTCCACTTTGAAATCGCGAGTAAAAACTCACAGCCTTTCTTCAACTTCTCTGCTGTGCTATACCAGGCAACTATAATGGAGTTCGCGCAGGTCTAACTGGAGTACAAATTAACGCGAAAGTGTGTTACCGAATGCTAATAAGGAAGCGAAAGTTTGACATCTATTTCCTGCAGTAACTTTCCCTTCTGCGCTTTTTAAAAACAATGTTTTGCCACTACGATCAAAAGCTCAACACACTTTCGCCATAGTGCAACGAAGTGCCGAAGAGGAGGAGCATGGATCGAGATATTAACCTGATTCTTTTTAAAACCAACATGCAAACGTCATCTAGCGGCTTGTGCTTCATAAACTTTATTTCCGATAGTACCTGTCAGAGGACATTGGTAGTGACGATCGTCAGGAAACAATACAGGTTTGCGCGGATGTTTTCATGATAAAAGAATGTCGCGAGAGCAAACAACGTGCGAAGGTACATAGTAACTCAATAGAAATGTAATTAGCAGGTAGATTGATGTATCAAATCGTTTTCATATACATTTATAGATCTGAAAGCATTTGAACGGCGATTGACTGAAGTTATTTGTTGTTTACAACCTTCTACGACTCGATGGAGAGGTATTTGCTAAACTAAAGTTACAATTTATCGGGTAATATTTTTTAAATGTCCATTTTGTGTTTTCGTTTCAGTTTTGTTGGCATTAGTATCAATATGTACCGCAATTGGAGCATGGCATTGGCTGTTCGACCCTAACACAATGCAGGTCTCCTTTCTCCATTCTCTGTATAATCATTTATTCTTCACCATTGCCTCCGTAACTTTAAGTAAGTCTACATATAAAGGAATCCAAAGTTCTTTTAAGTTTTATAATGTTTTTCTATTAGTGCTACTTTTTGTGATGGGCATTCACCAACGGGTTGTGGCGCCTTCAATTATAGCCTCTCGCGCTCGACAAGTTTTAAACGATTTTAACATGTCTTGCGACGATACTGGCAAGCTAATTTTAAAACCAAGACCTTCCGCTTCCTAATCCCGTTTTGGCAAGTACTTAGCTATAAAGATGTATCATATCTCGTTTGAAACATGAAAAGGACAACAAGAAACGGCGGTTTCCCAAAGAATATATTGCTATGCTGGATTTATATGTAGTATTATGTAAAAAAAAAGGAACAAGTTTGAGTGCACAAATGAAGGAACTCAAGGGAAAAGTTTGTCACCACAAGAAGAAACATTAAAAATATTTTGGTATAACTTTTCTTCATGGGGCAGCGGTATAGGCACCAACATATTTCAGGAATAAATCACATCCAATATTGACAAAATTTAGAGCTATACACTACAAGGACCACAAACAAATAACTTTTAAGGAAATAACTAATGAAGCTACTGAGAATCATCACAGAAATCAAGGAGATTCCTATCCTTGTTGAAAAAAGTACGTTTCTACATGAAGTTTGTCTTCAAGTGGTATATACTTATCACCATGTTTTTTTTTTTTTTTAATTAGGAAAGTCTTTCAAGAGCTTCCCGCAACAATGTACTCTTTAAGGCGTTCAGGTAAGGGCAAAGCTCCGACGTGATCCATTCTCACGTACTGGCGGATTACAAATCGACAGAGGCACTGCAAAGGCAGGACCTCCGAAAACCGCGAAATGGGTTTGGTTAAACGAACCGGAAGCGAAGGTGAGCCTGGTAACCGAGATTTGGAGTAGCAAAACACACCGGTTCTTGAGCACGCCATCAAATGCTCAATGAGCTCACTGACCGTGCCGTGATACTCGGCTTCTTTGTACGCGTAAAAGCTAAAACCTCCATTAGTGTGCTCGATCCGCGTGTGCAAGGTTTTGCCGTAGCAACGAAAACTTAGGCTGAGTAAGTGGCAGTCGTCCGAAGAGTCCCGGACGAGGAATGCCCCGTCCGGTTGGTCGGCCAACTTCTGCTCAGCTTCGTGTCTGGTTAATCGGCCCCAGTACCAGCCGAACTTGTCCAATTTGAAGAGTTCCCATGCCAAATCGCTATTATTGTTGTTCGGATTCGTGTGGAGCCTCAATGCGTGGGTGGAACTGCAGCTTTCAGCTGACCGCTGCAGTTGATCTGTGGAAATTACAGTGAGGGACGGACTTGGAATGCTAGGCGTGGCTAAGACTATATTGTCTTCGCCTGCAGCACCTCGTAAGGGAACTCCTAAACCGTCTGAACTTGAACCTCTTCGTACGTTAAGGCGGCAGTGACACTGGCTGGCGGAGCATAGGGGATTAATACAGGAGGAGGTATGGGGCTCTTCGGCTATGGAAGAAATGGAAAAGGATATGCTATTGCGTTTTTGCTTGTTCGAAAGCTGCTTTAATTTAGCTCGTTCGTTAGATGCGATTTTAAAGTTGCCTTTGAACTTCCTTTTCAGGGTGTCGAAGATACCAGGTTTGGAGGGCTTTTCCGGATTCACTCGGGGCAGGCTGCTTTCCTTGTTATTGGGATTGGGGTTTTCGTTGACACTCGTGCTGCGCTTGACTCGCCAGATATCCGGAAAGCGTAGTCTTTCCGGGACACCCGAGTCGCTCCTCAAGTCGGAAATGCTTCTCGAATAACGTCCGTCCATGTTTGGAGCTAATTGTGTCTCCGATGCCCATCCACACGCACTTGCTACAGAAAAGATTACGTGTTAAGTATAGATATCTTACCTAGCAATTCACACGTACTTGTAAGTAAAGGAGGTGGTTGTGTTTGGCCTTGAAATGGATGTGTGGGGGCTAGGTCCGTACAACTAGAGCTGCTCGATTCTCGCCTCCGCCAATCCCTTTTCAAGAATTCGGCTTTTAAGCTGCCGAAGCTGAGTTTCTTCATGACTTTCTGATAGAAGAAAGATGTTTATTATATATTAACGTGCCAAATTGGTATAAAGACGTATCTACCTGCAAAAGTCACGGTTGTTGACGTATCAGTATGCGAACGGAACTGCAAACAACATTAGGGTATTGATAACATGCGAGAGGCGAAAGGGTAAGCGGTTAGGCATCGCAGCTTTCGCAGCCCACGTCACAAGAGTCGGCGAAACCCACCATTTTGGGTACATTTAAGTTAAGATAAACAAACAACAAACTGTTTTCCGTGAACATTATTGGTATTGCTTTGTGTATTTTTTGTTTGTTTACCTGAGCTACTTGAAAAAGTTGTAAGCAAAACCAAACTACTCACGGAAAACCCAGTTTGTTGTTGTTTGTTTACCTTAACTTAAATGTACTCAAAATGGTGGGTTTCGCCAACTCTTGCCGCGAGAGGCGTAATTTGGCAAAAGCTATATACATTGCAAGAACACGAAATGGGAAAATGAGAAACGGACATCGAAACAGCTTTCTCTCATTGCTTGACGGCTTTGAGATTCAGCATTGTATTTAGTTTAGCAAGAGTCAGTCTTTGTATTTGGGAAAATTATTTTAGGTAGTCGCAATATATGCCTTTTGCTTCGATATGAACAATTAATAACAATACCAGTTCCATTCGAATTCAACAGGCGTTTCTGTTCCGGGAATATAGGAAAACTTTGATTTTTTTAAATATTATATCTGGATGATTGTCCGTTGGTGTAATAAGGCAAATTTCATTATGCGGTTTTATGATACGGGAGCATCCTTAATTGTACGAAAACTTTTATCTAACTTTAAAACTATTTTTTTTTTAAGGAAAGTCCTAAGTTTTTTAATAAAAAAATATAATTACTATTCCTTTAAGCAGTGAATTAGTTTATGTCGTTTCGCATGTTTTTCGCATTTGCTCCTTCGCAGCTGAGGTTCGCATTAAAGACGTTTCTTCTATTCGCATTTTGTATTTTAGTAACACCCGTGGTGAAGTACATTGGTATCGAAAAAAGCACGATTTGTATTACAATCTCGACGATATCGATAAGTCATCTTGTGTGTAAACGTGAAAGTGTGTGCGCTTGGAAAACCGCTGTCTCATTTCAGGAAGCGCGAGGTAAATAGGAACGTTAATTAATTTCAAAATATAAAATGTAATTTACATTTTAGGGTTAAAATTGAACATGTCTAAGCAAGAGAACCCCATTACAAGCGTGGTAGTACACCCGCTTGTTTTGCTCAGTGTAGTAGACCATTTTACACGTATGGGCAAAGTCGGCAATCAGAAAAGAGTCGTCGGCGTTTTACTGGGCTGTATGCGTGGTAAAGGAGTATTGGACATATCTAACAGCTTTGCAGGTATTATAAATATGTGCATAATTTCCATAGTTAATTCAGTAACCGACGAGTCTTTCTTTTATTCTGACAGTTCCCTTCGATGAAGATGACAAAGACAAGTCCGTTTGGTTTCTCGACCATGACTACTTAGAGCATATGGCTACCATGTTCAAGAAAGTCAACGGTGAGGAATTAGTTACTCTTCTTTTAAAATGACTGACAACAAATATCTAATAATTCCTGTTTGTTTCATTAGCGAAAGAAAAAGTCGTGGGGTGGTACCACACAGGCCCCAAACTCCACCCCAATGACGTAGCTGTCAATGAACTGATTCGCCGATATTGTCCGAATTCTGTATTAGTGGTTGTAGATGCCGAACCTCGAGACATGGGATTACCCACTGAAGCTTATAGAGCTGTGGAAGAAGTCCATGACGTAAGGCTGAAGAGTTATCTAAACGCTGAGTCGGCGTCTCTAAATTATTTATGGTTTAGGATGGCACCCCTACGAGCAAAACCTTTGAGCATCTCCCCAGCGAAATCGGAGCAGAAGAAGCCGAGGAAGTTGGCGTTGAACATTTACTCAGAGACGTGAAAGACACCACTGCTGGATCCTTAGCCCAACGCATTACTGGCCAACTATTAGGCTTACATGGCTTGTTGAAGCAAGTAAAGCATATTCACGAGTATCTCGATCAGGTAAGTTTCTTGATTACTATTTCTTTGTATTTCTTTGCTTTATTAATGAAAACTTTGGAATTGTTAGGTTGTTGCTGGAAAATTACCGGTTAATCATGCGATTGTCTATAAATTGCAAGATATCTTCAACTTAATACCTGATGTGACCCATCCGACCTTCGTCAAAGCCTTGCACACTCGTACGAACGACCAGCTTTTGGTGGTTTACTTGGCCTCGTTAACTCGTTCCATCATCGCCTTGCACAACCTCATCAACAACAAATTGGCAAACCGAGATGCCGAGAGACGGAAAGATGAGAAAGACAAGGAAGGCAAGGATTCCAAGAAGGAAGAGAAAAAGGAAGAAACCAAGGAGAAAGACAAGGATAAAAAGCATTAAACTTAAGGGGTTTCTAAGGTACGAAGTTAAATACGTCAAGCTAATAAATCTAAATTCTCTTTATTCGTTAGTGTTCATTTTGTTTTGGTTCCAACAAACTCCAGAAAGATTGCTTCATATTTGTCCCATAATTTTTGCCTTACGAAGTCGTACAATTCCATCTCAAGTGGCAGTTGCTTGCGAACATAGTGGCGGACTTGTTGTGAAGCGTTTTTGTAAAAATACCATTCGCTAAATACCATGTCGGAGGTCCCTTCACACATCGAAAGCCATTAATTGCTCGTTATTTTCCTTAGCTTTAAAAATATCTTACTATGCGTTTCAGTATAGTGCTTGTAAGCGTCCGCGAAGAATCTGGGAACGTAGTATTGCAGTGCAATGAGCGTATGCTCCCATAACTCGGCCACACCCACTACCGCATAGCTCTGGAGGACATTTTTTTTCGCTCTTTCTAATGCCCATTCACTACCGATAATGCTGTGGTATTTAAAATTCAATTTCTGTTTGGAACTCTTATAACACGTAAGAGATTCATACCTGCAGTTTGGATGGTGGCCGCATAAGAAGGGCACATTGAGAAAATCGTTCAATTCACCTTTTTGTGTTGGGCATTCTGGGTCATTTTGCATAACGCAGGTATTCCAATCCTACTTACTAAGATGAAATCCGATTTTCCCCAGTTTACAAAAGTTTAGGGTTACTTTTTCTTTCCATTGGGAGAATTTGTTTCGTAATTTTTCCATAAAATGTGCCACTGGCCAAGCACCGTGTCGCTTTCTGTAGAAATCCGACACTAGACGCTCAACTGGATCGCGAATCATCGTAATGTATACTGATTCAGAGCGGGTCCTAAGGGGAAGACATAGTGTATTCTAATTTTTGTACTACACGGTTAAAGGACCTACGTGACGTCATCGAAGTTATAGAAATGCATCTCTCTGACATAAGCCCAAGTAGAATTTACAAATTCTGTGTTTTTAAGCCGGATTTGAGGCAAAGCGTCTTCTGGTAACTCAGGCTGGAAGTATGGTGGAAACTATTTTGGGAGAAAAGTATTTTTTATAAAAACTACTTAAAAGTTGCGAAAGTTTGTACGATGGGCGGTTCTTCGACGTGGAACTTGTGTTTTGCACCCATATCGCGAATCAGTTTCTTTAGCCGGGGGCTTCCACTGACAGGAAGCGAGTTATAGACTAACAATCTTCCATGTTTAGCAGTTACATTAAGTGTTAAGCGATCTACTTCCCCAAAGGTACGGTGTACTTCGGAGACTTGCTCGATTTTGCCGAAATCTTCGTTACAGAAAATGTCATGAAGGTTGGCAAGGTTTGCGTTTAGAGTAGGTAGTAACCGAGTAAAAAACACCCAAAAGTTGCCGAAAATTAAAATACACCACGCAAAACATTGGCTTTTTAGCAGTAGTGTCTTCATTGTAAATAAGCTTAACTTCTCGTACATATAGAGCTGGGTTCGCACTAACTTCGTACAGTACAGTTCTAAAGAGGGCAAGGAAAATAGTAACGCTTCGGCGAACCCACGGAATAAGCCATCGGCATAATTTGAAAGAGCAAGTGCAATGTCCTAGTTTCCCAGTATTCATGCATTCCAGTACGAATTTTGACCTTCGAATTGTTTTATAAACTCATGGATTAGTATTTTTTTATAGTAGGTAGTTTATGTATCGAAGGTCGAAATCCGCATCGTATAAAAGCAAACGAACTTCTTCACTCGTTTTAATCTAGATTAAACAGCAGACCCTTCATTATACGGACAGTTTCAACATGCCATTCATCCATCCATCGCAACTACATCCAACGTTTCGTGAACGTCCCTTTCTTGGAACTGTGGTCGGATCATATTCTGTGGGTCGGACGCATGAATATTAATTTAATTTTGTGATATTTCATTTGTTTGTTTTTTGTATATATTTTAGCGACAGAATAATTTAACTATCGATATCGATGAAAAAAATTAATTTCTGTTGTGAAAGTTTCACAACAGAATTTAATTTTAAAAAAAATTAATTTCGTGTTTCACAGTGAAACACGAAACAAAAATGTTTAATTCTTGGATCGAACGATGGAATGGTGGAGTTCCTTGGTTTCCGAATACCAACGTGCGACGTTAACCTGGGAAGATCAGCTGTTTG
Source organism: Lepidurus arcticus (assembly GCA_003724045.1). Taxonomy (NCBI): domain Eukaryota; kingdom Metazoa; phylum Arthropoda; class Branchiopoda; order Notostraca; family Triopsidae; genus Lepidurus; species Lepidurus arcticus. The sequence goes on from RJJA01000101.1 coordinate 116,118, forward strand.
TTTAGTTTCGATTTCCAAAGTTTGTTGATGTGGCTTGTTGTGACGCTAGCAAGGTTATACTATTTTTGTCCCAAAGCTGTTAAATTTGCCGGTAAATTCCTTTATATTAATAAGCAATTGAAGTTATAGTAATAAGCATATTATATATCTTCTCATTTTCCGAAGAATAAGAAATAATCATGGGAGGCGCCGTGAGTTCAGGCGAAAACAACGATGCGTTGATTGACAACCTGCTTGAAGCAGACTATATCAAGAACCATGAAATGGAAAGGGTCTTTAGAGCAGTAGATCGGGCGGCTTATTATGTAGAAGAATCGCGGGATTCAGCTTATCGCGATTTGGCGTGGAAACATGGAAACTTACACCTTTCAGCACCATGCATATATGCTCAGGTTATGGATAGTCTGGAGCTTAAGCCAGGAGTCAGCTTTTTAAACTTGGGAAGCGGTACTGGCTATTTGAGCACAATGGTCGGTTTAATTATTGGTAAATCAATAGCTTTTTTTCTTATTAACTGTATTTATTTATTTGTTTGACATTTCGTTTCAAGGTTCCAAGGGAATTAATCATGGGATTGAGTACCATAAGGATGTTGTGGAGTACTCTCAAGTCAAGGTGGCCGAGTTCTTTAAGACTTCCTCAGCTATTGATGAATATGACTTTTGTGAACCCAAATTCGTCGAAGGTACTTTTCCTTTAGCTCGCAATTTATAAATATAACCTACAACTGTGTAAAGGTAATTGTTTGCAATTGCGCCTGGATGGTCCAAGGTACGATAGAGTGTATTGCGGAGCGGGTTGTCCAGAAGCTTTCGACACTCAAATAAGGTCGTTGTTGGCGGTGGGCGGTATTCTTGTTATGCCTATGAATGAACAGCTTCTCCAAGTCAGGAGATTATCTGAAACTGAGTTTGATGTCCGTCCTGTGTTACCTGTTTCTTTCGCCTCCTTGATCCTACCTAGGCCTGAATCACATGAAGAAGTACAACTTCGTAAGCCTTCTTATTAGAACTTTTTTTGTTAACTTTCATATAACGATACTTTTTGTAGCACCGTGGAGTCCGCTATCCTTGCAGTATCTCTGTCGTGCGAAGATTCGTTCTCTTTTGAAAGAATGTATCGATTCTGAACACCTGGGGCTTTGGCAAAAGAGTCGAAAACACCCTCGCAGCAAGCGCCACACGCCTACTATGCGCCGCGTTGTTTGGCCCGTCTTTGGAGATTCGGATTCCGATACTGCATCTTTACCTGATCAATACCTAGATCGGGACCGAGAATCACTTCATGATGAACCGTCGTCCGAGGGTCCAGAACGATTCCGCAGGACGGAAGCATCCAGATCAACTGAAGAGAGATCTTCAGCAGCCCAATCCTTGGAACCACCGTCGTCGGCACCACGTTCATCTTCCGAGTCCAGCGATGGGATTGAGAAGGATCTGGTCGATGGCGTCAGCGACCCCAAGTGCTTCCAACGTGCGGAACCCACCTCAGAACCCTTAGCGTCTACGTCCAACTTGCCTAACGGCCAAGCAGCAGACGAAAGCAACCCCAAGCGAGAGAAATTAGACAGCGGCATAGTTGACGGTTCAGATCGCGATTCACCCGTCGAGGGCGCCCAGGAAATGCACGTGAATGAGGATGATTCCGAGACAGATTCCGAAGAAGATTTCCAACAACATCCCCATCTGGCCATGGCGGATCGTACGGTACAAGAGGGAGAGCAACGCGGGACAGGAGGACGTGGTCAGAGGCGACCAATCCGTTTCGTGTCTTCCAGAGCATTTGGCAATGAAGGAACTTTAATCGTTTTTGAGAGTCGTGGAGCTGACGAGTCTACGCCGCCGAAGAAAGAGCCGGCACCCAAGGAGACTTCGGAAGAACCAGATTTGACGCAAGTGGCCAGCAAAGAGGACTACTCGTACTTTATGCGTTTAAAACTACAAGAATTGCCCTTGCCGCCGTTGGTCAAAGCATTTCTCAACTACTTCAGAGATGTCTAAAGTAAACTCAGTGGTAAAGTGATTTTTCTACCGCTTCTGAAACTATTTTGTAAAAAATATTTTTCTTTTCCCCTGATAGATTTAGGGCGATCTTCTTAATCGATGAGCGAGCAAAAATATTGATACTGTCTTTCCCTAAAATGATAAGATTACAAAGATACCTCCTACGAAAATGCTTGTTATCTTGGTGTGGTAAGTCCCTCGCTTCTGAGATATTATCTACGTTATATTTCGCCGTGGTTGTGAATCAATGAAATAAACTTTTTTTTTTAAATAATGTTCTTATTTATCTATTACTTACTACAGTAGATGCCGCTTATTGTGATCACTGGGGTTATTAGAATCAGCAGCTTTGTAGAATCGTTTTACGCGCCGATTAATTGTAGCATTCTAATTGATTCTAATGCATTTTTTCCGATTTTAAGATATTAGAATCTCCACGTTATTAGAATTAATATACACTTGACAAACGTGATCACAATAAGCAGCATCTATTGTATTTTATATTTTATTTTATTTCTGGTATCACCGAATCTACAAAAGTAACAAATCTTCCTCACCATTTTACATTTAGTGCGTTCACGTTCTTAGGCACTGCATGGAACTCCGTCCTAGTAAGACTTTGTTCTCTGGCACGAAACTCTTCATCTTCGGAATGTCGTTTGCCTTGTAACCATTGTTCAAACAGTTCGTTCAGCTCAGCTGAATCTTCCACTTCCTGGCGTGGTAGTTTTGCGTACAAATCTTCTACTTTGGCTAAGAGTGCTTTGTTATCTACAGCGGATTCCGAGCGAACCTGGGCACCACCATTCAAACAGCCTTTAGAATGTAAAGTAAATTTTGCAAGTCGTAATGAGAAGAACTTATTTTAAGTACCTGATGGACAAGCCATCACTTCTATGTAATCGTATGTGCACTTGTTGCGTTTCAAGCGTTGGACTAGATTCTGAATGTTGCGAAAACCATTCGCAATGGCTACACGCAAAAGTACTTCACCGTCCTTCTCCAAAATAGCCTCCAGCATGTCGTGATTCCTGTACAAAGTTACAAAGTGAAGGCCCAATTATTTTACTTTTGTTTGTTTTTTATTACTTGAGCGGTTTAAATTCAACTTCTGGAACAATTACGCCAAACAAGGCATGAGCAGCAAACCGAAAGATGAACTCGGCGTAACCACCAGAACCCGAGCCTGGTGAGACTATTAGCTGTGTTAATTTTTCAGCTCGCGTGCATTTCCTGTAAGTACAAGGCATTGGATCGAGAGCAGTGGGTGTTATGTCACTCCACGTCAGTTTCTCTTCTTCCATCCATTGCTCGATTTCCACTAGAAATTGTAAAATATGTCTGACATAAACTACTTTGAAAAGGACATAATTACTTTTTACCTGGCGTAATTACAATGTCGACTTCCCGAGACTCGGTGGTTTCGTCATAGAAGTCATCTCGGGAAGCTTCCAACTTCTTGTCGAAACAAGACATGACTGTAATGTGGCCCACGCGTTTGGGCTCAAGTCCGAGTTTTCGAGACAACTCCTGTTTTATGATGGCGCCTGCTAACTGTTGCCCGGATTTGATTTGGCTTACAAAAGGTAGAATCCATTCTCCATGAGTCTTCTCGGCATAGCATACCCAACCTTTAGATATGGTCAAAATGGCTTTTTAAACGAGACAACAGGATTACCAGGACAGGATGAAGCTAGCACCGGAGCGAACTTTTTGGTAGAACGTTTTGTTTTCCACCGCTCGACGAATTCTTGTGCGCTCTCCCATAAGTTTAATTGGTTTGCTACGCCAATATCAAATACAAAAGAGGCTCCGTATTTCCGAAACAATCCTGCCACTTTAGTTAGACATTCTGAAGTTTCCATGTTATATTTTGCGGCAATTGAGAGCACAATTTGTGGAGATAATGTAACAGCAACTTGGGAGAATCCATCAGAACTTTCCTACAATAATCTTTAGTTTTTAAAGCGTCATAGAAAATTAGGTGCACATTACACTTTGAGTCTCTTTTAACATCCGAAGGACTTGTGTGTGGTTTTGTTGCCCAATAAGGACCCCTTCCGCGGAAGTTATGCACCCACTGCAGGCCAAGCAATCGCTTAGTGATATAGAGGCTTTCTTTAACGTTTGCTTTTCACCAGACTATAAAGGTAAAAAAAAATTATATGTTACCCTACTAAATCGTTACTGAAAGGGATGAAAATTACTTCTTGAAACTGAACATACGATCCATCTGTTTCGATTTGGATTCGCGCAGAGGAGATTGGTACTTTCGAGGTCTTTTCTATTTTGACAGGTTTTATGCAATCCTGTGAGGTATTTTTAAATTTAATTTATATAAAAAAAAAAAAAAAAAATTTCCGTTTTTTGATTGTTTAAAAATATAAGCTTTTACCTGTGAAGGCGTTATAAAATCGTCCAAGTCGGTTAGCTGCAAAACGCCCGAAAAGTTGCTGGCCATAGTTACGTTTAGATGATGCAGGAGACAATTTTTTTCAGAAATTCGACTTTGATTTACTGAAGATTTCCCTCGAGTGGATCGGAATGATGAAAAATTCTGTTGTTTTGAAGGAGTGTTGATAACACGCGAGATCCGAAAAACGAGAAATGCGAATGGGCATGTCGAGTAAAGCTCGCTCATTGGTTGACGGCGTTGGACTCGAATGAGCCCTTTCGCGTTACTGATAGCAAAAACGGGAGTGTTTTAACTCAGTTCGAGATTGCCAAATACAAAACAGCCATTATTTTATCTACAAATATCTGTAAGTAAAGAATGTATTATCTTAAATTATATAAAAACAATTTAATGATTAAGCTAGACTTTCGAGCTTTCATTTCGCATTTTTGTACTTGATCGCGGGTTCGTCTAACTTTTCGCCTTTCGGTTTCGAATCCCAGTAATACCCAAACGGTAATGCATATGGCGCCGAAGGAGATCTCGTCAAGAAGGAAAATTCAACAAAACAGGCATTGTTCTTGATCTGGTTTTTAGTAAATTAGCCTTATGCTATTGCACATCCAGCGACAAGATGTCACGTCACAGGAATGTGCGAAGCATGAATTATGATGAAGGTTAGTTGTACGACGTCGATAATGTATTTGTTTTTTCAACTGGTTAATTTAAAATTTACATTTGATTTGATTTATTTATTTGAAGAATATGAGGGATACGATGATGTGTACGGCCATTCGGTTGAAGATGACTTTGCAACTTCGCCTAGCATGGGTGAGAATACTTTTTAGAGCATTTTATATTCAGAAATTAACGTCAACGATAACTTTCCCCCATCTTGATGTAGAACATTTTATGTATGACCGGGACCGAGAACAACAAATGTCCTCGTTCCTTACAACCGAAGCCGATATCATGGAAGAAGAAGAGCCAGAACAGGTATATCCATGTACTTAGAAAAAAGAAACTAAATTAATATATTTCTCATAGGCTGAGAAGGCCAAAGAATCCTTGTCAGAGGCTGACCAAGCTCGTCTTCTGTCGTGTCTAGATCACATACGAGATATCATGGGCGACAGTATAGCCGAGGGCCAGATAATTAAGTCCATCATTGTCCACAACTTCGATACCGCTGCTGTCATGTCTGCTTTACTTGATATGCCTGCTGCCAAAGATCCTCCGACGAAAATCGACAACCTGTTGGAAGCTTCCGGAACGGTACGGCCTCTGGCAGAAGAGCCAATCTTCCCGTTACAGAAAAAAGGTAGGAATAATGTTTTAAAAATATAAGTTATCCTTGGTTGATGCTAATGGATTGATTTATGTTTTCTGTTGGCTGCTTTTTTCTTGCGGTTTTGTTTGAATTCGCGCCTTTTTCTGGAAGGTAAGATCCGCGGCCTGTTCCCCTAAGTGATTTGATTAAACTCCGACAAAATTCCAGCCCTTCCACCAACGCTGAACCTGCTCGTCAGTTAACCTTAGGAGAACTGGCCAAGTCACGCTTAGCAAAGCCTTCAGTTCAAATAGGGAAAACGTTTAATTTGAATGTCCTGGCTCAGAGTCTTCCTTCAGACCAAAACCTAAAGATAGATGTACCACCGTCTAATCTGAAACTTTCTGAATTGTCCAAGTTGCGACTTCAGGGGAAGGAGACGATCCCTAAAGCGTTACTCCAAACCAAAGAAAATGGCACATTGACGAAACTGTTACCTTTAAATGCCCAAAACCTTTCTTTTGTTCCCCAAAAGTCCCCGACGCCCAATGTAAAGCTTTCTGACTTGTCCAAATTGCGATTGGAGAAAAATAATTCCCAATCATCGCTTGAAGCACATAAAGACCAAATTTCAATTCCAAAACCTTTGCCTCCGCCCAACTTAAAATTGGGCGATCTGGCTAAATTCAGAATAGCTTCACAGAATTCCGCCAATAGACTTTCTGCGGAGGTTAGAGAGCGTTCGGAGACAAACCCACCCTTGTTCGAACGTTTAAAAACAGGAAATATCATTCTAAGCCCTCCACCGTCTGCCTTAGCGCGTGTTTTTTATACCGTGGCCTCAATCTCTTCCCCTCGTGAGCGTCCAGTTGTCGAATACCCCTCCAATACTTCCAAACAAACTTCAATTGTCCCGTTTAATTTTAACTCTCCTTCGCCAGATGATTTGGTTCTTGCGAAACGCGGTCAGATTCCTGGCCGTTGAAATTCTTGATGTAAATTTGATAATGTACTATTTCTATAGGAAAACAGAATTGGAAAGAAAACAAAATGTTGCTCAGTACTCTTCATTTCTCTTATGCTTTTATTCCAGCGGGGCGTGTAGTTCTGGAACTGCCCAAACTTGTCACTCCTATCAAGACGGTACAAGCCAATGCTAAGCCGGCTGTGAAAACTGGGTTTTTGCTGCCACCTTCACAAGATTCTTTAGCCCCGACTCTTACAGCTTCCACTGGTACAAAGCGAGTCAACCCCGTTAAATCATTTTAGTTTAATCTGTGTCTGTTTTTTAAGATGTTTCTCCTGCTCCTTCAGTTTCCGCTTCACGTTCAACTTCGCCTTCCTTTGTGGGGACAGACACACCCAGTAAGAGTAGTAGTAAACGAGAAAAGCCCGCTTTGGATGTGGAAGCCGAATACGAGCGTGAAAGGGGAGGCGGAAAACAATTACTTAATATGGTAGTCGTGGGACATGTCGATGCGGGAAAATCCACTATGATGGGTCACTTATTGTACCGACTGGGACAAGTTAGCAAGAAAATGATGCACAAATACGAGCAAGAATCGAAAAAGCTTGGAAAACAATCCTTTATGTACGCTTGGGTTCTTGACGAAACTGGAGAAGAACGGTAAGTTTTTTTCGAATATTGTTACCATTAGTGGGAGTAATACGTCCAAGGTAGAAGCTACGTTTCTCCTATGGTAAGGCAGGAGCTCGTAGTGTTAGTTCCATCTAGCTTACCTATAGCACAACGACGCAATAATGAATAAATTAAGTGTAACTCGAATGAATATTGTTCGCATCCACGCCTTTAATTGACTGAGAAAATTAGAAGGAATATCGTGTTGAGAACCCGGCAACGTGACACAAGGACTCCGACAATAGTCCTTGTGTCGGGGTCCGTAGTCCTTGTGTCGCGGTCCGTAGTCCTTGTGTCGCGGTCCGTAGTCCTTGTGTCGCGGTCCGTAGTCCTTGTGTCAGGGTCCGTAGCCTTGTGTCGGGCGTAGTCCTTGTGTCAGGGTCCGTAGCCTTGTGTCGGGTACACCGTAGTCTTTGTGTCGAGTAGTCCTTGTATCTACGTCCCGAGAACCCTACATAAGCGAAGGAGTGGGCTTCATATAGGGGCTGTGTTAGTTGTGTTTTGGGCGTGTGGTTATATAAAAATGGCAACGAATATGAAAAGAGTTGATTTAATTGTAATAGAGAAGTTTTGGCTCATTGAAACTTACTACAAGATAATTTAAAAAGATTTGCCACAAAGGGAAGCGGCCATTAACGGTTAAGTTAGGAATTCCTCAATCGTCTCTATCAAAATTGTTGAAAAATCTTTACGAAATAAACAATAGTTGGCGTACAGTGAATCTATAGAAGAAGGAAACGTGTGGAAAAGTGTAAAAAAGTAGACGGTGCTTACTTAAATCCCTTTCGTTTAAATTGCTTGTTGTCGTAGTTTAAGAACTTTGTGTTTTGCTTGTATGAATATCAGCTTGTTGTACTATTTGTATTACTAAATTTTTAAAATATTGTATTTTGGTATGTTCAGGTCAAGGGGAATCACTATGGACGTGGCTCAAACTGAATTCCAGACAAGTTCCAAAAGAGTGACGCTATTGGACGCACCCGGACACAAAGATTTCATTCCTAACATGATTACTGGCGCCGCCCAAGCCGATGTAGCCATGTTAGTAGTGGATGCGACAAGTGGGGAGTTCGAAACCGGGTTCGAATTTGGGGGCCAAACTCGGGAACACGCAATTTTGGTACGTTCGTTAGGTACGTTTGTAATGGAGTTTTAGTTTATCAGTCTTAGTTTATCAAATCTGTTTTATTTATTTTATAGGTGTAAGCCAATTGGGTGTGGCTGTCAACAAGTTAGATACTTGCAATTGGTCCGAAGAGCGCTTCAAGGAAATAATATCCAGGCTTAAAAATTTCCTGAAGCAAGTCGGCTTTAGAGAAGCTGACATCACCTACGTTCCTGTCAGTGGCCTCACAGGCGAGAATCTCACAACTCCGCCAACGGAACCCGCTTTAACCAGTTGGTATCAAGGCCCCACCCTTGTCGAGGTTATTGACCAGTTCCGGGCCCCTGAACGCGCCTTCACTAAGCCAGTCCGACTTGTGATCAGTGACTCCTTCAAAGGGGCGGGCACAGGAGGCGTGTGTGTAGCTGGTCGACTAGAAAGCGGAAGAATAGCCGCAGGCGACAAATTAACTTTAATGCCTCAAGGCGAAACAGCGCTCATAAAAAGTCTCCTGGTTCACGACTTGAGCTCGTTAACTGCTTTTGCAGGCGATCAAGTTGTACTCACCATTGCTGGCGTAGATCCACTAGCTATCAATGTGGGCGGGGTCTTGTGCGATCCCAGTCATCCTATTAAGACAGCTACTCGGATTGAAGCCAGAATTGTCCTCTTCAACATCGAAATTCCAATCACGAAGGGGTACCCGGTATGATTTGGATAGAATCGCAATCGTGCTTGGCATAATTTTCGTTAATTTTATTTCATTTTTGTTGACAGGTCGTTTTGCACTATCAGTCTTTGTCTGAACCCGCATTCGTTAAGAAAATCAAAACCGAAATTCATAAAGGTACTGGGGAAATTGTAAAGTCCCGTCCAAGGTGCCTCCTCAAAAATACGTCTGCTATTGTCGAGTTGGAAGTGGGAAGACCCATTTGTATGGAATTATATAGAGATTTTCGTGAATTGGGAAGGTTCATGTTGCGATCTACAGGAAGCACGATAGCCGCCGGGGTGGTTACCAAGGTATACTTATCTTCGTGTGTTGCAAATTACTGCTCATTTATAATCTTTTGTGTATTATTTAGATATTCTGAGATGCATCTTTACAGTGAGGGAGAATTTCGGTAATGGTCTTAATTTTCGTTTTCTTGTTATATGCATGAAAAGGTGGGTATGAAAGATTGTAAAGAAGGAAACCTTACTCGACTGATGTTCAATACATTAACAGCTGCGCTAAGGAAAACTGAATTGGCTGTCGTCAGGTTCCTTTCTTCTCCTTGTTATAAACAGGCAAAACAGGTTGCTTTCGAAAAGCCCGCGTTCGAGCAAAGTTTGTTTGGAAACCGTGAGAGGCGCTAATGTAGTACAAATCTAATGGCATCTGCAATGACTGATGAAAAATAACTCCTTTGATTTGAATAGTTTTTTTTCCAGAACTCGATTCGTGGAACGTGTGTTTTCTAAGCTTAGTAAGTTGCCTTTTTCATTCCCTTATAGGAGATAAAACTATGGCATGTATGGGTAATAGTTTTCATACTGTGAATTGCGTTTGCAAGGTTGTTTTGGTCGTAGGTTGCACAGTCAAGAGTTTACGTTACGTTGACAGTTTAATGTACGTTCTTTTAATCGTATGTTGGAACTCCAAACCATTTTTTGATGTTTCCTTACGCGTTACTTACGATCTCGGATGTGATTGTTAGAATTTTTAGAAAAATTCATAAAGTTTGGGTAAGAATGCAGAATATTTGATTGTGGTTTACTTTATCAGTCTTATCAGATTCGGACTGATCAGAATGGAAGGAGAGGTGCCTTCTTACGTCAGAGTTTTTCATAACGCTTTCATAGTTAAAACTTTCTAGCTACTGAAAAGGGTTGGAAGTTAAACCGAAAACTAAAGTTGTCTTTCGTTCTTTAACCAGATTTGGGCGATGCAAGGTCATTCCCAGCAATGGCAAGTGGTTCTCCTGCACCGCCGTCGTCATCGTCAGTCGTTCCTGTTGGAGGTTTTCACCAACTAAACGTCTTAGGTAACAAGTTTGCTAAATTTACTAGTAAGAATTGTTTCTAAACCGTTTTTAATTCGTTGCTATTTACAATTGTTAGTCACAAGTGTTAACTTGGATCCTGCAACTTTCCCTCGCAAGCCGTCTACGTATGTCGAGATCTTAATAGATACAAAAAGTCCCCGGAAAACGGATGTAGTCAGAGGGACTCATCAACCAAAATGGAACGAGAATTTTACGGTGTAAGCACCCTTCTTTGTTTAAAAATATCGTTACAAAACCACTTTTCATTTTTTAATAAAGGCTTGTGACACCTTACTCCAAACTCCAGTTTCGGGTATTCAATCATTGCACTTTTCGGCGAGATGTATTACTAGGCGAAGTCAAATTGGATTTGTACAAAATGTTGTGCATGGACGCTGGTCGTTTTGACAAGAGCAACGTCTTACTGGACCTAAAAGGCGACGTTAAATTAGCCACCGGCTCCCATGGCACAAGTCGAGTCAAAGTTGGGGAGTTGGTCATTGTGTTGGACGGGTTGCGTATTGACATGTCTCGGGTTCCTCCCCCAACTAGTAGAGCCAGTCCAAGAGTAACAAACGGACCTACATCTACTGCGTCTGACGAAGAAGGGGCCGTTAATTCTGGTCCAGCTACTTCACGGTAACTTTTTTTTATTTCCTTCCATTTCTTGCTTTAATTCCACGAGAATTCCTTATAAAAGGTCCCGGCTAAGTCTTCCTAACGGCGCTGCACCTCGACCAAATGGAAGTTCAGCTTCCCTGGCTCCAACGAGTGCTGCTATGGTCAACGGATCCAGTTCAGGCGGAGGAACCCCAGAAAGTCGCAACTCTGCTGCCAGTGGTGGCGTCCGCCCTCGAGCACGTTCCACGGGAGCTGATATTGTTCTGCCCATAACCAATGGCTCGCCTAATTCTGCAGCACAGGAAGCGGTTCAGCCTTCGTCTTCTTCGGCGGCTGGAGCTGCTGCTACTTTCGCCAGTAATTCAGCTTCTCCTGCGTACACAGCCACAGCGAATGGCAGTCACGGGCCAATAAATGGCGCCGTGACTCGACCTTTACCTCGACTGAGTGTCACGCCTGGCACGGTGGCTGGTGCGGCTGGGGCTGGTCCTCTGCCTGTGGAAGCTGCGGCACCTGGTAGTGTACCTACTGAAGAAGAACCTTTACCTGCAGGGTAAGATTGACATTTAATTTCTAATGTTCTCGGTTTGGGGGGCCTTTTTCTCGTATGCTGACTAATTTGTGTTGAAAAATTAACTTTTTATGCATAGGTGGGAATTGCGTTATGACAAATACGGTAGAAAGTATTACGTGGATCACAACACGCGAAGTACCACATGGGAACGCCCTCAGCCTTTACCTTCTGGATGGGAAATGCGAAGAGATGATAGAGGAAGAGTTTATTATGTAGACCATAATACGAGAAGGTATGTTTTAGTTATTACTATTGCTTTTTGCATTTATATATTGCTGTGCTTATTTCTTTTCGTATATTTAATGTAATTTCGTATTTCAGGGTTATTGTGATTACTGGTTGCTAGAATCAGACGCTTTTTGGAATCAAATTCCAATTCCAATTTTGGAATCAAAGGACCGATTAAAAATGTTAAATTTCATAGCATTTGAATCGGTTATTAGAATCACACCTGATATTATAATCAATTTCAAAAGAATCTTCAGATGTACAGTAACGAAACAACAGTAGTGATTGCTACGTGGACTTTGCAAGGTGTCAAAAAGTAGACGATGCTTTGTTCTTTGGTTTAATCAAACCAGTTCATTTCACGCGCCGATTAATCGTAGCATTCTATTGCATATTTCCGATTTTCGTTCATTAGAATCTCCGCTTAATAGAAGCAATGTTCACTTGACAAAGATGATCACAATGAGTTGCATCTACTGTGTATGAATACTAATTTAAGGAAGAAATATTTTGTCAACGTAGTTATATTAATTATGGGCAGTTTATTGTGCACGTTTATATTTTTCCATAAACACCTGCGTCTGTTTGCGATGAAATAAGAAACTAGCAAAGGTGAATGGAGCACGAATGTATAAATCTGTATTTTTATGACAGTACGACGTGGCAGCGCCCCAATGTGGAAAGATTGCAGCATTTTGAGCACTGGCAAGGACAACGAGCTTTCGTAGTACAGCAAGGATCCCAGCGTTTCTTGTATCCGCAGGCCGCCACTGTAGCCGAGGATGAAGATCCTTTGGGTCCCTTGCCTGATGGATGGGAAAAACGCGTGGAACCGAATGGGCGTGTATATTTTGTCAACCACAAAAACAGAACCACGCAATGGGAAGATCCACGCACGCAAGGGTAACATTTGCATTATAACTTGATCAACTTGATATTAAGAGATTACTCAAACTTTTCCTTTCCTACTTCGACAGGATGAACCAAGAAGATCCATTACCTCCAGGATGGGAAATGCGCATCACGGATGATGGAGTACGATATTTCGTGGATCATACAACGCGGACGACGACGTTCCAAGATCCAAGACCTGGGGCAGCTAAAGGGTGGGATAGCCGTTCAAATAAAGAAAATACTACTATTATTGTATTTTTTTGCGTTTATTTCGTAGGCCCAAAGGTGCGTATGGAGTTCCCATTGCGTACGAACGTAGTTTCCGCTGGAAACTGTCCCAATTCCGTTACTTGTGCCAGAGTAATGCTCTGCCCTCGCATATCAAGATTACGCTAAGCCGGCAAACGCTATTTGAAGATTCCTTCCATCAGATTATGCGTTTACCGGCCTATGAACTACGGAGACGACTGTATATCATCTTCAGAGGCGAGGAAGGTTTGGACTATGGAGGCGTGGCTAGGTAGTGTATCTATTTAAGAGAAGAATGCTTGATTAAAGCTATATTTTTCATTGTAGGGAGTGGTTTTTGCTGCTTTCTCATGAAGTTCTCAATCCCATGTACTGCCTTTTCGAATACGCCAACAAAAACAACTACAGTTTGCAGATTAATCCGGCGTCGCATGTCAATCCTGACCATCTTCACTATTTCAAGTTTATTGGACGATTTATCGCTATGGCAAGCACAGATTCTTACAAAAATCGAAATCTTGCTTTTACAACTTTTTTTTACTGTTAATAGGCCTTGTATCATGGGAGATTTATATACTCAGGATTCACTATGCCCTTTTATAAGCGGATGTTAAGCAAAAAGCTTACCACCAAAGACATCGAGTCGATTGATCCCGAGTTTTACAATTCCCTAGTCTGGGTGCGTGACAACAACATAGACGAATGCGGCCTAGAGCTGTACTTTAGCGTAGACTTTGAAGTTCTTGGCCAAGTTTCCCAGCATGACCTATTGCCAGGAGGCGACAAAATACGAGCCACCGAAGAGAATAAGGAAGAATATGTCAAGTAATTCAAGTCCCAATTCTAGAGAAGTTTACAATGAATGTTTGGTTCATAGGTTAATGACTGAATGGCGAATGACGCGTGGCATTGAGGACCAAACACGGGCATTTTTAGACGGCTTTAATGAAGTCGTGCCGTTAGAATGGTTGCAATATTTTGACGAACGGGAGTTGGAACTGATGCTGTGTGGCATGCAGGAGATTGACATCGAAGATTGGCAGCGGAATACGGTATATCGACATTATACAAGAACTTCCAAACAAGTGGTGTGGTTCTGGCAGGTAATTTGGGGCATATTTTCTTGATTTCCTGGTTGTAAAACATAACTTTTTTGTTTAGTTTGTAAAGCAAATGGATAATGAGAAACGTGCCAGACTGCTCCAGTTTGTATGTGGAACGTGCCGAGTCCCAGTGGGAGGATTTGCAGAGCTAATGGGTTCGTTTTCCATGGCAAATTATTGTTACCTATGTTTTTATTTATAATGAGTTGTTTATTTATAGGGAGTAACGGTCCTCAGCGATTCTGTATCGAAAAAGTGGGGAAGGAAACATGGTTGCCCAGATCGCATACTTGTTTTAATCGTTTGGACTTACCGCCGTATAAAAGCTATGAACAGCTGGCGGAGAAATTGACATTTGCCATTGAAGAAACGGAGGGATTTGGCCAAGAGTAATTGTTACAATGGGAAATTGGGGGGTCGTGATGGTCCTTTTTTTCTGAACCAAGGCATGTTTTTCGCACGGGTTCCTGTGTAATCTACTGTCTATTTTATGTACAAATTGAAAATCTGCTACTTTTTCCCTCGTAAACACCTTTTCTGTTTGACACAGGAAAAACACCGTTAGTTTTTTCCGTATCTATATGGTTTTCATCACGAAGTTTAAATTGTAGCATAATACTTGCTTTACTATGGTAATAGCCACTCCTATGTTTGTTGATTGACTAGATTTTTTTTATTATACCTTGCAAGTAACTTATTGTATTATATTTTGTTTGAAAGGTATAAGTCCCATGATTCTAAATGTAGTGGCATCAATTGGGTAGTTTCATCGTAAAAACAACAAAAATCAGAGAAATATATAAATTATCATAATGTTGATGACATTTTTGTAAGAATTTGTGCTGAGTTCTATTTTTATGCTTGGCGCCCTAGCATTCATTGTTTCCTGTTATAAACGCTTCGACCATGAAGCGCTCAGATCGAATTATACGCTAGCGTGGGGCGACGTTGGTTCGGAGATTCGGGCGTGACTAGATAATTTTGGCGTGTTTCTTGATTGAATTTGAGAAGTATCATGGGTGTACGTGTGGAAACTATTTCTCCTGGTGATGGTAAGCTTGACAAGCAGTAACTAAAAACGGTTGTCGTCGTGTAGCTTGTAGTTATTTCATGTATGCACACGTCATTTTTGCCGGAACGCGGAAGGATTTCTAACTAAAACTTTACTTGATTTTGGTCTTCTTCAAGGGCAAACTTTCCCCAAGAATGGACAGACAGTAAGTGTACATTACACTGGAACTTTTGAAAATGGGTCCAAGTTTGATTCGTCCAGGGATCGAGGAACTCCCTTTAAATTCCGCATTGGTCGTGGAGAAGTCATTAAAGGATGGGATGAGGGAGTAGCTCAGGTATATACGCTAGATAAGCAACTTAATTGTTTCAGTATTACATAAAGCTAATCTTTCATTGTGTTTTGTCCAGATGAGCGTTGGTCAAAGGGCTCGGTTGATTTGCTCTCCTGACTACGCTTATGGATCTCGGGGACACCCTGGCGTATATCCTTTTATATTCTAAATTCACTAAATTGGGCAAGTATACGGAATACCGTCTTATTCTTCCGTCTTGCAGTCTTGCTAAAACTACCATGGTTTTTAACAAGGTTTCAAGGAAGAAATTGCTACGTAAGTAGTTCCGGGCATAATTTCTATTCCTGCATTGAAAATTTAAATTTTTGCTCATTTTTAAATGATCAGAGGTTTCAATTGCGGAGTAATTGAATTAATGCACCGTTTGTTTGTCTTCTGTAAACGAAAGCTGGAAAAGCTAGTAGAAGTTTCGGTACTTTTCCATATATTTAAAGAATTATATGACAGAAAACCTAATGAAAATTTTTCCTTAACTCCACTGCACTATTCCTCCCAACTCTACGTTGGTATTCGATGTGGAGCTGCTGAAGGTGGATTAAACGCGATGCCTAGCAGTCGTGTTAACCTATCAGAAATATTTAAGCTTATGCCGAACTGAGCTATTCACTTTCCCCCTCAATCTTTCAACTTTTTGTGTCTCCATCATAACTTACCTATCCTGTAGTTGTTTAGTTTGTTAAACACTACCTGTACTCTCCACAGTAACCCTTGGTACAACACGAATTCACGGAAACAACGTTACTTCATTTATTTATCACATTTATTTAGCTTGAGTAAGTTTTTTGTTTTACAACGTGGAAAAATTTAATCAGAATCGCCACACTTTTTTGGAATTGGTCGTCCGCAAAGGTCAAATTTAACGCGCGTGTCCAGTTTGACGTCAGAAGAATCCGAACTGTTGTCGCTATCACTCGTCTCGTAGTTCCCAATGCCGGGAAGGATCGCTACGCATTCCAGAGCAGAAGGATGGTGAACAACAGTGATTAGAGCTGGTTTGGGTAAAGGGGAAAGCAGTTCTGGTGAAGCGGTGGACTGGGATTTATCTTTCTCCAAATTAAAGCTATTGTTGGGGTCTTCAGATTCAGTTTCCGAAACGGACGACGTACGGCGTTTAGTGTCCCGAGGATGCTCTTCAGAATTCTTACGCTTAATTACTCCTGCGAGTAGCTGTCCTTGCGATTTCTTCTGAGCGCCAATGGATGCAAACTTGTCTCGTGAAGCGACAACTTGCTTAGCGTCAAGAGGCTTTTTCAGTTCTGCTTTTACTCGCTCGTCAACAGCTTGTTCAGCCATGGATGCAACAGCTCGCCTGTATTCTTCCAAAGCCTCTCGTTCCTCCTTTTGCCGTCTCGATTCTTCTTCCATCTTGGATTTGTCGACCAAATCCAAGAAGCCGACTTCATCATCGTCCAGACCTCGTACCAAGTTTTCTACGTAAAAGTAGAACATATGTGAGGGATATTATTTTTTTTTTAAAAGAGACGCATACTTAGTTTGCGAGATTCTTCCCATTCGTCATCTTTCTTGTCTTTCTGCTCTTTTAGGCGCTCGTAGAGTGACCTAGGATCATATTCAGGCTCCGGTGCGTCTAGACCGTGCCGTCACGTTGTGGTTGCCAGATTTTAAGTACGTATGTATCTTGAACATTATTAAAGCTTTGTTAAAACTTTTTACCCAATGGTTGCTCTGCAGTCCTCACTCGCTCCCAATCGGCTTGGCGCAGCTTGCGTTGCTCTTCCAATTCAGTTTCGGTTACAAATCCAGAGCTCATGATGCCAAACGACTATTTTTTCTAATGTTTAAACATTAACTGAAAGAAAAACCTAGTCAACTAGATTTGGGAAATGCCTGCTACCAGCAACAACTTTTTCTACAAACTTAAGTACTCGTGTTTTCAGTTCGCCATTCGTAGTTTCGTTACTTGCTATCGCTAACATTCGAAACGCCATGTGAAATCGAAGTGTGAAATTGGTCTTTTGTAAAATGGTAAATACGAAGCGGCAAATGGTAAAATACGAAATGGGTAAAGTGCAAAAGGTAGTATAAACGGATTAAATGGAAAATTGTATTCCAACATTTAAAGCGAAAATTATAATTATATCGAAATATCAAAGACTAATGCACGAAAACTAAAAAACCAAAGTGCGATGCTAACATATAAATATTAAAGGCCTTCTTCCTGTGAAATACCGTATAATCTAAATACAACTGCAATAAAAAAAGTAGTCGCAGAACCAAATCGTACCGAATTTACGAAGCCAAGCGACACATTGCAGCGTGGTGGCAGTTGAGACCTTTCGCATTTCGCGGTTTCTTCACGCCGTCGTAAATCGTTAGCGAAATTTCTTACAATTCGATTTCAGAAACAAATTTGATACCAATACCTCAGACCGAGAAAAGTGTGAAAGAGCGTGGAAGTGTTTTGTATTTTTTTAGCCGGCTAGCTCTTTATCACTTTTTTCTTACTTGTAAGCGACAAGTCGAACGGTAAAAATAATTTCTTTTAGTATACCTATACTTAAAAATGTATAATTGTCCTTTTTGTAATTAATACATTAATAGTAAGTTATCTTTACTTTAGAATATGACAGAAGACTGGGGATGGGGTGATTTTGGAAATGGAAGTACCAATACAACCAACAGCAACAGCAATTCTTTCCCTGCACAAGACGCTTCTTGGAATGGACGAAGCACAGAATTTAGGAGGTCGGCACCAGGTTCTGAGAGATCCAACAATTTTGGAGGTCCGCAACGAGGCAGAAGAGGTAGAGGTTTCACGTCAACTGGTGACAGAGACGTAGATTGGAGAAATACGAACAGGGACGGTGGAACTGGCGAGTTTTCTGACAGATCTTCACGTCAAAGTACCAAACTTAAGGTCCCTTCATCAGATGTAGGACGCATTATTGGCCGAGGTGGGGCCAAGATTAGGGAGCTAGAAGAACAAAGTGGTGCTCGCATTAAAGTAAGAAAACTTAGATTTAACAGCTTGAAGATAATTGTAAATATTTCCTTTCTAGGTATTGAAAGATGATGGTTCAGAGTCAGATTCTAGTGGTGAATCCACTGTACTTATATCGGGACCACAAGAAGCCATTGATAAAGCGGATCAGTTGATCAAGGAACTGCTTGAGCCACGTGATTCTCGTTCATACGGTGGCAATTCGAGGTCTCAACCAGATTTTGGAAATCAAAAGTTCCAGGCGGAAAGTGCTCCAGCAGTGGACGATTATCAGCCAGTAGATTGGGCTGGACTACTCAGCGAAGCGGTATAATTACCTTAAAAATGGCTTTTGTTTTTATTCTTATTATTTGTTGCACCTTAGGATGAGCGCTTGAAAACCAAGTGGCTTAATGCGGCTCCTGTCAAAAAGGATTTTTACTTTGAAGACCCTGCAGTGGCAGGCATGCACCCAGAAGATGCACGACAGTTTAGGTAATTTATAATAATCTCCCAAAGTATTATCTTGTTCAATTTCCTTGAATTATCTTAGGCTTTCCCAGAACAATATCATGGTAACTCACCACAATGCAGAAGATACTCGTCGTTTCCCTAATCCAGTCAAAAGTTTCGAGCAAGCCTTTGCACATTATCCAGAAATCCTGGATGAAATTCGCGCACAGGCTTTCGAATATCCGAGTCCGGTTCAGTGTCAGGCATGGCCCATTCTCCTAAAAGGGATAGATCTCATTGGCATTGCTCAGACAGGAACAGGTAGATCGTTTGCGTTCAATAGAATATAAATTTTTTATTTAAGGAACATACATTAGCCATATGTAACATGTCACTTATAGGTAAAACGTTGGCTTTTCTGCTTCCTGCGTTGATTCATTTGGACTGTCAACCAACTCCCCGAGAGTCTCGTGCTGGACCGTCAGTCTTGATTATGGCACCTACGCGTGAACTTGCTCAACAAATAGAACGTGAGGCGAAAAAGTACCACTATCGTGGAATAAAAGCGTAAGTGTGTAGAAGGAAAAACTTATCATTAAATTTATCATTACACAAATCTTTTGTCATAGTGTGTGTGTTTACGGAGGAGGGAATAGGAGAGAGCAGATTAGTGTTGTAGCCAAAGGTGTAGAGATCGTCATTGCTACTCCAGGACGTTTGTTGGACTTGGTTCAAGCAGGTGCGTGATACATTAGATTTAGTTTAGAAGTTTCTTACAAGATTCGTGACAATCGTTTCGTACAGGAGCTCTGAATTTGAGTTCCGTGACATACGTGGTATTAGACGAAGCTGATCGTATGTTGGATCTCGGGTTTGAACCTCAGATTCGCAAAGTTTTGATTGATGTTCGGCCTGATCGCCAAACTGTTATGACGAGGTAATTTTGTTATTTTTTTTCGTACGAAAATTTGAATTTCTAGTCTTCTTTGAATACTGAATAAATATTTCTTATATTAATGATACTTATTAATACTTATAATAATAATTTGAATACTTTGAATAGTGCAACTTGGCCTGAAGGAGTTCGACGATTAGCGAAAAGTTACATGGACAATCCTATGCAAATCTGTGTCGGTACCTTAGATCTGGCAGCTGTGCATTCCGTTACGCAAATAATTGAGTTTGTCGAAGAAGATGAGAAACGTGACAGGGTAATTTGTAATGGTCTTATTTACAATTATGAATTTCATTCAATTTTTTTAGTTGTACGAATTTGTGGAGGGTTTGGCAGTGGATGATAAGGTGATAGTATTCGTGGGCAAGAAGGCCCGTGCCGATGATTTAGCTAGTGATTTGAGTCTCAAGGATGTTATTTGTCAGTGTATTCATGGGGATCGTGAACAAGTCGATCGGGAACAAGTAAGGACAAAACTGTGTATACGTTTTTTAATTATTTTTACTTTACTTATTTTTATAAATTCTGTTTATCATTTTTAACTTAAGGCATTAGAAGATTTACGATCTGGAAGTGTCCGTATCTTGATTGCAACTGATGTTGCATCACGTGGCATTGACATCAAAGACGTCACGTAACATCAATAGCTTCGGTTTAGCGTGCAAAATTAGCTATACTGATTACTTTTGAAATAGGCATATCTTTAATTTCGATTTCCCTCGCCATATGGAGGAGTACGTGCATCGTGTGGGACGTACGGGAAGAGCTGGAAGCAAAGGAATCGCCATTAGTCTGGTAGCTCGTGAAGATTGGTCCAAAGCTGAAGATTTGATTGGGATACTCCAAGAAGCTGGCCAAGTATAAAACATATTTCCTTTATCAAAATTGTTATCTAAAATCGAATGGCTTTTACAGGAAGTGCCTCAGGAATTGCTTAAAATGGCGGAACGTTTTGGAGCGTACAAGGAGCGAAAGGAAGCCGAGCGTGTAAAGAATACGGTTGACATGGGTAGGTTTGGTAGAAGAGATAGAGACGATGATTTTGGAGGCGGAGGATTTGGAGGTGGAGGACGGAGGGGAGGTCGGGGAGGACAGGGTGGAGGTAGACGTGACGACTTTGGAAGAAGTTTTTATTAATGCTTCTTGTCTAAAAAGTGTGCCTGTTTTGGCCAAATGAAACTTAAAAATCCTATGTAACCCAGAAAATTCCATTATGCTTTGTAGAGACGACACAATGTATTACGAGTTTTGGTACATTTCATTGTTCTTCAAGATTCGGGGGAGCGCTTGTAGCCGGTTCTAAGCCCAAACTTCGACGCAATGCAGTTACACTCAGCGAAGGATCAGCGGTTTCACTTTGCTGCAGATCAGATGTTTGCAAAGGGTTTTTGCATACCTAAAACAGACAACTTAGATTAGTTGACCTGAAACGGTGAATCATAGTAATTTACTTCGAACTTCTGCCATTTGTACTTTGCAAGCTTTTTGGAGCCCAGCAAACTTTGAATCAGGTAGTGGCCAGTAGGGTGCCCATACCCAAAGAATTCCGCTCCTTTGCATTGCGGAGGGGGTAAACTGCCCAATCCTAGAGCGTAGTAAACCTTCTTGAGTAGCAATGCATGACATTCGTCTGCGGTGGAAGCGGATATCGTCAAGCCGGGCTCGGAATCGGTGGAGATTTCAAAATGCGGTTGTCCATCCTTGTCGAAGATTTTGCAGGTGTATTCACAGGCTACGTGAGGGTTCTTTACGCCGGCGTATGCTCGAGTGGAGCAAAAGCCAGACGTGTAAATGAACTGTTCGTCATGGTAGCTCGCTTTGTCAGACATGACCTCTCCCAGACTGTGGATTGTTAGGTCTCCAAGGGTCAAAGGTAAAACTGGACGACCCAATGCGTCCAACGGAACAGCCTGGACCATTTTTTTAGCCTTAGCGCGACCCTGGGCGCTTCTTCGTCCGCCAATTTCTGACTTCACATCTTCCGGAAGCGGCAGTTTGGAAGCAGGCCGTTTGACGGCAGGTTTCTTCTTGGCTAAGGCATCCGGTGTTGGAGCAGTCAAAGACAAAGCCGCTGACGAAGAAGACTGCTTGTTGAGGCCTTCTGTAGGCTCTTACAAGATCGTCTTCAAAATTAGCTGAATAAGTTACGTATGAAGTAGCAATTTACCTGGCGATTGTTGAAGTGTTAAAAGTTTTCTTAGTAGGTATTTACGTTCTTCTTGGGCGATTATTAACTGGCGTTGGAGCTGAGCTGCTCTATCACACAATGCTGCATTTTCCTGGAAGTAAAAAGGGAAACAATTTTTGAAAATTAATGTTTACTATAGTTGAAGAAAAAGTTTTAACTTACATAGGCTAGGCTTTTGACGATTTTATGTAACACTTTATATTTTCTTTCATATTTGCCGTCTGTTGCTGGCGGCATTTTTGCTTTTGTGGGCACTGGATAGCCCGACCGTTTCTTGTTTACATCTGAAATCAGCAAACTCATAAAGCAGATTTAGCCATGTTGGAGGAGGTGCCTAGCGATCCGCAGCAAACCGTACCAGCCTTATTATTCTGCTCCAGGCAGGGCATTTTAGTTTAAGTTACGTTAGGTTGACTAGGTTGGAAATGTATTTTGTATATGTGGGCTTTTAATACAAATAACTTCAAACAAACACTTGTAATACTTTTGATGTTGACTTGTGCAGTAGGTAAGGATTTTTTTTTACGTTTTAAAATGCATACAAAGGAATATTATATAGTTACACGAGCTTCTAGAGAATACAAGGTATGGCTATATAGGCGGACCGTCATCGTTTTATAAATCGAACAAAAAGATGGATGGTACCCCACGTACACTATACACCAACCTTGTTCATAAGTTGCATTTATAGAAGTTTCAACAGCAATATGATATAAGCGTGTGACCGAGTGGATAAGGCGCAAACTTTGTGTGCTCGAGGTCGTGGGTTCGATATCCGGTCGAAGCACTTTATTTCGTCGAAAAAACGAAATATTAAATGGCTCCCTTTCTCTGTACTTAACGCCTTCCCGGCAAGCTTCTATTCCTATATTCGAAATTGTGATGCTACGGCATTACGAGCTCGAATATCGGGGATAGGAAAGAGAGCAGGGGAAGGGGCGAGGCTTTCAATTTTTGACGATTTTTCAAGGGGACCCCCTTCATTTAACATTATTCCGTATGGAGAAAAGCCCTGAAAAAGCTTTCCTGGCTCGAAAAGAGACCACGCCCCCTTTTTGGCCAATCCACCAATAGGATTCGTCCCTTTTGGTGTAGGCCACACCCCTTTTCGCGGATTTTACGAATCACGCAAAAAATTCACGAACTTTCGCTTTTATTTCAAGAATTACAAATCGTACAATAAAAATTATAATTTTGGAAACCACAATTTTTACTGGGAACGTTTGGGTACAACAACTAAGCAAATAAGAGATTCCACGGGGAAGCAAAAAACCAAAATGCTTTTACTTTTCTATTTCACCGTACCAAGTTAAAGCTATTACTGAAATAGAGAATCAATTATTTAACCAAAATCGGCAAATGTTTTCGCATAATAAATTTACTTAAAGGACAACATGTACAGAAATTCGAGAAACGCGTGCGTCCTTTCAGAATCTTTGAATAAAGACAGCAATAAATATTAAGTTCCCAGAAAAAAGTATCAACACCAATTCTTATTCGAGTATTTTGAGATAATTTTTCGAAACCTACAAAGTATATGTATTTCCTGAAACAGTCACCGTCAGTCACGACTTTCTATGGGAAATCATTTGCATTTCGCGCTTACTCTTTCTAGTTCCATTCCTTCTAAACCCGTAAAAACGCAAGTTTGATTTACCTCTTTCAAATGTTCACTTAGTCGAGCCGCACGTTTACGGATTCACTTCGGCGGAAGGCAAACATGTCTTTCAAGTTAAGCTGTCGTTTATTACTTTTAGTTACCGACTTGGATAGCTTCATGGGAGATGTACAAAAGCCGCTATCTTTTTCATCAATTGGCTTAGATTGAGTTGCTGGAGGTGTCAACTAATGGTATAGAAAAAAAACACATGAAAAACAGGCGAGTCGTTTTGTATTTAATTACTAGATTTACCAGCTCAACTGAAGAAACTGGGACATAATCCAAAACAGTCTCGTAGTCCAAACTTGTCGTCACGGTCTCGGCAACGTTTGATTTTGAAACAACGCACTTGAAGGGTTGTTGAGTTAAAGGCGATGCAGTTATAGGGTAAAGTTCTTTGCATGTCGAGAACGGGAATTTGCTTTTCAAAGTTCCTAAGCGTGTTTTCTTAAAATCTTTGACCGGACTTGGGTCAATTTGAATGTTGATTACGTCAACATTTTGTTCGTCTTTAAGCGACTTAGCTTTCAACGTTTCCTCTACGACATCGCATTTAATACCGCAGTCCCCGAGGAGTTCGTAATTCGCCGGACACAGATCACTCAATTGTTCGCTTTCATCCAGTTTATCTAACCATTCAACTTTCTTCTCGACCGGATCACCTCGAGTTGATTTGCTAGCAAAATACCTAGGAAAATACGAAAACACATTCAAGTCTTATAAAAGCAAAAACAAAAAAAAATTACTCACGGACTGACAACAACACAGTTGGTTTCTTCAACCTCAATTTTCCGCACTGATTTAGCAAAAGGATTGCATCGTCTGGCTACTGGCGTACTAACAATTGTTTCAGCTTTTTCTTGATAAGAACGTCTCTTCAAGACCGGGGACTTGTTGCTCGCTTGTAAATATTGAGTGCAAAGCTCTGAAGCAGTTAACTCTACATTTGCAATCTCTTCCAATACTAGACACAAATTAATATTCTCATATTTAAACGCACCCAAGTATGAAAGACAATTGCTCTACCTTCCTCCCTTTTTCTCTTCACGGTATTGACAGTTTTGCTTAAACTGACACTTACAACTGCGTTCATGGATTTACTTATGCTCATATCCTTACTCACAGATAGTTCAACAAGCAGGGGCATCTTTTCGTACGATCTTGACCAAATGCTATGGTTATTTCTAGATCTTGACTGAATCTAAATTCTACAAGTTAATTAAAATAATACAAAACTGGTACTAATTCACTTACGGTTTGATCAGGATGAAAACTATCCATTCTTTCTAAAGTATTCACGTCCAAATTACCAATGGCGAGTTGAAAGGCAGTTGCAGGTTCCAAAACTGCTCCAGCATATGGCATTGCTGTTGCACTTATACCAGGCGGATACGGTGTCAGGGGAATCAATTGTCTTTGTAACGGATCATAGACCAACTGATGTACGAACGTATTGTCCGCCTCCACGAACGACTGCACGTAATCTGACGTGACTTCCAACTGAGGCATTTTAAGATAGGACGGGATCTTGTACAAAATCTTGAATAAAAAATAAATAAACATGAAACAGTTATAAAAAATTACTTTTTACCTGGGTGAGGTTAGGATTAGTTACGCTGCTAAAGAATTTGAAGGCTTTCCCAAGCCCAATCCCAGGCAAAGACGGCAAATAATCACAGCCAGACATAATACACATACGCCTAAACTTTTCTGTTGAGAAATTATGAGCTTGTCCTTGCAACGAAAGACCTAATTTGGCTTGCTCCACCAGAAAACCATTTCCGACTACATCCATTTTAAACAAAACCTAACAAAAGATAGAAATGTGAAAATATTGTTAAAACAATCATCGAGAAAAGGCTTACTCTATTACATCCAAAGGCCAAGAGATCAGAATCTTCTGTAATCACGAGGTCTATTATACCTTTCAGATTCAGGTACGCCAGTTGAGCATCTGCCTCATAAGGTGCCACAATGCAGTCGACATTACAGGATATACAAGTTTTGATGAGATCTAAGGCCATGGCTGATGTCACATCCACACATCGCTGAAAACATTCCCTTGCTTCTTTCAGCTTCCCTTCTCTCAAAAACTCTTTTGCTTTAATGAGGTTTTTCGAGCGATTCCTTGTTGGGAAAAACGAGGTTTACAAAGCGAAAGATGTAAATATGTATTAAGAAAAACCTACTCGCGCCGTTTTCGTTCTGTAAAAGCCTTTGAAGGTAATCTCTGGCCATCAAATACCAAAATTGGCTTAATCCCATGGGAAATGAGCATCCCAACATACTTCATGCAATATGTTACATACCTAATCCAATAAATCATGATAATTATAGTAATAAAAAATAAGGATAAATATAAATTAAAACTGCTTACTGATTTGTTTTTTCTCCTTTAGCTAGTTTTTCAGCACAAGCAAAGGCTCCTTTATGAAGCCAGACATATGCATCTACTCCCACAGTGCAGCCTTTGAACTCACGAACATGTGCTTGTTTGGTAGACTTTTTAACAAATGGTAATAAGCCTTGAATTCCCATGATTTAACCCCGAAATTACGCTAATTACGCCCGTATCGCCGAGCAACGTGCACCCTATCCCGCCAATTACAAAAAAAAAAAAAAGGCGTGTTCCAAAATACACTCTCCCTTCTTTCTTTTAAAACAGCACTGGCTAGCCGGACCCTCTCTTGCATACATCTAAACGGAGCACGCTCATAAAAGCAGATTCCCCAATGTTGGGGAAGGCGCCTAGCGATCCGCAGCAAACCATGCCAGAGCCTTACTTTGCTCCAAGCGGGACATTTTAGGTTTCGTTATGTTAGATTAACTTAGGTTAGGTTAGATTAACTAGAACAGATTGGTTAGGTTAGGTTATTCGTATAGCACCGCCTGGAACAAAGTAAGGCTCTGGCATGGTTTGCTGCGGATCGTTAGGCGCCTTCCTCAACATTGGTGAATCCGCCTTTATGGGTTTGCTGCTTTCAAAGGGGTCGGGCCAGACTAACGTACGGAAACTTTCTCTTCATGGAACGTTAGCGAATACCTCCCGAATGACGTTCAAAGGATCAGCCTCCTTTACTCCCCTCCCACTTTCGACAATTTCCCGCCAAATCTTCCGTGGGAACCTAAACAACAAAAACACTCGTAGATTTTTGCATGCCTTAATTAGTTACAACCGAAATGGAATTTTCACCCAAAAATCGCCCGTCACGTCAAAGACGAACAAGACTTATGAAGTTGGAAGGTATCCCTCATTATTTGGAAGGTCCAAGTTTACAATTTTATGTCAAACCCCCTTCCGAAAGCGTTACTCTTGAAGATTTCGAGAAACTTGCCACGGACAGGCTAGCTGGTAATGCTTATTTAGTATTTCTCTTTAATTAATTAATTTTTGCCTGGTTAGTCTTAAGGTCTGTCGAAAGAATAAACCTGGGCAAACATATTAAGTTTTCAAAGGAATGGGCTGAAGCATTTCGCACCGATCTGAGGAAACAAAAGCTGGAGCATTTTATCAATTTGGTAATAAAAAAAAACTATTCGTTCGCAAATACGGACATTAAACAAACTCGCTTTTTAGCATCGTAGCACCAATACTGACGAACAGCAAGACAACATTATAAAAGCTCGCCGGGAAGACTACTTGTCGCACTTTTTACTTCGGTTGGGACTCTGTCGTACAGAAGAATTGCGTCGTTGGTTTGTTTCTCATGAAACAGACCTTTTCCGATTTAGATTCAGCTTAGCATCGTCTGAAAACATACGCGAATTCCTCAAAGCCAACAACATGGACTTGGACCTCGTATATATTAACGCATTTGTTCGATTAAGTAAAAAGAGATCATACGTTTTATCCTTAGGTTGGAGATAAAGAAAAAGTTAAGCTTTGCAGCTTCCTAACAGCCGCGTCTCCAATGTTATCCGCAGCAAGACTGGATACTACCAACATCTATCGTGTGCGGTTTACCCAAGCTGTAGACCTAGTTCGTACGCGAAGGGTGTTCCTGAAAGGAGGCTTTGCTTACATCCCCGAATTCGAGCTGGGCTCAATCATTGGCGCAGCTTTTCGTGCTCACATATCTCACGTTTTGGCTGTAAGCGTCAAAATCCTTGTTCTTTCATACTGTATCCCCATTGTGTGTCATGATGTTTAGTTAACCGCGAGGGCCATACCACAATTAGACGAAGACGAGCGTCTGAAACGCATTCTACAGGACTTTGATAAACGTTATACTGGTCAAGATTCCCAATCATTCCTCAAGTCGGAAGCTAAAGGCGTTATTAGTGCTGATATGATTGAAGGGGTACATTAGAACCACTAACGCAATGAAACAAAGTTTTGTATAACCTTCTTTTCTTTTTTTTAGCTTTCTAAAACGTCCTTTCCATTGTGTATGAAGTTTTTGCACGAGTCTGTGCGCACACAGCACCATTTACGCCATGCTGGGCGCATGCAGTACGGCCTGTTTATCAAAGGCATCGGTGTCCCTCTGGAAGAATCACTCAAGTTCTGGCGGGGCGAATTTTCGAAAACTATGGATTCCGATAAGGTATTTAAATAACACTTCTGTCCCCCTATGAGAGATCAAGAAGTAAATGTCGGTGTTTTAGTTTGAAAAGCAATACGCCTACAATATTCGCCACAATTACGGAAAAGAAGGAAAACATGTTAACTACACACCGTACTCTTGTATGAAGATAATTAATAGCAATGTTGGTCCTGGAGATCAACACGGTTGCCCGTATCGTCACGTGGATGCAAATGTTCTTGCTGAAAAGCTATTAGCATCCAATATCACCCGCCCAGGAGCTGTAAAAGTAGAATACTGGACTATTTTATCCCTGGTTGTATAACCTAATTGATTGTGATCTTTAGGAAATCTTGGAATTGACCAGAGGAGGTCATTATCAAATTGCGTGCCAAAGATACTTCGAGGAAACGCACGGCCAACCCTTGCAAGGGGGTCTTCACCATCCGAATCAATACTTCCAAGAAAGCCAAAAACTCCGAACAAGTGGAGTGAAACATGAGCCAAGTAATATCCGCACACAGTAACTCAAGAAAGTCTCGTTATTCACTATGTTACTATAGGAGTTGCCTCGGAGAACGTAAAAACCGTACGAGCCGTTATGCACACGCCCATGCAATCTCAAGCGAGTACTTCCAAAGTGGAAAGTCACGAAGTCATGGAATTGGATGACAATGACATGGATGGTTATGATTTATCCAGCTTGGATACCTAAATTAGTGTTTTTTGCTAAAGATTGAATCGATTGCAGTACATGTATGATAATAATATCGGCGTTTTATTTAAGCCAAGGGCCTTTCATCACTTACTAGGTTATTCACGTTTTTAGTAAAACCGCCATTTTTTGAAACCATGGGATTTGGCTTTGTCGATGATTGCATGGCAATCAACGGCGATTAAGTACTGCAGCCAAAGTTGCAGTGAATGATTTATCAAACAATGAATTACGTCTTCTCTCTTTCTCTACTATGGTTGTTAAAAAATAGGTTCATTTACAACGTGATTCAGGCTAAGGGGGCATTACACCAAACTCATGAATAAAAATCCATAAGGGGCAGGACGCTGTTCGTTTGTTGGCTTGCAAGACAACGCAATAAACCTCTCACAACAAACCAAAAGAAACCCAAAACAACCTGAGATTTAGAGTTCATTAATTCACCATAATTTTGGTCTACCCTTATAAACGTTTAAGGCCACGGTGTATAGTGCAAGTTGCATAATTCTCCTATATTTTTTGTCAAAAGATGGCACTGATATCATACCCTGTATCATGAGGAATTGTGCAACTTGAAACATAAATTTAAAAGAAATTCAACGATACAATCGAAAAATTCGTTTTTAAATATCTTCATAAAAATACCTTAAAACGCTGCGTTAAAAGATATAGATTTATGAGATTGTACAATTTTCATAATTTGAATAAGTTTAAGTAAATATGACATCAGTGCCATCTTTTGTTGAGGAAGATCAACTACTTGCACTACACCGTGACCTTAACAAAATTATAATAAAACTTAGTTAACATACCTGCGGTCACAACCGTATGGGAGTTCTAAAGCACCGTTTATTACTCGTCCGGCATCACTGAACTTGGAGCAACTTCCAACAGTAACTGCAGAAATGTGGTGATCGCACCTGTTGGGTGATAATACACAAACTCCGTAAAAATGTGGAATACAAAATATAGGTTTTTTACCCATGCCCGGAAGCACCAGCTTATAGTGGACAAATGGGACATAAAATATTAGTCCGGCTGCAATGAACATCGACGCGTAAAGGTACCTGTTACAAGGAAAACAATTCCGTTACTTTCAGAAAATCCATTTTGTAGGAGGTTCTTACTCTAGCTTGGGCTCGTCGATAATTGGTGCAATCACCAAATATATGGAGGCAATGAGAACTATAAATGGGATTATGATGGGCACCTTGTAAGGTCTCGGAGCGCCTTTTCGTGTGAAACGCATGACAATGAGTGCTAACATAGCCCCACCGTAAAAGATCCACGCCGTGAAGCTGAAGAAATTAATAAGACTTGCAATATCACCCGGAATGATCATGGCCACTGCAATCAATGTCTTTATTAAAAGAAGAGGGGGGAAAGTCTCGAATTAGCATCTTTGATGTTGCATTTTTCAATTATGTAATCATTCGTCGGTATGAATGATATGTTCTTACATTAAAGAGTAATGCAGGCGAAGGTGTGAGGCGCTTGACGTTGACATAAGATAAAATATCCACCAAATGTCCTTCTCGACTAGCCACGTAGCAGAGTCTAAAGGGGTATGGTCATAGGAAACATTATAATAAATTCTTACAGTCCATGTGTGCGAGAGATGATCTTAGGATGATGGTTTACGCATGGAGGCGCAGGTTGGCAAGAAGGACTAGGGTAGTTCTGGTGGTGTGTTTCGCAATGTTTAGGAATGAACACGCACCGTGACTTCGCCTCTCCTCGTCAATACCAGCGTCGGAGTTTTAAGACCGCCCACCGCACGCGAAGTATAGATAGTGAAGGCACACAAAAACTCATATAAGCGTAAGAAAAATGGGCTACAGCTACCTTCCGCCAACGAAGAGGGTTCCGTTAGCAGCTCCGAATGTGGAAATACACACGGCTAAAGGTATAAGCCAGGCCATGACACCCAAAGTTCGATTTCCAAACGTCTGTTTCCCAAAACAAGAGACAACAAAAGACACAAAAATGACAGAACGACATAAGTTATAAGCGATCACATCACTCTTATGTCACCCGACAGAAATTGCACACACAAAAAACTGCACACATGGAAGGGGATATAATACAATATGCCACCGAAGCGCAAAGCAAATAGCCAGAATGACGAAGAACGCAATACAGTGATAAAAATGTGCCAATCAAACCTTCCAGCAGTAAATTGGGACCCGTTAGCAGCTCCGAAAGTGGACATGGCTACCGCTAGAGGAATCAAAAAAGCTACGGGTCCGAGCACTCTATCGCCCCAATCCTACATGCCAAATCGGTGAAATCAATCACAACAGCGTGCATATTAAAATTACTAAGTGATCTAAATGACATGCGTTCCACAACAATCTTGACAGTCTCTTTATATAGAAAAGTAGAACACGAGGCATACAAACTTACCACAGCAACAGCTTCAGAAGCCATCATCTCATCCGGAGAGAGAACGGCAAGATAAGCCACGTTGACCATTAGGTAACATACCGTGACTAAAGGTATTCCAATGAGAATAGATCTCGGTAAGTTTCTAAAAGTAAAAAGCGCCCCTGTTTGATCAATTTTTCCAAACATATCGTAATCGGAAAACGTCAAAACAATAAAAAATGGCTTACACGAAAGGGTTTTTTAGTTCCTCGGTTACGTAATTGAGGTTATTCCTGCAACAATATAATTTATGTTTTTTAATATTATTTCAATAAAACGAAATTATATTATCACGACATGTTCCCCCAATTTTTGTTACCATCCATCATATGCCCAAAGCCCACTATAAAACGCTGTTGCAATGTCGCCATACGAAGTCGTGGATCCACGGAATCCTTGAGCCAAATATTGGGTATTGCCTAGTCCAGAAAACGTACATGAAAACCGAGTCTCGCAAGAAGTCTAAACAAGAAAAACCTCGCATGAAGATAAGAATTAGAACGATTATACTCACCGATGCCAATCATGTAAAGTCCTCCTGCAACAATAATGGCTACTGCTATCAACTTCGCGGCAGTGAAAACGTTCTGCACTTTCGTGGCCAATTTCACGCTGAAGCAGTTGATAAAGGTAATCAAACCTGGATTTCCCATTCCGGGCAAAAAAATATCCAGAAAATAAACAAGGATTAGTCTAGCAAGACTTTAGGACTTAAAAGTAACGCATATAAACAACACACAGCAAACTTAGATAAAAACTTAGTCCAAAAAGCTTACACATGCACGCAACCGCCAGGAGTTTGAACGCCAGTTCGGATTCAAATAGATTACCGCAAAACCCAACGCGTTCCATTACAGGTCTGAGGGAGTACTTTGCAAAACTTAAGGAAATAATGGCCAAGGAAGACGGTTTCAAAAGTAAAACCGTCACCCAAGAAAACAAAAAGGCAGGCATAGGACCCCAGAATCCATGCAAGGGTCCAAACGCATCCATAAAGTAAGCATATTCGCCACCGGACTTGGGAATCAATGTCCCCAGTTCGGCATAGGCCAAAGATCCTAAAAAACATAAAACGACATCAAACACAAAAATGTAATCCCTTATTTTGGGTCAAGCAAATCAACCAAAATGTAGCACGAAACGCCCTAAAACCATGCGGTTAAAAATATAAATATATACGATCGAGGCATTCGCTGTCATTCGCTCTACACTACGCTTTCCGTTCGCCATGCCAATACTCTGCGTATCAACAATGAATACCGATAGTAGCCGCGCAGACGAGCTTAATAACCACAGTTGGCGGTTCGCATTCCGTGACAAAGGCTTCGACTGTGTATTTCGCGAACGACAAAGTTATGATGGCCAGCTGGGATGGTTTCAGCAATAAAGTGGATACCCAGCAGAATAAGAAACCCGGCAGATCACCAAATGCTTCCATAAAGTACGCGTATTCGGCCCCTGACTGCGTTATCATGGTACCCAGTTCCGCATAGCCCAAGGCGCCTTTTGTTTTATTAATTATCACATGAAAATTATGCCTCCAATGAAATTTTGCAGCTTTTAAGAGATGGCAGAAATTATGGCGTTTTTAAATACCTAGCATAGAAAGGATTCCGCAGGCGACCCACGTGACCAGAAACAAGCCTGGAGAACGGGTGCGGATGAGTAAGTCAGAGGGTGACACGAAGATGCCGGACCCAATCATGGTACCCACAATTAAAGCCACCCCACTGACGAGTCCCACCCGTCTCTCGAGGTGAACAGCGTCATTCGCCGTTGCTCCGCCCCTCTCCATCTTGTCCCCGGACCCAGAACTACCGGAGTCCCGCGGCGACAACGAGCTGGATGACAAAGATAGCGCGGAGGCTCCGCCCACTTTGTCGGCATTATTGCCATTGTGATTTCGATTATTGGGGGTCGAACGTTTCCGGCCTCCTATAGCATAGAATAAGTAGTAAGTGAACAAGTAAACAATTCAACATCCAGCCTCTATTTCAATATTGAATTCCTGTTCTTTTAACACAAATAAAACGAGATTAATTGGCTTACAAGGATTTAGCACCTGCAAAGTCAAGGCGATTCAACCGAAGTTATTGATCGAGCGAGAAGGTATACAAGTGTGTTTGCGAGGGCTAAGTTACGAACCGACCTGCGCAATGCGAGCGAATAGCAATAGAATCGCATTTCCTAAACTAGCAGCCTCGCCTCAATTCCTCGTGTTATTTCTGCGATTCGAAAAGGACGACTTGTTTTTCGTGGCGTGTTTCTTCCTGCGAGCTCTCCCGTAAAGCTCATTAAGAGTCATTATTATTTGGCACAGCTGCCAGAAAAAAGAAGAGTCGAGACTTGCCTATTCTATAAATAGGGTTACGTGAATGAATGAAAACACGTACCAACATGCTTAACGTTAACGTTCCCATTCCCATTAAATGCGGAGGATTAGATACATACAATGCCAACGCCAAGTTCGCAAAACGGAGTTGAAAGCCTTAAAAGAAAAATGAGGTTGAAACAAAAGCAAAGGAATTTGCAACTCCGACTCAGTGGCGTCTTTTTCACGTCGTCCTTAGCCTTCGTAAAAAGCACACAGAGAGATATATCGCCACCACGTGAGCTCTTCTAGATTGCGGGGAGAAGGAAGGAATGGAAACAGACCAAACGAGCTAAATATGGACTCGGGGGAACGAGGACACGGGCAAGCCTAAAACAGCTTACCAAGACCACAGCCAAAAAGGTTGGGCTACTACTCCGAGAAAAACGTTGCATCTTTACGCTCAGGGCCAAGTCCACTATACAAAAACGAGCCACATGAGCCACATGAGGGAATCGAGCTCGCAAAAACCTTCATTTGCCAAAAGGGCGAAGAACAAAAACTTAACGATAAGCAGATAAATAAACGCTCCCCAATGCTTGGCACAATGCACGTATGACCAATGCACGTATACATGTTTACAACCTGAGGAACCGAAAGTCACCAAGGAGTTTAAACTTTGCAAACTTGTGTGGGATGATGCAAAAGGTTTTCGTTTTACCTGAAAGCAAAGAGGTGTCATACTGAACCATTTCTCACGAGACAAACTTGTGTACTAACAGCGCCGTCGCCAGTACATCGACTCCGCGGTTGTCGGGAGGACGACACCGTGATGCTACAGTTTGAGGCGTCGTGCGCATCGCATGCCGAAAACGCCGTGTTAAGAGTCACGGAAGACTCGTTGACTTTCCTTAGGGGTCGCTATTTAGGAGTAATACATAAGTATAACAGCAACAACTCGTAGAAATCACTGATGTTATTAACGTGTCGAAGCACACGACTTCCTGAACGTAAAACCGAACCATTTGCAAGCCATTCAAGGTTTTCCAAATTGACGGTATGCTTAACTTTTCCTTTTCTATTTATTAAAAAAAAGTCAGAAAAGGCGTAGTTTGGACCATCAGCAGCTTGGCGCCGAACCAGCCCTGCTATTTTAGATTAGAACCTAGCTTAGCTATATGAAATGGAAATGGAAAAAGAATTAACTTTGCCCAATAAAGAAAGACAAATTATTAACTGGATTCCATCAATGGAACGTGATGGCGACTTTACAACTCTCGGGGAGCGAAACAATTCACACTAAAAATTGCATAAAAAAAACGAAAAGACTATAAACTGAATACGTGAAGTGGTTAGGATCGAGTTACGGCCCGAACAATTGAAACGTGCAACTGAATTCGTAATGGAACATGTCTAGTATTTTAGATTGGAGTTCCTAGTTCCTGTAGATGCCACTTCTTTCAACAACAGGTCAACAGGATGTCAAATGAATTAAACCCACAGAAACAAACAAAAAAAAAGGAAGAAGAAAAAACACTCAGCGCGCACTTTCAAAGCGATAAATAGGAATTAGCCAGAATTAGCACAATGGAAGTTGTTTGTTTACCTTGAGAATTCGTTAAGACGCTGTCATTTTCAGTTACTGGCTTTTCATGGACATATGAAGCGTTATCCATGCTGAATTCGAAATCCAGTCGCGGACTAGACTAATTTTCCGTCTCCTGATGCGCGATTGTTTATTTCGCTTGTGAAGCTTTAGACTTGAATGAAAATGAAAAGTACGAGAGAGAATGTTGCTGACTTGAGTTCGCAACCGACACTGTACGAATGACTGACTTCGCTAAGCAGTTGTATTTCTTGAGCGTGATACCACAAACTGATAAATCGACAGAATTTGTGAAGGGGAGGGGCGAATAAAAAGTGCATCCCGAAGTTATCTTCTTTCTGACAAAGCGGTAAGTTTGCATTAGCGTACAAAAAGAAGTCACTAAACACATTTACAAACCATAAATATGTCGAGATAAGTAGTTCAAAGCGTAGTGAACTAGTGCTAACGCAAGCTAAATGTAGTTACACAACTGAGCTTCAGCCAGGAAAGAATTTCGATTTTTTTAAAGGAGTAAGGTCCGAAAAAATAAAAAAAAAATTATAGCGGAGACCAAATGAAGTGTTCTGGCTGAAGAACCCCTATGTCAATTATGCACATTAACCTAGTAATTAATTATTTAGCGGTTTTAGCTCCGCCCCTTTCCTCCAAAATTCAAATTTTCCTATCCTTATAACATTGGGGGACAGCTCAGCACATTCTCAGATAGAAATCCTGTGCGTACGAACAGGACGGAGTGCAAGGGAATCCTGTGGCTTCGCACAGGATTTCTATGTTTGGTTAGGTTAAGTTAGTTTAAGTTAAGTTAAATTAACCTAAACTACCTTAACCTAACCAACCTAACCTAACGTACTTAACTTAACCTAACGTACTTAACCTAACCTAACTTAACCTCACTTAACTCAACTGCTGGAAACGTGTAAAAGCACATCAGAGCCTTGTGCCAAGTCTCTCAAACCTACCACACGAGATAGTTGTCCTAAATCCTGTGTGTACGAACAGGATGAATACAAGGAAAGGATCCCGTCTGAGAATGTCTCAATCACACAAAAAAATACTTTTTCTTCGCGCCATCGCCCGATCTCCGCAGCTTGCCGTCCGGCCGGGCCGAGACCCGCGCCAGAGAGCTTTCGGGCAAGTTTCGGGTCGGCTTCGCAGTCGAGAGCCCATCCCCTGGCAATGGGACCGCAAGACGCGGCTCCGACTGTGCGGGTAACGCTTCCTACATGGCGTTCAACGGAGCCCGCAAGTCCGGGCGCGAAGAAAAAGTTAGTTTTTTGTGATCGAGCTTGTAAATTAACCAAAACATCTACAGACTTGTTTGTTTGAACATTCAAAAGAAAGACGATGGTGCCGTCCCTGTGAATCGAAGGTCCGATTTTGAATGCGCTAATAGGTAAAGGCGCTAGGCCTCCGGCCAGCTGTCCCTCAATGTTATAAGGATAGGACATTTTGAATTTTGGAGGAAAGGGGCGGAGCTAAAACCGCTAAATAATTAATTACTAGGTTAATATGCATAATTGACATGGGGTTCTTCAGCCAGAACATGGAACTTTGTCTCTTCTATAACATATATTTTTTCATGTTGAAACCATACTCCCCCTTTAAACAAAAATTACCCCCGGCGGGACTCGAACCCGCAATCCCCGGCTCAGGAGGCCGATGCCTTATCCGTTAGGCCACGGGGGCGTTTAGCTCTTCGAGCCAAGTAATTATTCTAAAAGATTTTCCTTTTTTATACCAACTACGATAGAATGAACCAACCGATGTACGTATATATAAGGTTTATATAGGTACCAAACAGCAACCACGTTGCGCATATAAGGAACTACATACGTACAGTAACTGAACTACAGTAGTGATCGCTACACGGAATTCGCATATTGACCAATGACATTGCTCTTATGTCGCTTTGACCAATCCTGTCATTTCCAGCCTACTACTACGCTTTGGAGACATCACTTCTAAACTCCCCAGTCAATTAAATGAGAAAGTTATTCAATTGACTGACCAGTTCCTTTAATTAACTGGGGAAATTGCAAGGGATGTCGTGTTGAGAACCCTACCTAAGCGTAGGAATACGCTTCAAAGGCGTAGTGTTAGGTGTAATTAAAGGATGCGTAAAGTGTTCCTTACCCTAGACAAAGACGTAGTATTTTCTAAGTTACCGACAAACCAACTTTCCGAAGAAAAGTAAATAGAAAACCGCACAATTCGTACTTATACTACATTAAGCTTACTCACCGGTACCTTTTAATTTTAGTGCTAAAAAACTGCAATAATAGAATACGATACAATACTGAATAAGAAATCATTAAATAGCGCGGTACACCCGTATCACGAAATCAAATATTATGCACCTAGAGAATCACAAAACTGTTCCCCACAATCAGCTTAATTTGGAACCTGAAATGTGTCATTCTCAAACGACGTTCGTAAATAAGTCTTTTAAATTTGATAACAAGAAAAACTCTTCCAAATCTGCATAGTGAATATTGTCTTTCGTTAGTTCAGGAAGGACAATAGTTGAGAGAAGCCGTTACTTTTATTGGCTTCAGCTAACAAGGTACTACCTTTAACTACACAATACGACATTCTTCAGGCTTGTGACACCTTTCATTGTTCCATAAATCCCTTCACCGCTGCTCCTTGGAGACACCAATAAATAAAGTGGAAAAAACCACGTGATACGTTCGAAAGTTAGTAGTCGTTGATTTGCCGCACCCAGACAGCTAAATTCCTTTCTGTAACCGAATCACATGCAATTAATTGTTGTTGTAGAAAACAGTTTAAAATGGTCAAAATGAACCTAATTTCATAACCAATCAATCTTGCTGCCTAGCACAATTTTAACGCAACCTTTATAATGAAGTTGTACTCCCTTTACATCGGCGGCTGAGCTTGATGCTCGTAACCTGGGTAAGGTCCAGGCCCAGGTGGGCGGTATCCGCCGTATTGGGCTGGTGAAGGCTGTGGAGGATAGCCGGCCGTGTACGACGGCTGATAACTACTCGCTGGCGGTGCGCCTGCCCATCCAGGGTAATGCGAAGGTGCTCCTTGAGTTGGATACGCACCAGGTTGACCGGGTTGGGGGGCTAAAAAAAATTTAAAAAAATTGACTACACGACAAGACCAAATTGCTGGACGGTTATAGATCAACTCAAAATCATTCGCTTATGTCATGAAATTTCCTAATTCCACTTCGGGCACTAACAGAAATAAAAGTTGATAATCAATAAAGTAAACAACGATAGCAACGGTATTAAACTGGCAACGCAACACAAGGAATCCATGTATCCGACACAAGGACGCCGGGCCCAACACAAGAGCACCAGACCCGACACAAGGACGCCAGGTCCATATTCTTTTAAGGGACCAATATAATTCGAGTTAAAAAGTCTCTACTCATTAGTTAAGCGACAACGAGATTACAAAATGCTTAAACCGTACTAAAAAATATGTCACAAAGTTAGGTTCCGTTAGGCGTCCTTCTGTCGGGGTCCAGAGCACGACAGAGGGACGCATAACTGGTGAATTTGGCTTACCAGGTGCATAGCCGGGCTGTTGAGGGGGCGGGCCTCCGCTATTAGCATACTGCCCCGCGTATGGAGCACCGGGCTGCTGAGGATAGCTACCTTGGGGAGCACCTGTAAAATTTTAAATGAAAGATTTACTGTAACGATGACTCTATTTTAAAAAAAAAAATTTTGCGTACCGGGATACGAATAGCTGGGTTGCTGTTGTCCAGGAGGAGGCGGATGACCACCAGGAGCTGAAGAAGTGGGCGGTGGCATTCCCGGGTTTGTATAAATGGGCTGTTGGGGAGGAGCCGATGAAGGTGGCGCGCTTACGCTGCTTTGAGTTACATTCAACGGCTGTTGTTGTGGTTGTTGTTGCTGTTGTGGGGGGCCAGGAGGAGGGGGGCCAGGTGGTGGAGGACCTGACGAGTTATTGGGCGGCGAATAACGACCTTGAGCTCCTGTAGTAGGCGGTCCTTGGGGCTGCGCTTGCAACGGAGGCGGTCCTTGTTGGGGAGGCGGGGCTTGTTGAGGCGGCATTTGCTGGCTATGAGGAGGATAATTTGGATAATAACCACTCTGAGGAGCGCTCACTGGCACCGACGGCGGAGGGGGGCCTTGTGGCGGCTGCTGATTATGAGGCGCGTAATTGGGGTAATAGCCTTGTTGGGGATAGCCTTGTTGAGGATATGACTGGGGGTAGCCTTGATTCTGAGGAGCATAGTTCTGCGGAGCATTCGACACTTGCGGATTCGGAGGACCTTGAGGGTTTCCGTACCCTTGAGCAGGTCCGTAACTCTGAAGGATATGTTTTTTAAGTATATTTATCGATTGAATTCATATTTTTATGTCTTTTACTTGAGACGAATTTGGATTGGGAGGATACTGGCCCGTATAGGGTTGTTGGAGAGGTCGTCCAGGAGCCACGCCAGGTCCTACGCATGGAATAAGTCGATTAGGAATTAGATTATGGTATGCATACACGTAGGACCATTTACAATTGACTAAAAAGATGGAATAAGCCATGCAGGTGACAGCCTAAAAAGCATTTTTTTGGTACGCACTATTATTAACAGCCAGACATTCTAAAATTAGGACAACGATGTATGATGATGAATTGCCCTTTTCTTTACCTGCGCCATAGGGCGGGTTCCCATAGGGATAGCCACTTGGCATGCCACTACCTATAGACGACCCAAGTCAATCAAACCCCGATTATGCTGGATGAACAAAAGTGATGAACACAAGCATACCACACAAATAATAATAAAACGAAAGAAAAAAATCCAGCAATGTTAATATGATTTCTGAAAGCCTCTTCAACACAAATATTGGAAGTTGCTCCAAAGAATAAACCTTCAAAAGAATTAATATATAAGGATGACATTTTCACAATGTGATATTTCGAACTGATTGAATTAGGAAATTCCTGAGGTCAAGCAACCTGCACACTTTTCGAAAGGGGGAAATAGTCTGTAGAAGTAATTTTTGGATTTTAAATGACTAAGATTACAGAAATATGGATTAAATTAACTGAATTTTCAGAGTTTTATCCATGCGCAAGCTATGCAGGCTGCCAAAGCTGAGATCGTCTCCGATTTGTGTAAGAAAAAGGGTATTTGAGAATACAAAGCGAGGAAAACCTTTGAAATGCTGAACAATATAGAAAACAAGAAAGTGATTTACTTGGTTGCTGTTGAGATTGCGGCATAGGAGGCGGTCTGTACGAGCCAGCTGAAGGAGCCTGGGCAGGCGGTTGTCCAGAAAATGCGGCAGAAGGTGCTATAGAAGCCGGAGGTGGTGCTGGAGCGGCTTGTAATGGGCTTGCCGTTGGTCCAGGTGGCATTTCAGAAGGATTTGGACCAGGAGGACCTTGTCCTGACGGTTGTGGAGCTTGTGGCGGCTTCACAGGAGAAAAAATTGCAAATTAGTATAGCTTCAGGGTACTTTTAGATTCAGCAATCAGTCTTATTACTGGCAACATGGATTGCACATTAGGCGCGTCAGCAAAAGAAGCCAAGAAAACCAAGTTTCGGTGCAGCATTTGTTGGTATTGCAGGCAATCTTGTAATTTGCCACGGTTTTGGAAATCTTGAATGGTCATAATCAATTGACTGTTTTCATCCAGCATCTAAAGTTATGAAATAATGTACCTTTTAGTTTTCGAGTTGTACAATGACTATAATGTAATAATAATATTAATATAATAACATGACGTTATTACTTTCTGAATTTGTGCAGGGGACGGCGGAGGTCTGCGTTGCTGTTGTGGCGGCGGTTGCGCGGCGTACGTTACAGACATTATTACAAGTTAATACAAAAGGCTTAATAAATAGTATGTTGAAAAGAAATAAATCTTCAATCAGACAAACAAAATTGTTCTGGTTTTGGGCGCACAAAACGTCTTGCTTGCAGTTTCACGAATACAAAGAATCGCTTTCTCTCGCTGCGCTTTGCGGCGTCCTTTCCTTTGCGTCTAAATCGATTCGTTCTGTGGAGAGGACGATATCAATTCCCATCGACCCCGACCTGCCGAAGCGATTTCGTCCTCAGTTGAGGCAAATGGCGTCTTTAAGGTGGGGTTTTGTGCTTTTGGCTCTGAATTTTTCTCAACAACTCGCAAGGTTTCGCACTTTGGCGCCAAGTTTTACTTGAAGGAAGTTCCACTTTTCACTCCGAATGCAAGACACCATAGTCAGTCCCTGTGTGATTCTTATCAGCAGTACAAGGAGTTAATCTAACTTAACCTAAACCAATTCCTTAATTTTTAAGTGCATCACCTTCACGCGACAGCAGTCAAAGTGTTCCAAGTTGGCGCTTGTTTTTCGAACCCCACTCACCGTATCGCTTGAATCCGTTCGTTTAATCTATCCTCGCCAGTTTTCGTGTGTATACAATCAAATTGGTACATTTTCCCTACCTTTCTCGAACTGAAAACCCACCTGGAAAGCTGAGAAATGGCTGAAATTAGCTCGAAGCGCGAACTAGCAGAATGGGATGCTGCGGCAGCAGCAGCCAGTGGAACTCCGCCCCTTTCGCATCACCACCATCACGCCTACCATGCACAATTCGCACCCCATATTCCGTCTTCGTACGCATTACCCCAATCCCTACCTGCCTATGCCCAGCAGAGCTACTCGTACCCGTTACAACAAAGTTACCCTCCCCAGCAAATGCACTACCCACCCTTACCACATTTGCAAATTTCTCCCCCTCCCACGCAATCTCAGCACTACGGTTTACCCTCGCCTCCCGTTTCTATGCATCCTTATCAATCCTACGAGTCGCCCCATCCCACTTATCACCAACACCCTCTCTACCACCACCCTCCTTACGGTCATCACTTGGCTCCGCCTACGCAGCCCCAAGAAATGCCGTACAACCTCCCGGCTACACCTCCTACACCTACATCACACAGCATCCCGTCCCCAGTGCTGTACCATCCTCCTCCACCCAACTCCATGCCCGAAACCCCGCCCCCCATAAGTAAACCCACCCCCCTTTCCGCTTTGCCCACCACGCCCATCAGTCGAAGCGAGCCGCCTCCCGTAACAAACCATGTCACGCAAGGACTGCCTCCGATGATTAGCAATCATGTCCAGGTAAGAACTTACTCTTACGTTTAGTCACGTAATTAATTTTACTCGTGGGGAGAAAAGTCTTATCAGAACGGTCCAAATATGAACGTTCCGGCACCTGCGCCTCAGTATTTACTGGACGATATCGGCGAGCTAACACCTGACTTGCTAAATCAAGGCTGGAGGAAATGCTGGAGCAAGCGGGAAAATCGATATTATTGTTGGAACCAACGGACGGGCGAATCTTTATGGGAGTTACCTTCTGCTCGACCAATGGTACATAGTTAATTCAAAGATTAAACAAACCTAACTTGTAATATAACCTTGTTGGACTAGTATGATCCCGTATCCGATCCACTGGGCATAGGGATACAACCGCCGCAGGTCGGCGGCGGAATTAAAAGACGTGCTTCGGAAGAAGCAATGGAAAGTCCTGCTGCCAAACGCTTCGTTCTCGCGTAAATATCGCATATTAACCAGTGTTCCGGAACTTCGTTTTTTTTCCAGAACTTATTTCTATATCATTCATTCGTCATTCAGTACAGCTCAAATGAACGGAATTGAACGGAACTTTTTGAGAGTTCCGGAACACTGATATTAACAACGTTTGCGTATGTTTTGTTTTATTTTTTAAACTTTTTGAAGGGGGCCATGGGACTTGGAAGTGCCTACGAATGTGATCATATGGGAACGCCTTGCGTCCACAGTACCACACCCTTATCCCGATGTGGAAATCCTGCGGTGCAGTTTACTGGCCAAATTACGTCAGTCGTACCACGAAATGTGCCATTCAAGAGAAGGTATGATACTATTTATATCCCGCAATGCTGAGAAATCTCATCTTGATTGATCTTTAGGGGTTGAAGCACCCAAGGAATCTTTTAACCGGTGGCTTATGGAACGCAAAGTAGTCGATAAAGGCACGGATCCCTTATTTCCCATGCAGTGTGTCCCTGAAGTGTCCCAGTCCATGTACCGAGAAATCATGAATGATCTGCCCATGAAATTGGAACGGCCGAAATACACGGGTGATGCCAGGAAACAGCTGTCCAAGTACGCCGAAGCCGCCAAAAAGATGATAGAGTCCAGGTAAGTTCTTATATAAAAATAATTGACTAGTGCGCTATAAATATATTGTTATAAATTCCACAGGAACGCAACATCAGAAAGTCGCAAGATTGTAAAGTGGAATGTTGAGGACACG
Source organism: Lepidurus arcticus (assembly GCA_003724045.1). Taxonomy (NCBI): domain Eukaryota; kingdom Metazoa; phylum Arthropoda; class Branchiopoda; order Notostraca; family Triopsidae; genus Lepidurus; species Lepidurus arcticus. Next base: position 159,675 of record RJJA01000101.1, read on the forward strand.
TTTCAGTGGCTTAGAAAAACTGTGGGAGCGACATATGATGATTTCCAAGAACGATTAGCCCATTTGAAGGTAAACTACTGGGCATTTTCGGAAAGTCCTGAACCAGAAAAATATCTGCATATTTTTATTGGATTTTTTTTTAGCGCCAATGCACACCACACCTAACCGAGGCAGCCAAATTGTCGGTGGAGGGTATTTGCTTGAAAATTAACACCTTGTCTGGCGAGTATGCGAAGAAAATCAAGGACAGACAGCAAGAATTGTACAAAGAACAAGAAGTACCAGGTAAAATTACGTTAATAGTGATTTATCCGTTAAGTTAATTTCGTTTTTTTTTTTATTTTTAATGCAAGACATGGACTCCCCTCCTCCGTTACTCCATTCAAGAAAAGTCTGGTGTTACCCGGTGCAGTTATGTTCACCTTGTCCACGTCTTCCTCCTGTCGAATTTCTCCAAGACAAGGATCAAACCATGTTGCGTTATAAAGGAGACGCGGTTAGGATTAACACGCTTCATTTCCAGAAACTGGTAGGAAATCTTTCTAGAAAGTCGTAATTCCTTCATTTTTACGATTTGTATCAGGAACAACTGTACCGATACAACTGTTTCGATGACCGCAAATTTGAATGGTTTCTACCCAGAGTGTGGTGCCTATTGAAAAGGTACCACACGTATTTGGGTGTGGCAGCTGGAGAAGGGGCGGGCACACAAGGGGCTTTACCGGTCACCGTCTTTGAATGCCTTCAGAAACACTTTGGAGTGACCTTTGAGTGCTTTGCCTCGCCTATGAACTGTTATTTTAAGCAATATTGCTCAGCTTTCCCCGATACGGACGGCTACTTTGGATCAAGAGGGTAAAAGCTCCTATTTTTGTCTATTATTTTGGTAAGAAAGGACAATGAAATGATTATCTTTTCGAATTTGAAGGCCTATTCTAGAACTCAAAGCCGTTTCGGGTTCTTTTGAAGCCAATCCACCTTTTTCAGAAGAACTGATGGAAGTTGCGTTATCTCACTTTGAAAAACTGTTGGGGGATTCCTCAGAGCCTTTGTCGTTTATTATGCTCATACCTGAATGGCGTGACCCCGCCCCACCTGTGCTCCGCCGTTTGGAAGATTCGCCATGGAAGAGGCGTCAAGTAGTGGTGCCTACGTATGAACACGAATATCGACATGGCTTCCAACACGTGGTTCCGAGAAGTGAACTGAACGTGAGAGCGGCCCATGGAACAGTGATTGTTTGGTTGCAAAATGAAGCCGGATACGCACGTTGGGGGCCAACAGATGAACGCGTGGATGCTTTGCTGGAAGCGTATAGACCTGGCCGGGAACGGGAACGAGACAAGCAAGAGTTACTTAGTCCTCCCCGGCAAGAAACCCCTTCCGTCAGATAGAAAGAACCTAAAAAACTTTACGAGGTTACAGTTTTTAAACTTTTTTTTTCTGAAAATGTGTAAATAGAAATTAATTATTGGCCAGTTTTTTGGTTCGTTGGTACGGTATACAATCGCGGGGTATGATTGGGACGCAAAAGATGTAGGGGTTTGTTTTTAGCATACAGAATTTTACCGAATTTGCACGCTATTTTCTTTTCACCCGAGTACTGCTTACTTAATTTCACTTTCGTTCATCTTTGAGATGTAGGCAAAACCGCACCCACAGGTCATGGTCGTGTGCTCTTCTCTTGCCCATTGCAAGACAAGAACCGTTCCACTTAATCATGGGGTTCGATTATATCAAGATCTCGCAGCGCTTCTTTGTGGTTTTCTCGCTCTTTCATTAACATATGAACTGTTGTTATGCAACCTATAAAAAGAATAATAATGAAAAAGGGAAAATTTGAGATCCTGAAATAAAAAGCTATGATGTTTCCAGCACAGCTGCCTTTTTTGCTATTTTTCTGAAGTCCTTATGAACTTCCGAAGTATGCGAAGTATTCCGAAACTTTCTATCAAACCAATGGGCTTTCGATAATGCGTCATACATATTTTAAATACCGAAAACAATTTAGTGATAAGCTTAGAGTCCAATTTTAGATCCAAAGTACGCCACGTGTACAGAAAAGCACTCATTCAAGATGTATAAAATTTAATCTATTTTACCTGTTAAATAACTGAACGTTTTTGCGAATGAATTTTTGCTTCAAATTTGCCGCCTGTGCAGCGCGCGAACTCTGTTAGGTAAAAAAGTCGTTGGGGATTGCGTCATTCCCAGACCGTGACTGTCACTGTAAAACGCAGTTATACTGTAATACTGTAAAACGCAGTTAATACTATAATTAGAAGCATACGTACCCATAAGCTTGCGTTGACTGGTGAAGTCAGTCACAAAAGAAGACTCAGGTTTGCTATAAACTTTATAGTTATGTTGCTAGGTCTATTTACCATGTACTTTAGATGACGCATACATTTGACACTCCCCTAGTGCAAATATGAAGGTAACCGTTGTTTCCTGTCAGCAAACGTTTACTTCCTCACCATTGGCGTTAAATTTCTTAAACCCCCCAGTCGGCGTGGACTTTGATTTAAAAAACATAAAGAACGTGGAATTCCAATAGTATATCCCTAGGGTGACCGGCAGTTCAGTGTTTCCACTGTTTTAGAAGGCATGTGTATTTCATTGTTGTAGAAAAAGCTACCGTGTATGCATTTACTAGTTACGCGCGTACCTAATTTGGTTCCTTATTAAGCTTACATTAGTTTTATTTACTCAGTCGTAATGCTATTGAAACTGTTATTCTTATCTATTACCTTCTTGTCTCTATTTTTTCAGGAAGCAATATGGCCGACCATCGTAACCCAAAAAGAAACAAGCGGCGCGGAGGTGGAAACAGAAAAGGCGGTAAAAACTCCAACCCTGGCGGCGCAGAACCTCAACTTTCTCAGCCTCCACCCTCTCAACCCCAAGCACGTGGCCCAATTGGACGCGTACGGGGCTACGTGGACCAATGCCACGACAACTTTGTTCTCGTCTCACCTACCACGCCCCTTCCCGAAGGTTATAGTGGGCGTTATATAAAGATAAATAATAATTCTCTTCCGGAAGGTTTACTTCCGTTGGGTCATCTCGATGAAGTGGATTGTTCCCTCGTCATTCAAGTCAAGCAAAAACCAGTTGCTTCGGGCTTCCGCATCCTTCGCTATAGCCACAGCGTATCCTTGTCTGATATCACATCCTATCTGGAGCGTGCAGTAAGCCTCAGCAATCAAAGACCTATTAAAACTGAGTGGATTGTCCCCGTAGCTTCGTGTACCGGACTATGGGAGCTCTTGGGTCGCACTTGCGGTCGCAGTACCGTTTACCAATGCGTCCGATTGCATTTGCACGTCATACAGCACGCAACCATACACGAAGACGCGAAAAACTGCACCAACACCCTTTTTTCCACAAAGTACGCCTCACGGAAAGGACCCTTAGCGGAACTGCTAAAAGACCAATCGGGGAGCAGCCTTATTGGCTATTTGGTGCTAGTTATCAAGACTTGTCCTGGGTTAGCTCGAAAGATCAGCGATATTCTGGAATGGCGGGCGAAGACCTATGATGACGTCCGTGATAGTGAAGCAATCCTTATGTACTCGCTCCTCAAAGAAAGTACCCGCGTCCTGAGCAGTCTCTTGAATGACGCCAACCAAGATACGAATGCTTTACCCTGGGATTCGCTACCTTTGGTACCTCACATGTCCGAACTTCTGTCCGAACACTTTATCCAAACTGCCTTGTCGCCTGTCAAGGCCAAGGAACCTTACGACGACTTTGAAGAGTACATGGACACGTACTTTCGGTTGCTGCGCGCGGATTGCTTCTTGAGTATAGCTAACGGGATCCAAGGCTTTCTGAACGAGAAGATCGACCTGCGCGATATGAACATTTTCTATGACTTATGTTTGACCGGGCTTTACTTGGAAC
>RJJA01000102.1:0-39556 GCA_003724045.1 Lepidurus arcticus
GTACGATTTGTTACCACAATTTGCTGTAGCAGCACAATGTACCAAATCAAGTCGTCAGACTTTCGGAACAAGATTTTTCAGAAACGGCTTGTCCGATTTTAAAACTATCTAATGCAAAATTTTTCTTTTGTTATCAGCTAGTGCACAACGAAAGAACAGATTTTTAGGTAACGTATTTCTCATAGTGGCAAACTTCATTTGCATATTGCTAATTAACTACTCATTAGAAAAAATCGTGCTTTGGTTGTGCACTACCTGTGGGCAAACTCAAGAGCCTTGTAAAAGATTTTTTTCATAATATGCACTGGTTTTCTCAAAAAAGTGTTCCGAAATTCCCCATGCTAACCGCCTATACCGAGCTAAGGTAGCCTATACGGGAGCCTTAACCGAGATGTAAACCATACAAATAGAGCAGGAAAGTAAGTTATACAGGCTTAAACAGCAACTGACTAAAATGGCAGAACAGTTCCAAAGATACTCTTTATACTGTCTCAGCAATAGTTTCCCGTGCAAAATTACCTAGGAATAATTTCTAGACAGGGAACTACAAAAGTAATTACTTGCATAGCTTAAAGGCTTGTTTTTGCTCATTTCATTGGACACTCCCTTCGCAAAACCCGCTAAGTTTCACATTAAAGGGCTTGATTAAAATAGACTTGTTATTTCCATCCTGATTTCTACACTAGTAAGTATACTGTTGAACTGAGGAAATTCAGCAACTACGCGTTCACATCGTTTGCAAACAATGCTCTTCCAACCACGATTGTGACTGACTATTATTATATATAAAAAAATACAAAGAACACTCGTACACGCAAAGGTTCGATGCTTCGGTGCCACGTAATGACGACAGGGAGAGAAAACCGCACTTCCCATAGGCGGCTGCTGGGAGGAAATTTTTTTCACAATCCTTTACATGAATTTAGAAAGACAGCTTATTGCTGGTGCAACGATGAAAAGAAAGAAGCGAGATTGTGGTAAGGTTGCCTCTAGGCCGAAGCAATCCTTTTGGATCAATGCGACCCGATTTTCTTCCTCGTCGAGCACTATCTCTTAATACGGCCTATTTCGTGTAGTAGTACCATGTTATGTCAGTTTATCCCAATCCTACACCACCAAAAATAATCTCGAAGCTCCTTGCAGAAAGGAAGCCAGCTTTTTATAAAAATCTGTGAATTTGAAAACAACAACTCGAACAACAATATTCCGGCCCGATAACTAATTCAAGTTTAATTAGTCAATATATTGAATTATTAAATTTTAATAGTTGCCAAATGCACGAGGGAATTCCTCCTTCACTAAAGCGAATGTCGCTCTAAGGAAACTAGTATTAATTCCAAGTTTTTATACTGTACAGTATAATAATGCAAATACGGGGATGCAAAATATCTATGCCCGCTTTGCAAGAAAATAAAATCCATGCCAATCAAGTCTATTTCAATTGGATTTGTGTTTCCCATCCAACCATTTCGGCTTGCAATTTTATTATTACAGATAACCGGTAGTAGGAAATAAAGCTATGATGGCTTATAAGCTATATGGCGATATGCATTTGGAACATACAACAGTAATATAGACGTTTAAAAAAAGATATGGCAAGATAACAAACTCGTTTTAAAGTTATTCTAGTTACCACTGCAATCTTGTAATAAAGCTGTTTTGTACAAATTACTCGAGTCGTTTTTATATATGACCAATTGTGATGAAGATAACATGCGTACAAGCGACAAGTAAGGTCTATAAATTCCTTGGCTATGAGAATATGCCAAGTCATTACTTACTATGCGCCAGTATCATTACGTTATACGAGCCAGTATCATTAAGCAAAAACTGCCTCACGCTGCCCAACTCTTTCCATCCCTAATGGAAGTTGTATGTTACAGAAACAAGTGCACCACAGGTGTGGACAAGCTAACTTTGAGCTACGACCTGCTTTAATTGCCGCACCCTGTAATGGGATTGGGTGGAGTCTTCACACCCCTTTTTTATACACTGCTGTAAAGCTCTTACTTAGCATTCTTCGACCACCCCTTTTTATGAGGCTCAGAAACTTTTATGTGAATAGAAAAGGCGTTTTAAAATTAACCGCTGTAGTAGTGCGTTTCCTAAAGCAACGGGCATAAGAGCATTTCCCACAATCTACCAAAGAACTGGGTCTGAGACTGGATCAAACTAAGCGAGAAACCATATGTCATAGGAGTGATACGATAGCCGTATGGAGTTTATGATCTCTGGTTCGCGTAAAAGAACGGTTGTTTGTGCTTTGATACAAGTAACACAACAAGTCCCTGGTTTTCGCCAAAAAAAATCATTTGAGTCGGAATAAGGGTCCCGCTGAGGGATTTTGCCTAGCTTGGGAAACCCCATTCAAGAAGTAAATCGCTAGTCTGATTTACATAAGATATTCCACAGCACGCACTTCCGGAGCAATAAAAGCGCAAAGAACCTGACATTAAGGTTGGCAAATGAAGGCGATTTTTGCTCAAGGTTTTCCTGTATAGCAGAACTTCGCCATTCTTCATTTTGGTGAGAAAATAGTTGACATGCACGAACGCACGAATGGCATTGTTGTAAGGTATCCCATAGCTGTCACTTGCAATTACATTTACTCTGAAAGATAATGCTTCAACAATAGCTAGTGCAAAGATTGAGGTCAGCGCCCATCATTTCGTAAGGGAATGTTGCGCAGCTTCCCCAATTTCTGGAAAGACGCTTAACAGTGCACTGCCCAGCGTGATGTCAGCATTTTCCTCGGCTGCAGCGCAATTAAGACAGCACGCTATCGTAAGAAGTGGCTGAACGCAGCGACAAGCACAAGAGAAGCCGCTTGTTTTGTCGGGATCCGAACAGCGAGACGTCGACGACTTCATCTCGCCTCATTTACATTTCAGACACAAGCCGAACCATGCCAATAAGGGTACTGTATTTATGTGTAACAGTTTTCCGCGCTCCTCGGTTGGGCTTTGTTCTCCCAAATAAGCCCTAATGGATCATGGACGATAGCGTGACGTACAGAAAATACTGCGCCATTTCCATCCTTTAAAATCCCTTAATCTTCCACGCCTCGTGGTTTCCCCCAAGAGCAGGTCATCTTTTGCCCTCGGTAAACCTCGAACCACGATGGATCAAAAGACGCTGCTCCGCGTAGACGGATAAACGCGGTAATTAGTCTCCACTTTTGATTAAACAATGCACTAAAGGATGAAAAAGTAGTTGAGACATCAACAGCACCTTGCCCTTACAATCACCATTCACTTCATTTAAAATGCTCTCTGATCAAAGCGGGCGCCGCTCCATCCGCGCAATAATGCGTTGATGATTGCTCCTCCTATGTAATAACTACATTGGAAGACATCTTCATTGCCAAACCCCCTCCAGGTTTTTTTTTTTAACTCCTCTCCGTCACGTTATTTCTCAAATTTTAATTCCCTCACCCGAGCACTAGCGCGCGGTTTTTATAGCAAAGAGGTGGAGACCGCTGAGCGGATTTATAAAGGAGGTACAGCATCTTCATAAAAAAGTTTCTTTACCTGAGGAAATTGTGCTACGCTAGGCTTGATACAATCCGTACAAGGTCTTAATGGTATGTGCCCAGGTGAAGACGATAAACCTGAGAAGGTGGAAGTCTGCTGGAATGGAGCCGCGCCTACAGCCAGAGGTCTTTCGGCGTTTCGACCATTACGGCTTTATAATATAACAACAACAGCAGCACGTCTGCAGGGCATAACGGCGAGCTGTTACACAGTGTTGTTTAAAATCTTAAGCCAACAACTAATGGTTAAAACATTTGGCTAAGATCTTGACCAAATGTGTTCCCTTCCTAAAACTTTGTTTAAAAAATAGTAAATCAATAAAAAAAAATATAAGCGAAGATTTCTCTTTTCTTCCTCCGGCATGAAGCTGCTAAGTCAAAGGAGAGCTAAATCCCCTTCCCCGACTTACCCTGTTCTCGCTCATGGTTTGTCGTCGTTATGCTTCTGATCACGTCGTGCATAATTACAGCTTTTCTTCTCCGGGTTTTGGCTTCCTCGTTCGCTAAATGAAGTCCTCAGAGCTTCTTTTCTTGGGACGATTATCCCAGGCCGCTTGAGGCGATAACAATACGAGACCAAAGACCTCGTTTCTTCTATGGAGGGTTTTTTTTCAAGCTCCATGCTGCTGTTACTGCTGTGGGGAGAGAGAGGCAGAGAGCCTTGGCCATGGTCGTATGCGGGCATATACGGTTCACGTCGGAAAAGGGAGAGAGAGAAGTTTGGAGCTCCGCCTGCCAAACCCAGCATGGCGCCGGATGGATATCTGGAGGCCAAAGGAGCTGTGGCCAGCTCTCAAGTTCTTCTCGGATTTCGAAGCAGTTGCAGGGGTCTCGGAGAATGGGAATATCAGCCTCCTCATTTGAATTCCGCTTCATTTGGCGGGCTGCTTCGTCACCGAGCACAAGTAACGCAGAACGGAAGCGGGCGCTTTCACGCCGCATTCGTTGCGCTAGCTGGAGATTTTTTCCCCTTGTATACTCAAGAGCGGAGAACCAGTAGGCGGAGATTTCCAACAGGCTTTTTTACAAGTGGGCGTTTTCTTTACGTCTTCATTCAAAGTATAGTGACCGCGGTTGTTTTGCTCGCATGGTAGTAATCCAGCAGACGTCGCGACAGACAGAGCAGCGCTTCAAAAATTACGATAAGTGTTTGTCTTATTCAAGCTCAAGTTCGCTTCTCGTGCCACTACGGTGCTCATCATGGTTTTGGCGTAAAGTGTGTTTAAGTGGGGGATATTCTTCCTTTTGGGTCACACTGCCATCACTTACACAAATACTCCAGCGCCATAGATCCTATCCTGTGTTCTAATGTTCTAAAGCGAAACCCCAAAAAATAAAGTTTGTAAGTGCCTTACAGAAAGCTTTTGACTATATATATACCGGAAAACAAGGTGTGAATTGGCTGAAAAGCATCCAGATCAACCAGGAGCGCATGCACTGGCAATCACTCTTCGACGTGCAGGACGTAAAACCCACGCAGAAAAAAAGTGGGGACGCGAACGACGGTGATGACTTGAGCAGCTGGTTACATCTGTTACCCATGAATATGAACGAGTTGATGATGTGAAGACTGCAGCCGAATTCTCTGCCTTGTGTTCTTTTATTGGGAACTCCTGGATAAACAAGAAGACAACCCAAATAAGAGACTGAAACTTGCTCGTGCTTCTTTAACAGTCACTACACTACCAACACATCAAGCGGAACACCAACAATAACGTTTATGTTGTGTCATTGGCATACCCTGGAAATCGCTACAAAACCCACACTAGTCCCGCGTCCGTACTGAACGACGAATAATATGTTATTTGGTACCACCCCAAATTAAACTAGGTAAGAATTCCTAAAAATGCCTTTCATCAATTGCTTCATTAACTCGAAAAAGCAAGCTAGGAAGTTCCCCTTAGGATGCTATTTAAAAAAGAAACTGTACCAATGGACTAGAACTAGAAAAACTAGGAAAATTCCCCTTAGGATGCCATTAGTAAATGTAATAAGACAAAAAATCTGCCGAGTCCGAATTTGGGCAGCTTAAAAGAACGTTCGCATGTTTGGTGTTGTGTTTTGTTTGCATTTTCGCCGTGGATGGCGGCCTTGCTAACTAATCTACGCTACGCGGTGGACATGCACACACAACCCAATGCTAGGGGCCTTTTTCTCGTCTGGTCACGGCATGACGCTGCTTCTAATGAAGTCATTAAGGGGAAGGCTATCCTTATAGCCGACGAGTTAGATGCAGAAGCAACAGGCTCAGAAAAAAACGCGTACCCAGCAGGAGAAGCGAGGCAAAGAGACGTGTGGCTTTCGGTAACCTAACGACACAATGTCTCATCTTGCTTACTGCATGGCCTTTTTTTTCTTTTTCTTTTTTTTACCTTCTCTAGGGAAAGGCATTAAAAGCCGAAAAAAAGGCTTTTGTATGAGCCTTGCATGTATAATTTGACTCCCGGAAAATAACTTCCCTCCGTGGTTTCTTTTCTTACTCTACGCTCTACGACTCGGGAAGAATTATAAGACGTGGGACCTCGTATCCCCCCCTTTTCAAAAACCTTTTGTGTTGGTGTTACCATGTCCCCTGCAGTCGTATACAGAAAGCGAGGCGAGCGAGCGGTCAGCCCGACGTATTCATTCTATTATAATGAACCAGCGAGCCCTGTAGCACACCTGGCTGCTATACCTTCATTTCGTTCGTTCTTGTTATTGCCATTACTAAATATACCCATGCGCACTGTAAAAGGGGCTGGCAGTCCGCGAAATTGAAATTAGACTATAAGACCGGACATCCTTTTCCTTTTTCTCTCCACTCAATTCATCCTGTGTATGAAAACGATAGAAAAACATTGTCCAGTTGATGATAAGAGTTTCCAACTTTTTCTCTCCACTATACCCTCAAATTTATCCTGTGTTGTTACGCTTGCTTTATAAAAGATAGTATCTTGTTATATGTAAACATTATAGAAAGATATTGTCAGTTGATGATAGAACGTGTTTTGGGGGAGAAAATAGTGGTTATTAGAAGATTTATTATTATTTTTATTTTTGTGGAACTATAGAGGCTATGCGGAACTTGTTATTACTACGGGTCTTGGTATGGACCGGAGTTGCCTGGACGCTTGTGGCTGCATCAGATATTACTACCTCCGTTCAACCAAATGTCACGGCTGGTATCCAAGCGCTGTCTGAATTGTTGATTGCCGAGAATGTGAGCGCAGTGGGAGAATGGAGTTGGGACGCGGAAGATGACGGCGAGCTTCAAGGCGACGAAGCTGTGGCCGAAACGTGCGATATGGCCCGGCTCAAATGTGCGTATCGAATGGGATGTGGAATGGCGCTGCAGAATTATTTAATTAGCTGCAGTGACACCATCAGTAGCTCCGCGCCACGCTGCTCCGAGCCTTGCAAATACGCACTCATCGCTTTAACCAGCACGGAAGAAGGTCAAGCCCTTATGAAGGTAAGCTTTTCTACAAAGAACAAACTAAATCGTGAAATGCATGCTCGAGCCCCTTTTGCGCGCAAACTATCTGTACAATCTAAATATCCATCTGCCTTGCCTCGATTATTATAAAACCCCAAAAGCGTGACCAAATGGGGGGCCATGAGCTTTCAGCCTTTGCTTTGCATTAGGATCCAAGGTAAAAAGGCTCCAAAATTTGTTTGGAGAGCCCAAAATGGGCTACGCTAACGTAGGGTAACGCATTTTATTACTTTTGTATGGCCCTTCCTTGGTCTTTTTGACTTTATTTTATAGCAAAGACAAGAAAAGTGCTTATTGGACGCTAATAGCATTGGTTTTTATTGGTTTTATTTAGTGCAAATGCAGCGACGCGTATTGCTTGGACTCGAAAAAGCGAATCGACGTATGCCGACCAGCGGTTCTCCATGCTACACGTAACTCGACTATCGTTTCCTGCAGCGTAGCCCAGTGGATTTGCGCGGCAGATCCCTTATGCTCGACGGCTTTGGATTACTACCACCGCTTCTGCCGATCAATGTTCCATGGCAAGAAATGTACGCATCGGTGCAACAATTCCATTTCCATCCTTCAGCGCCAAGAGAAGGCAGCCAAGCTCACCACGTGCATATGTGATGGTTCAGAAGACTATGATTGCCCGGCTATCAAAGCGAACATGGACAGGTTGTGTTTTCACAAAACTCCGGCAGTTTCTTCGACACCACATTCGGGGAACGGGGGAAAAAGCGGGGAGGGGGTGGAGGTCGACGAAAATCAAGTACACCCGCACCATCGACCACCACACCCGTCGCCATCACCTCCTCCCGACGCCCCATACGACACGAACGAGGTCGAAACCGAGCCAAAACGACCCCCAAACGTCCCCTATCCCTATCCTAAATCTGCAGCTAGACCTTTGCCAATCGACGGATCCGCGCGGCTGCTGTGTTTGCTCTTTTGCTGGACCGTCACCCAAACTTTCGTATCGGACTTGAGATCAACCCTCGTTCGGTAACGCTAGATGCCTGCGAGTCCCTAAATGAAGGTAAGAACCTCTTGTATTGCGTCCGCGAAAAACCAGAATAGGCATTTCTAAAACTGGACTTTTCCAAAACTTGGGGCTTAGGCTTCCTTTGTTTAAGGATGTAGAGCATGAAGCCCAGCCAACCGACATCGCTAAAAACTGACAACATTTTCCAGTACATAAAAAAGGGGAACTTAATAGCAAGCTTAATAGACCATGTCTAAAGTAACCAACATGGGACCTAATGTCAGGAGGCCCGGCAACTTTGATAGAATAAGTTAATTAACTCGGCGCTACACGACATCTTTTTGGTACACAAAGATTGGTCAAAAGGAAAAGATCTTTTGGTACACGGTTTTCTTTTGAAGCTGTCAACTTGCCTCCTGGGTCTTTTGTCCAGCTTCTAAATCAAATAATAAAAATAAGTAAAAATAGTAAAAAAAAACTGCCTTGCAGAAAGGATCTTGTCTCCTATACCTTCTATACAAGGCAAAGCTTCTTTTCAGAAGGCGTTTTCATTTATGGCAACCTCTTTGGAAGCCATGAAAGGAAGGTCCTGGCAATAACGCCGTACTGAACGTCTAAATCACGGTGACTCCAAGGCGTATATTTTGGGCGATATTAGTGTCAAATACGAGTTCTCGTAATGCTACGTTGCAAAGTATTTAGCTGTTCTTCTGCCGCATTACACCTTGGGACGCAAGGAAACTTTAGAGTTTTATATTACGTTGCTTACATTGCAGCAACAGGTGTTGCACGACCGCTTTTTGGGGGCCCATCTTTTGAAAGAAAATTACCACGACGAAGTAGACAACGTCAAGTCATATACTGAGGCAAATGGCTAAAAAAAGGCGGTATGGCTACTTAAATTAGCGTTCTGTTTTTCTCACCAGCCAGAAATCAACCTTCTCTAGCGTTGTTATGCAAATGTAGTTTTGGCAGTCACCAATTGCCTATCACTCAATGCGATTTTTTCTTGCTATCTTTGACAGGTAAACCGCAACTGCGATCTCAAGTCAGGCGCCACGCAGCATCATCTTCGCCATTCAACTGTGATACAACGGATTTTTTAAAGTGTAAATCTTGTGAGTTTTGACCCAGTATTGATCAATCGTGTTGATACTTGCCAATGATGATGGAACAGTTTAAAAAATGCCTGAAACAAGTTATATATGAATAAAAGGAAGTGCTATAATTACTTAAAAGCTCGAGTTTTAAAAAGTTTTAAAAACGAAATGACCAAAAAAAAAGGAAATTTTAATTTTTCAGATTTTTTGTAGTACGTTTTGTTCGGTTCCAGAATGAGATATTTCGAGAAGCGAGGAAACCAAGCAAAAAACTTTGAACCACATCCTGTTGCTCGGGCGCTCGACCAAGTCATGCAAGTTACATTATCGTTATGCCGGTTGAATTCAAAGACTTTTAGCACTAGAATTCAAACAAAATTTTGGAGTTTCAAAGGAAACTACACGCAGCTTGGGGAAAATTGTTCTGTGGCCGCGCAGCGCACTTGAGCTCGTTTGGAAACGTCCCTTTCGGCATTGTTCCACCCGCACATTGTCCTACAGCATAACGTATAGCGGACCTTGACACACCATCGTTCCGATCTTGCAAGTCCAAGAGACCATGGGCGCTTTTAGGAGATTGGTTTAGAGCTATAGACAGTCTCCCTTTTTTGGTTTTTCTGTTATCAGCTGTGACCCAGGTCCCAGGTAACTTAGGGCTTTTCACCTGGGAGAAAACCTGAACGTCGCTGACTCGCTGGCCACACACACACGTGGATTTTTCGTTATGGGTCCAAAAGAATCGCGTCGAATACAGTCGAGAGAATACGGAGGGAGTCTGCACCAGAGAAACGTGAAAGAACTTGAGACCACCCAATGAGCTTTGCATCCAACGTTACTAGACTTATGGCATTGCAAAATAACACTGTCCTCCGCCCTTAACCGTCACAATGCATCTCACTAGAGCTGAAAAACTAAAAAAGAACCCGACCAACTGTACAGTACATGCGCCGCACACAGCGTTATATCCATTGGCGTCGTCTTAATCGTACACCGAGACTTTAAACGTCGACGTCCTCCTTGTTGTCTCACTTTGTAACTCTGCCAATTATACAAACGTGTCACGTGTGTCTGTTCGACCCACACCAAATTAAAGCACACCTGCCCCTTCGGATGCTGGAACTTGCTGTTGTTAGAACGCTGATTCAGTAGTCACAGATCGTAACACAAACAAGTTCCCCGAATTATCTATCACGGTGGATGCTGATGGGTTGTGAAGATGCTTTCTAACACAATTAGGACGTGTAGAATCATGTTCTGGTAGCTTTTATTGAGTGCACTCATTTGACTAATTTATGAGTAAGTGACTAATTTATTTATGAGTAAGTGACTAATTTATGATTCACCTTTTTGCGGGTTTTATCGGACCAAAAATGTAGAAGTTACAAGGGGAATCATTGTCATGGTTTGCTAAGTGATTTTTTTCTTTTTTCTTTTTTGCTGGAATAAAGAAATAAGCGGCGTCCTGTACATTGAGAGCCATGGGAAACTGGGGAAAAGTTTTGAAAACCGAGAACGAGACGAGACAGGGGTTCCTATGTAAAAGGTCATAGGGGGTTAACCAGGGTTGTCGGGATGAATATAGCATCGTTGGTGAGGGCTAAATTTTCACAAAAGCAGGCAGGTTTCTACTTTCAGTTGAGCACATGTGAGCAACCCTTGTTTAAGAAACCAAACCAGCATCCTTTTCTATAGTTTCTGTCCAAAACCCTGCATAAAAGCTCTGATTGACAGCACAGGGGGTCCCATCAGCCCGCAACCGTCCAAACGCCCGCAAACGGAACTTTTAAGCAAAATGACGTCACATCGGTGCTATAGGAGCCAGCTGCTCAACACCGGAAAACACGGGGAAATGACACATACAGCTATGGTGATATATAATAACGGTAACCACCGGAGCAGATCATGCAGATCAGCCCTCAACCGTCCAAAAACTTGCAAATGGAGTTCTTCGGGAAAATGACGTCACATCGGTGCTCTAGGAACCCGTTGTCTGGAGAACCAATGGCCGTTGCGTTCGCGTCAGGCACAAAACAGAGGAAAACGTGAAAAATTGCACACACAGCTATGATATGTAATACAGGCAACCCCGGAGCAGATCATGACAGAAGATGCAAATGCTAAGTTGGATTTTGTAGATTAGTATGCAAAGCCACGCTGTTTAAACCCAAGTCCTGTCAATACAGTCTTGTTAGAGATGTTTCTTGTGTTGGATGGTTCCAGACCCTAAGCTATTTCGCAGTGGAAAAGAGTTGTTTATATTCAGCAAACCAGCGGGGAGGTTTAAGAAAAAAGCCGTTGTGTTTGGCATGATAATGAGTTTGCAACTTGTTAAAATCTAACCATTCCAGGCTATTCTGTGTTCGTTTTTTTAAGCAAGTACGTTTTTTTATTATTTCTTTTATTCTTTTAGGTTGCTTCAGACATGTCAATCTGGGAATCCCAAAGAAATAACTGACAGCTTTAAAGGGAATGATAAAAACACGTTTCTAGACTCCACGCTCAAGCCGTCTGAGCTAAAATGCCCGACAAAAAACGAGATCTCGGCTCTTTCGAACGGCTCTCAAGACCTGGAAACACGGAGACTGTCTTTGGCAAACTATAGTCCGCCGCCTGTTACAATACAAGGGCTTGATTTGCAGTAACGACTAGCTGAGGTGCCAAGTCAACCTGCTAGCCTTTTCAGCTACACAATGCCTAAAGGTAACAGAGTTGAAGACACATAAACCTTTCGCAATCAGTACTTTTGCCCGAGAAGACGAGCTTCGCTATGACAAGTTCGTCGGTAAAATATATCCTTTTGCGAACACGCCATAGACATGGGCTGTTCTCCGCCATAAATTGCAGCTGCGATTTAACTAGCGATCGGTATCCGCCTTTTCCTCTCATAAAGTTGTAGCTGTCCGCAGCCAAAAATTCGAATACGTGGTTCGCCAGAAAATGCAAACGAAGTTTAAGAAAACTGAAAAGCCGGGGCTGTTAACCGAGTTCACCTGTTCCGTCTATCTAGCTTGCTGCACGTCATTCCTTATTATGCATGCAAGGCGAGGAACGGTCAACGAGCCAAACGCGAGATGGAAATCTATGATAACGAGTGCATAATTGTGGGAGAAGCATCCGCGCCGCAAAAGCTCCCTGAACCTGTAGGCATTAAGTAAACAAACACCCTTCACGTTCCTTCTCGTTCCGACGAACACGAGTGGGGATGGGCTAACTCCTTCAATCCACGATGTTTATATTTGTAATCACTTAATCCGGCTAACAAAAGTAAGATGTTATACTCCGTGTTAAAAACTCGAGCAAGCTCCCCAAAATAGGAAAGTACAAGAACATGCGCCTGGGAAAAGAAGAACAATTTGCTACCGACATCAGCGTTATAATGGGCATTACAGATGTGTTGTTTTATTTTTGCCACATTTTTTTAAAGTTTTTTTTTATGGCGCGATAGAAGGCGTGAGCGAAACCAAACGTTTATTTTCTACGCGGCATTGTTGCCATAATTTTTTTTGTCAAGACCTTTTGAAATTGAAGGATTTTTAATCGAAATGCCTTTCCCAAACTGACGCAAACCTGTTCTATTAGCTTTACAAGAAGCTAGCAAAGGAAAAATCCCAACGCACAAGACTTTGGAGCATGACTTGGCTGTTTTCCCAAGCAGCAGGCTTCCTTCCTTCAGCTGCTTGTCTCTTATTAAGCCATCAATGTCATCAATGGAAGGGACGAATAGGAATATGATAGTTTGATGAAAAGGTCAAACCCTGCCCCTGCCATGGCAACTTGTTTGGAGCCATGCCAAAGATAATGTTTGTTGTATCACTCTGGCTATGGAACCACTGCACAATCTTTGGATTGAAGAGAGCCCCAACATAAAAAGCCCCATTCATTTACATTCGCGTCTTTCGATAACATCTAAGCCGTCTTACCGAAACCGCGGCCATTCAGCTAAAGTTGCAGCGGCGGTAACCCGGAACGCACGCAGATTAATATATTTATTTAGATACTTTGCAATAGCTAGTTTCACTTTGCATTGCATATTTCTAGGACTTTTACAAATAATATGATGCTTAAACCCACTTTATAATAAGTAGATGCAAACTCAAGCAAGTAATGCGAACTGAACTTAAGAGGCTATGAAAATTATTCAAGGTTTTCGTTTTACAATTGGATTGCGAAGTTCGTATACGTGCTCATATCTGAGATGTCGGCATTCATCACTTATCTTTCCATTACAATTTGGCAATCTTATTTGGTCCCCGCAAATAAGTTGTGCTCCCTAAAGGATTATCCATTTGTAGCACTGAAATCCGTTTTCAGACTCTTGGTGCTCTTGACTTCTTGTAGACTTGTCAAGAAATATTACTAAGAAATTCTGTTCTTTACTATTCGACTTTGGTGAAATGATGCTAAACAAAGAAACCTAGAAAGGATATAGTCAACATAACACTTGAAGAGTCTTTACCTGTTAGATTACATGACTTGACTTATTTTCTTTCGCATTTTTGGGGGGCACGATCCCATTATTTGTTTCCTTAAAGAAATAAGTCAAACTTTCCTTATTTTTGTTGTTTTTCTTTACTTTGTTTTTCACCCCTCGCTACAACATGTGGTTTTAGAATGCCTTATAGAAACCAATTATGGAATGCCAGGTCCAACAGATTTCTATCGCCCCTTCCCGAGACCTGTCCATTTGCCAGTCTGCATTTACTCTGGATATGAAATATACGAAACGTAACATGTGGACTTTGTGTTGGATGTTACAGCGAGTTCCATTTGTACAGCTACATTACTAACTCTGCAGTCCATTTCCTGGAGTGAAGTTACCAGTGAACTTACTTTGCAAAAATCAAGTAAAATTTTTCGAAACACACGTTTGCGCTTTAGTAAGAGAACATAAACTGTTATACTTGGATTTACTATCAACCGAAAATTCTAATAACCGAAAATAGCAGGAACGTGTTTAAACACAATATTACCTGAAATTCGTTTGAAATTAATTCGAATTTCCGAAACTGTGATTATATATTCTAATAACCGACTTAAGTGCTACGAATTTTATCATTTTGAACCGATCTTAAAGTTTGATTCTACAGTGCGGCTGATTCTAAAAACCAGTGATCATTATAAGCGGCGCCTACCGTAGATCTGAATTCACCAGGGATGATCTCTGAGAGCAATGGAACTACGCGGGTTTGACGGGTACTGTTTGTTAAATTTGCCAGAAGTGCGTCTAAAAATGAACATCTAAATCGTCACGAAAAGCTTTTGACAGGGTCAGTCGACATTATCAGTATAGGTTGGCAGCCGTACCCTCCAGGACATCCTGTCAACCCAAAAAGGACTCCTCATAGCAAGGACCTTTATCAGATTAGGGCTGCACGTTGTCACGACTGGGTTGATTTTTTCTTTAAATATATAAAAACTTCCCTGTTGACTTCTCTAATCTCTACGTTCCTTATGTGAATCAGTAGGACAATCAGGCCCTTGGGAGGATGTAAAAGTATGTGTGATTTGTGAAAGGCCAGGCAGAATCAGCTTTGTCGCTTCTTTCACAAAGCAGTTTCTCCGCAGCCATAAATTCCAATCTGTCTTCATCATAATAGCAGTTATAATTATCTTCAGCGGCCCCAGAAGCCAAGTCCAATAAAGCCAACAGCTCTTTCAGCAAGGGACGCCATAGGCAGCAAAAGGTTGTTTCCATTTTCATGTTTTTCACCTTAACTATACCTTCTACTCCCCGAATCTTCTTTATTTTTTCCCTAATCGTTGCCTGCCCCTTGTGGCTCATCGAGAAATATTACGTCCACATCTTAACTTTTCAACGCCATAAACTTTCCAGCGCATTTCGCACAGAACAGCCGCAGACAAGGAAAGGGTCTTAATTGAGGGGCATCTATAATCATAACCCTGCGTTGCTAGCACCATTTCGAAATCTCTCTTTTTTTTCGATTTTACAGCACGTTTTCGCCCAACGTCGCGCTATAATATAACCATTTTCCTGGCTGTCTCCTAGTGGCCTTCGCTCATTCTCTGGCAGTGCGTGAGGACTTCATTGTCGTTCCATAGCGGCGACTTCAAAGCTTTCCAGAGGCTGTCATGGAAAAGCACAAAAAGAGGAACTCTTTTTGTTTCACCTTTCCCTCTGCTTCGCCTTTCCTCCCTTCATTCTTAACGCTTGAATAGATAACATCATCATTAGCAATGCAGCTTCTCCACAGCATTAGAAAACACTTTTGTCCGTGTGTTATTCCAGCCCAAAGCTCCCTAATACGCCACTGTTTGGATGAAAAGGTGCAGTTCTAACTGAATTCTCAGGGTTCACCTCCAAGGTAAATGATACAATTTCCCTATTTCACGGGCTACTGAATATTCAACGACACTAGTAAACTTGGAACACAGAAAATAGGAAAATACCTCAGGCTGCAAACGCCGACAAGGAAAAGGTGTACGTCTTGACGACTTAATCAGGTGTGCAACTCAATCCTAATCCATCAAGAAACCAAGAGGAGCTGGGCCCTTCCAGCGTGAAAAACAACAATTTTTCCAAACAAGTCCGGGGAACCTAGGAAATTACAGATAATTATCGGAAACTTGGTAGATTTTGTTTAGAGACCTTTGAAAACAGCGGGGCACCAAGTCTGAACATCTTTTCCGGGTGAAACCTGAAATCTTATTAAATTGTCGGTGGCTAGATAATCCTACAGTAACACCTCCTTACCAAACGTAACGTCCTATTACAGTCTTATGGCTTACAGCTAATAAAACCAAAGGACTTCCTGCTGCTCCAGTAGATTTTGCACCGGGGCAAAAGAAACGGGCCAAAGAAACAGCCAAGATAGCGACAATTTAATAACAGTGTTCCAGGGCTTGAAGCCGCGAGACAAAAGACAATTATTGGCCCCTTGCTTGCGTTTTCCTCACGTTTTCAGTTTGGGGCCCTTAGTTTTTACCTTTCTTCACCCAGGAATGAATTATTAGGCACGCTAGCTAGCTTCTTCGTCTTCGTTTAAGACGGCGAGCGAGATTAAATGCAGCGACCTGCTTTTTATAGCTCAAAATTTTGAAAGCCTTTCGCCCGTTGGCAGATGTGCGATTAAACTTGAACTTAGGGTTACTAGGGTGCAATAATTCCGCGAAAACATGTACAATTTGGGTGGAAAAGTGCGTTGTAAACACCGAACTCCCGGATACACCGAATTTTCTCCCTGCTGTTGTATTAACTCCCAAACACTCCCTTATATTGTCCAATATAAGATATTTTCCGGTGCAGTCAGCTATAAAATAGAACCCCAAAACTCGAGAGATATTTTTGACCACAGCAACGGTTCTTGTAAGGAACCTTTCCAAGATAAAAAGGATGGAAAGGGACGGAGCTCTCTGCTAAAGCGAAAAACCCAACCCAAATGTGTTGAGCCAAGTGAGAAAAACCCCGGTAATTTTTTTTTCAGGTAAAAGGTTTTTTCCTCCGCGGTCTGTAGGTCTATATGCCCATACCTGCTTCACGACCCCTTGGTGCGTAGGTAAGATGGGTAGAAATTAAAGGCTTGGAACGCACGAGAGGGCTCGCGAGGCACGTAAAAGAGCCTAGGTGCTGCTGCCTGGCGCAGATAGCAGACTCCATGGTGTTAAACCCATCTTTCGTGAGTGTCTAGGTAATCGCCTCAAGACTTGTTGGAAGAGGCCAGGTTGCTAATAAAGTCATCAAAGTCTGCCAGGTAGGGTGTGGGGATGGGCAGGGTTCCCGACCATGGCAAGGCCATTTATCTTCCAGCGCATCGACAGCTACCACACTCTCTTCCCCTCCGAGTCTACGAATATTTAACTTCTTTTGATGGGGTGCTGTGTATTAAAACACCTTAGCATCATCTCCGAGAAAAACCAAACCGCCTTTGCACGTCCATCTCGCCTGCCAATACGCCATCAGAAAAGAAATAGTAAAAAAAAGTCCAAAGGTAGAAGTGGGATGGGGAGGTAAATTAAGATGCATGTTAAGATTGCAACTGGCAAGCCAACATTCCATGCTGCCACTCTCCGTTCCAAGTCAAATCCTTAAAAAAAAATTAAAAAATGTTTGAAATTAACGCCCTCAACAAATCTGTGGCTCCTTAGTGAAGGCTTTTCAAAGAAGAAGGGTTTCCAACGAAAAGGGAGAATAACAAGGGGGGCAAACTTATTTTTCGAAATCTACGGCAATGATTGGGATGTTAAGAACTGACGCGTTTTATGGAAAACAGGATGCTCCTGACTGAGAATAGAACACAACCTCTCTTAGGAGTTTTGAAGCTGTCTTGGCCTGTGTTGTGTTACTGCTAGCATGCCAGTTGACAAATGGGTTTTTGGTGCGCTATTCCTATTCACAAGCCGCTGGACACAATGGCCTGCATTTGAATAAAAGAGCTTTGCAAACCGGTTGGTTAGCAGCCCAGCTTTTCTCAAAAGATATAGAGAAAAATACCTTTCGCGCTAAGCAAAGTGATCGGCCCAGACACGGAAAGAAAGAAAGAACGTTAGCAGACCTTGCAGTCCTATTCCTCGAAGAAGGGAAGATTTCGACACAACTCTACGCCCTCAACTTTTTGTAAACTTCCTTAAGAAACTGTCGCCTTCAGTGCAGCTATCAACTAACGTTAAGTGCACGCGAGAAAAGGATTTTTTTTTCCTTTTTTGTGTTAATTTAAATAGAGAAATTCTTTGGGAAAAAACTACCATTTTGTGGCATTTGGGAGACATTTTCTTGTGATTTTAAAGAATTAGGGAAAGTTTAGAACTATTTGAGATGATTTAGAAACATTCCAAGT
Organism: Lepidurus arcticus; assembly: GCA_003724045.1. Lineage (NCBI taxonomy): Eukaryota > Metazoa > Arthropoda > Branchiopoda > Notostraca > Triopsidae > Lepidurus > Lepidurus arcticus. The sequence continues at coordinate 17,867 of RJJA01000102.1, forward strand.
CATATTGGAGAATTGTACAGACAGAAAGACGTACTGATGTACTGTACATGACATCTCTGATTGAGAACGAATAAATATAAGAAATATTCGAATGAACATCGATTAACTATTTTTTTATTTGTGAATTTAAGTAGAGAAAATTCTGGGGATAAACTGGCATTTTGTGGAATTATGGGAGATATTTTCCTGTGATTTTAGAGAAATTAGGGAAATTTTGGAATTATGTGAGATGAATTAGAAAGATACCAAGCCATATTTGAGATGATGGAGCAGATCTTTATAGACAAGGGATTGGAGGACCGGTGATGGGACCTTAACTGACGAATTCCATTCATCCATTGTTTAAATAATAATAATAAAAAGTGCAGGTATAAAAAAGGCTATCAATTGGAACCGCCAAAGCTGCTGTCAAAGAAATTCACGCAGCTTTTCTCCGTGAATCCCTATACAACTTGACAAATAAGGCCCTGCCCCTTACAGCTTGAAAGAAACTTCCAATGCAGACACTATGTAAATGTGTGCTGCATCGTTCTTATCAGTTGGGTTGATGACAGTCGTACAAATCCAGGCAACTATGCCCTAAATAAACCCCGCGTCCACAAACCTGCGACTTCTAAGTTATAACTAACATCTTCTATAAGATCTAATCTATGAATCGAGTCAATTTTAGCCCGCTCGAGACACTTTTGCCACGCATGTACGGTACCGCAGTCGTACATTAGACAACGGGACGCATTGTAAATGCAAAGTCAATCTTTTGACGCCACTAAAACCAACTTTTACTTACGCTTACTAGCATCAACTACTTAAAAGAAAGTGGTCATCACTCCCAGGCTCGGCCATGTGGTTACTCTCATGTTTGAAGTACTGACAAAGTAGCCACTTCAAGACCTCTTACACGCAATATTCCACGCAGCAAAGAGCGGGGAACTTTTTTTATTAAAAAGAAAATAAGCAGATAAAAGTTTTACTCGCGTAATGCGTATGTCGGCCAACCGTATAAGCAGACAGTTAAGTATTTTTTTCGTTCGGTCGTTTTATACCGCCTTTTCTATTTTTGATGGCTATTCATCACAGGTTTCCCCTCCCTCCCCCCTTTACCACCCGTCGCTGCCTAATAAAGTCATTACTATGCTCAAGTTGTTATGGCGTCCTTGGATTTTTTTTTTGGCAAGGGTTTGCGTGACTACATTTTGTATGCCAGAGGAGAAATCTGATTTGCCTAAAGTTAGTTCACTCAACTTGGCCTCCACTTCTTCAACTTCTCCTCTACTACAAGTCCTATAGATTATCACCGACTTTTTTTGGTTAACAACTGAGAAACATCGATTCAAACAATTTGGCGCGTTCGGAAACCCCTAATCTTCTTCAGATGGTCCAAGTCTGAAAGCGTATAATGACAAACTTCTAACTAGTCATTACTAGTCGGTGGTGCTTTAATTGGTCTAGTTTTTGCAACCTCAATTAACTACTGGCATCTTCAAAGAGGTTGTTAGAAACCTGAGGCTCGTAGTTCAAGGAAAATGGAAAATGTGTCGAAGGAGCCATCAGAAACCCCCAAGTGAGATCCATTAAGCCAACAGTCCTCGAAGGGGGCCAGGTATAAGATAGTAATTGTTTTGTCTGCTTTGCCTCAGCATCAGCCACAGCGAACTAATGTTTCTCTTCCATTCTATAAAAAAAGAAACGGAATTATTATGTCTCTGTCTTATACAAATGGCTTCGTCGTGTCGTAGTGAGAAGCAATCAAACGCATAAATCTGGACTCTTGGCCAACTGTGTTCAATAAAAACACGAAAGTGACGCAACATGGGAATGAATGTGGAAGGTTTAGACAACTCGAGCAGTAAAAATGGTGGTTAGAACAGGACACGAAACAGTAAAACAGCGTTGGGACACTGGGTTGCCTGTCTAGGCCGTGATTCACTTACAATGTACAGAAAACGAAAAGCCAATTCTGCGAAATGAATTGCCGGACTCTCTTTCCCGAAACATACGTCGAAGGTTCTGGTTTTAAAAGCTGGAACGGTACCTTGTTACCATATGTATTTGGGTATACTGACCCCCGCTTCCCTTTCTTCTAAGAAAAACATGTGGTATACGACGGTCCAACGTTTGTCAAAAAGCCCCTTAAAACCAGGCAGAATCTGTCCAGACTTTAGCATTTCGAGTTCGGAAATCCGTCTTTGCAAACTAGTAAGCCTATACGGTGATCAGCGGATTTTGTCCAAGTTAGTTCCAGTTCCCTCAATTTGTTAGTGATCAATGGCATTCAGAGTAAGTTTCTAGTTGGATAATCATAAGTTTTGTTTCGTAAGTTTCAGAATGGCTAAATTTTACCCTTTTACAGGCTGCTGTGATAGTTTTGCTCGTCGTGACAGCGACATGGGCTGCTCCCTTTAATCCAGAATATAACCCAGAACAAGAACGTAGGGATCCATCAACTTGGGAAGTTCTGAAGGAAGGTGCTAAGGACGTGTTCCATGTTGGACAGCATTCGCATCCTGCGGAAAGGCTAGACTACCACAATGTAGAGTACCCGGCCGATCCTGTACAACGAGCAGCACTGGAATCGCAACGCATAGCTCACGAAGTAGCGGCTCGTGAACGATTCCGCCGCCAAGCTGGCGACCAGAAAGATGCTGAGAAAGAAGCCTCGGCGTCGTCCTCTAACAAGTCTCCAAATGAAGGGGAAAAAGTCTCGGCAAGTTCGGATAACCTCCCACCACAAGGCGCGCTTGAAATTATGTTTAAACAACAAAAAGAACGGGAAGATAAACTGCAGCCTACGTTCATAGAAGAGCTCAAATCGGGCTGGGATAAAGCAGCAGTTGTACCAGCTACTCAGCTTGGAGAAAAATTAGAAGACGCCAAAGAAAAAGGACGTGAAACATTCGACCAAGCTAAGCAAAAAGTGGCGGAAGGCTGGGATGCGACGAAGGAAGGCGCCGCCAACGCCGGAGAAAAAGTCAGGGAAACGTTTAGCCGTGACAAGAACACCAAAATAGCCGTTCCACCTGCTCAGTCAGCGCAGTAAAAGAAAGCACCTTGATTTACGTGCAACTTGGAAATTTTGACGGCATGATACTGTTTCTGCGATCACTGTATTCCAGCGTATGCGAAAGTTTAATAAATCTCTTTGTTATATTAAAGCAATGCGCTCCATGTTCGTCGTTTCCATTACTTTTCCCCACGCCCCTGAAAAAACAAACCTGAATACTTCACTAAGTGTGCTTTAAAAGTATAATAAGTATTGTAAAAAGCGGGGAGAAGGGGGTTGCAAGTAGTTATGCGAGCAACAGATGGTAATAATGACTAAACGATCATTACGCCGGGTTTTCATATGCTTTATCGGGAGATCGGATCCATGCGTGGGTGTTTCGCGCACAGATCTTGATGTGGCGTTTTTCTGGTAAAATTAAGTTAATCTGAGTTACGTCTGATTGGTGAGATTTAATACGGGAGTGATTTAACGGAAATATATTAAGTTTCGACCACTGCTCGCCATCTGTGAAGAGTTAACTTATGCAGAACCATTTTCAAGGATTGGCGCGAACTTTCAGAGCAACGTATTTTACTTTAGACACATATTCCTTTTGACATTTTAATTACAAGGCTGCGTAATGAACTACCGTTAACTGTTGTCTAGAATTCAAAAGATGTTGAGATTCATCGTTTTCGTTTTATACTTAGTACAAAACGTAGTAATGACTAATGTACTGTACTTATATAGTTCTAAATGAGTATGCAAACAGTGAAATACAAAGATACGACGACCAATAGTCGAAAACAAATGAATCACTTACCTTTGCACAAGAGGAAGGCTTGTCTTAGAACACACACAAAGAAAGTTCTGTTCAAGTCACAACAAGCAGAAGCACAGTGAAGAAGTCAAGGTCAAGTACCGTCGTACTAGCTTGTGTCTTTTTACACTAAAAAAATAAAGTAATCGTGTAAGACAGTTCGTTCTAATTCATATAAAAACTGATTACGATACGCTCTTAACTTTTCTACACGAAATCCAATCACTGAAACCATTATAGTAATGGAAGGCGAAATAGTACAAGATTCACAAACACAACGCGTAACAAAACTTTTATAAATTTATTGCAAGTCAGCGGGCAACGCATGCCATCTAGGGAAGGTCATTGCAAAGCTTAAGGCTTCCTCAAGCACTAGGCGCGCTTTCTGAATCTTTGCTAGGGAGACCTGCATGCCACATAATTCCTTTTATGTTATAAGGTAATTCGTAGTACAAAGCCATTTGGCAAAAGGGCAGGAAACTTGGAAGTTCGACCTTTTAGTTATATTGTTTTGCTTAAACTGCTAGGAATTCTTTGCATTTTAATTTTTTGAATTTGTTCTTTGCAAAGATGGTAATATCCAGTTTTATATAATACGCCAGTATTAGCTTTATCAGTCCTATAACGTGGCTATCCAAAGTATTACATTCAAACAAGTGGTTCGTGAGGTCACTAAATATACTTTTTAAGTCAATGGCCACAAACGCTTTATGACAAATTCTGATAACGACTCTGACAAATTTTGTTCGACGCTGGAGTTAAGTCGCTGAAACTCTTTCATGTGCTTCGTCCCGTATCAAAGGATAAAGGATATACAGTGGTGCTGTTTCGCAAGAAATAGCACCATTGTACTACATTCAAAATGAAAGCAACGGGCGAGAATGGGGAGTACACCCTTGCACAAGACAGCGTAGATATGCTCTTCTCTGGAAAGCTTTGGAAAAAACCGGTTTCATTTTCTTTGTGACCGTCCACGTCTTGACCTTTGACCGTTCGACTTCCGATGCGTGTGGAATTCCTTCGTCTCCTTCGGGAGCGCGGAGCAAGTCGGAAAGCGCTACGAACTAAGCACGAATTTGTCTTCTATATTCGAGCTTAATTTGTCAATCGTCTGTTTTCTACTAGCAAACCGTCTCGATTAATGTCACAAGATAGCTAGTAAAGTCGTTAGATAAGAACCGATCTAGAATTGCGTGCAACGAAATGCTCTTGAACTTCCTAGCAAAACCACTTTCAAGGTATACGGTTGCTAAAAATATACACTGGTGAGCCAGCATCTGATAAAATGCACAGACTAGAGGCGGCCTTGGCCAAGGTAAAGTCAGGTGAAATCCACCTATTTCCAAGAAATCTGATCGAACCAGGGCAGAGATGGGATGGGGGCATATCGAGAGTAGTTTTCAGTTCTGAAAAATGGGGCAAGAAGAAAGTTTGCACGGCAGATCAACGTTTGGCCGGACATCCACGAGTCCTATAATTGGCGTACCAATGAACACCGAAAGCATTTGCATTTGTGATCGGGAAGGTGGCGGTGTACCTTCTATACTCTCCAAAGAGCACGTTCCACACCATGAAACTTCAGGTAAACATCTAAGAAAACATCTAAAAGTATTCTTGTTCGCTAACGTCAAAATATAGATTCTCAAAGGATATTACCTGGCGTACTTCCTGAGTGTTTCAGTTCTGGCCACACCGTTGAAGGAAGGAGATGCTTTAGTTCAACACGCCAGTCAAGAAGGACAGCTCACATCACTAAACGAAGAGGACCAATTAAGCAGTCCGGCTGAAGCCGATTCCCCCGACTATTACTCCCAACAGGACGAGTTCGAACCTGATATACCCGAAGAAGACCTAAGAACGCGCCGTGATACTACCGGATCGCAATCTTCAGAAAGCTTCGAAAGCGACAATCCTAATGACAACCTCCAGAAACGTCGCGACGCTGCCAGCGGTGAGGAAGACGACAAGCGAAACAACAGTCAAGAAGAAGCTAAAAGTCCAAAACGAAGCGGTAATCGCGAAGAAGACCTAAGCTCTAAAGAATCTGACCAAAGCAGTAGCAGTGAAGATGAAGCCAAACGCTCTAAAGACAGGAAAGACCAAAAACCTCATGACAGCATCCAAAGACGTCCCGATGCTGCCAGTGGTGAGCAAGACGACAAGCGAAACAACAGTGAAGAAGAAGAAGCTAAAAGTCCTGAAGAACGGAGCGGAAATCGTGAAGCAGCTCTAAGCTCTAAAGAATCTGACCGAAGCAGTAGTGAAGAAGCCAAAAGCTCTAAAAACGTGAAAGCGAGTCGAAAGCGCCGTAACACAGACGACAGCAAAGATTCAAGTAGTTCAAGCGATTCCGATTCAAGTAATTCCGACAAATCACCCAAGGAATCATCTGAAGAAAGCGACGAAAGTACTGAGGAACCTGAACCCACTACTACGGAACCCGAACCTGAATCTACTATTACGGATTCTACGAAAAGCGCACCACACGAAGGTGAGCACCGTGAAGAAGGTGAAGACCGGGCCAGGTCAGATGACGAAGACTTGAAAGAAAGGCTATCTGAAATCGACGACGAGCAACGGAAAGCAGAGGATCGAGCTCAGGAAGACGCCCAGAAAGAAAAGGATGATCTCGACAAGAAATATAAAGAAGACGCCGAGGACGTAGAGCGAGACGCTCGGAAACGACACAAACAAATCGAAGATGAGTACGAAAAGCGAAGAGAGTTGGCACGGCGCGAGTCACGAATCAAGCGAAAGGAAGACGATCTGATTAAGAAAGACCGGGAAATTGACGATCGTCTCAGAGATGCCGAAGAAAAATCTGGAAAGGCAGATGAAGCTAAGCGCGATGCTGAAGAAAAGGGCCGCAAGGCGGACAAGGCTAAACGCGACGCCGAAGACGACGCTAAAAAGGCCGAAGAAGCTCGACGCGACGCCGAAGACAAAGCTAAGAAGGCCGACGAAGATCGACGTGACGCCCAAAAGAAACGAGACGAAGCCGACACGTATTTGCGACAAGCCAAGGAGGAAAAAGAACGCCAAGAAGAAGAACGAAAGAGAGCGGAGGAGGAGAGACAGAAAGCCGAAAAGGAAAGGGAACGCAAGGACGAAGAACAGAAGAAATCCGATCAAGAACGCGAAAAACCAGAAGGGCGCAAAAAACAAGACAAGGAAAAGTCAGACACAGACAAAGATGAAGAAACCGCCGAAAATGGCGATAAGAAGAAGAAGAAGCGTGTTCTGGTGGTCAAAATCTACGATTACGACGACCAGAAGAAGTCGCACATGGAAATCGAAGAAAGTGATCCCTCGGTCGTCGCTATCGAAAGCAACGTGGAAGACGAAGACGATGAAGATGACCGGAAAAAGCGCTCCGCCGATGCTCAATTTACCAATTCTAGCATAGAAGCGGTATTGTCGAGGCTAAAACGCTCTGCTGATCCTCAGATGATTCGAATCCGTAGCTCACACCCGCAAGTGCCAATGCCCTTCCGCGGTGGTATGCCCCATCTTGCACGTCCACCCATGTTCCAAGGAAGACCAGGTTACGGAGGCAGCAGATATCCCGGCATGCCGAGCCATGGACACGCGACTATCAGAATTCGTGGAAATCCATTTATGCCACAACGCCACTTTTAGAACTTTTACTTTCCAACCTGTGAAAGTAGGGAAATTGTTAACTCCGTTTCAATCAAACTGTTCGTTTTTTTGTAATCATGTTCAATGTAATTCTTGCAATAAATAATATACTCCAATTTACTTATTTGTAAATTAATTTTTTAACATTTTTATTATTCTAATATTATTATTATTTACTTTTCTTTTACTTCGAGGAAAGTTTTCCAGGCACCAAAGACCTAATCAGTCCAGGTTAAGAAAATTAATTATTACCGTAATTTACTTTGACTATGATATGCTTACTTGAATCTCTGCTACAATCCTTTTATACGGGTTATAGGATGACGTGACAGATTTTTTTTTTTAAATTGACGATAGAGCTGATTCGAATTTGACAAAAGAAGTCAATTTAACGGCGTCATTAATCACAACTGTTTGCTGATAACTATCGTCACGATCTCCCCAATGAGTCATTCAAAACACGAGATAGAGGACGAACGAGAAAGTCACAACAAAGTTGCCGTTCGCTGCTAAAAACGTGTCCAGTTTTCGTGTAAATGAATCTTTCTATATTGAGATTTGCGACTCGGATGAGGCAACGTCGGGATACGCAAAACAGATGGGGACCGGACCATTTACCTTCTCAACAACATTCTACAGTTTAGCCTTGCAACCAGTTCTCCTTCGCGCTCTTTGGGATTCGCGAGTGTGCCGAGTAACGACAGTAAACCTTGCCACACCCTGTTCCTTAAGAAAATTGTACGATGCCTTTCAATAATGACTATTAGTCAAATTTGAGGCGCTCGTCTAGCACCATATCAAAGCATGTCGCAGGTAAGATTTTTTTTTATCCTTTTACAGAACGACTAATAAACCTCCGCTACCCTTTCTGCTAACTCCCCAAGTGTCGGCCTTTCCTACAAAATCTTGAATTCTAACTTCACCTTTAAAAAAACTGTTGGAAACTGCCAGGTTCAGCTTAGGGATCTCATTTGGTTTTCAAAATCAGGAATCTACCGTTAGAAAGTGAATCCAACACGCAAGACGGCAACTTTGTCAGCGTTTCCAATAAAGGAATGCATTATCGTTGTTTTCCATAACAAGACAGGTTCATAAATCCAACCAGCATGCGTCCAGGGTGAAACGGTACTTCCGCGACACTGAAGTTTACTAAAGTGAATTCTAGGCTGCTAAACGATTCGTCTGCTACAAGAACAGTAGCTCAGTGAAATCTAAGAATCCGTTCTACAGTCACATGTACCAAATTAAAGCTTTATCGAAAACAGCTTTCCATTAAGGTGAAAGAAAGTTTGCAGCAACTTCTACATCCACTTAACAACAGAAAACCTGATCAGATTAAATAACTGGAATAATGAAGTATACTGCTTTTTAAACAGGTTTGGTTGCCACCACGATCCGCCCTCCTCCTCCTATTCTTTTCGCTCTGGCAATGGAATATTTCGACTCAAGCAACTGCTTTGCAACTGCCACTGAGTGACACTATCGTCCGGAATGGCACAATCCCTCGCACCAGTGCGAATGGCTTCAACCCCCGAAGTACACGTCGAACGACTATCGTCAAGATTATCAAGCCTTCAACCAATTCCAGCAAGGAAATAGTTATCAAGCCGAATCCCACCTTACTCAAGTCACTGACGACCCACGAACGTCGCATCCTAAGCAAGCTCGGGTTAATTGATATCATTAACGGCAAAAACGAAAATGGCACTCTTGGTACCAAACATAATTCCGCGAATGCGTCAGCCAAGCTACCTGGAAAAGCTCCCCATGAACAAGTTCCTACTCCTAATGATATAATAACCGACAGTTGGCAATTCCTTAATCTTGGTGGAGGAGTCTTTGGGGAATCAGAACCCACCAACCAAGACCGGTGAAAATGAAAAAGACTGTGCTATGTAAAGAAAAGAATAAGAAAAAAAGATTCGGATTATTACATTCACCTTCTTTCGTACTTTTTCTTTCCTTTTGTGTACTGAGCCAGGAGTTGCAAAAACGGTATTTTCTTTCACTATCGCGTTTCTTCGGACATTTCAGTCGCTTACCACCCAAAGTAGAAGTAGGTCAAAAGCCCTGACCATTGACCCCTTTCATTCTAAATTTAGCCATGAACCTGAACGTAGCAGTGAACACGCGAAACTCCACAGCGGTAAAGGTAAAACTAACCACGTTTTATTTGACTCTTCTACCTTGTATCTTCTTTTTCTTAATTTTTTCCCGTAGCTTTTTCCCAAGAAAATGGAAGCTAGAAAAAAATTAGAAACCCACATCCGCTTAACTATTATAGTACACCATACTGGCTTAATTGCAGGTGCTGTGGCTGGTTCTTTTCACTCTATGCGGTCGTCACACACGCGCTTATCCGGTAACCCAATGCCAATGCGGGGGTTTCGTTAACCCATCTCCTGCGGATACTCAGCAAGGCAAAGTTGCTGCTCCTCCTCGACCTAGTGACGTTGAACGCGCTATAGGCTATACCGTTGCACATGTGCATCAGCTGATGCAGTCGGCCAACTTAAATCCTCGGAACACGCTGGCAGCACCTCCACCGCCCAGCGAAATAATAGCCAGTTCGCGCAATAGCAACCATGGCGAAGCTCACGTGAAATCTGACGGTTCCATCATGGCTGGACCTTTTGATCTGTTTCCATTACATCCGGCATTAATAAAGCCCGCATAAACTCTACAATGCTGGTGTCTTTTTCTTTCCATCGGGGCTTTTGTTCTCTTTTTACTAGGTCAAGATATTTTTCATTTCGTACTGCCAACACTCATTGGCCTGCTTTAATTATATAACATTTCCAGGCTAAGTTGCGCCATGGAGAAAACAAGTCGCACATATACTCACATATATAAGAGGGCTCGACGAGGAAAAACGGCAGTACATTTTATTTAACGACTAAGACCTCACACGATCCTACCATGCAGCAGGTAACAATCTCGGTGTTTCTCTTGCCTTTTATAAAAAGTAATATGACTAACTTTTCGGCTTAGTCACGCGGCTAACAGTTTTCCCTTAACTCCTGTTGTGTATTCTACCCCATAGAAAGGTCTGCTTTTTCTAGTGGGCTTGAGTCTTTTCCCTTTCACCAGCTGGGCCCAACCAACGGAAGGTAACGCGCTAACCAACAATGTCGTTGCCGATGAAGATGTAGCCGTTTACGCAGTAATGGAAGAAGATCCCAGCAAAACCAACGGCAAGGCTCAAGCGCAGGGAAGAAGTCTTTTTGGCGGAGGAGGAGGGGACTGGGACAATAACGGTTACTCTGGTTGGAACCCTATGCGAGCGAAGGAACAATTACTGCACAGCAAACTTCAATTTATTTTTTCCCTCATTCCACGCATACCATTTGGTTCGAATCCCGTTCCTCCAATGTATGGACCACAGTATGGACCTCCAGGTCAATTTCCCGGCCAGCCTCCCTATTATACCCAGCCTTTACTGCCCGGATCCGGAGGACCGTATCCAGGGGGCCCAGTACCCGTAAGACCCGGTTCTACTTGCTATTTACCCCCTCACTGTTACAACCCTGTCCCGATGCCTGGCCTACCGCCCTGCTATCCGATATGTCCCTCGGTTGAAGAAACGATGACCACCGCTTTTCCAGTAATGGCCAGTGTTATTGGCAAGCCGACTGCGAAACCAGGACCTTCAACCAGCAATAATCGTCCTACTCCGGAATCCAGTCCCATAGAAGAGGACAGCGATAAAGGAGATGATGCCCCGGAGGAACCGGCACCCGAAACGACCGACGAGACAGACGAAGGAGAAAGCAGAAAAAAATTTCGCCGACCTAATCCTGGAGGCAAATCGGGACGGTCGTAAAATAAAACCGGCCAAGAATGGCGGGAATGCCCGTCTACCGGTAGTGCTATTCTATATTAGCATCGTTATTTGGGGAAGATTATCTTTGGGAAATTTTATTTGTCCTTTCAGTGTGTAAAATATTAATTTTATCACTAGTCCTAGGGGGACAGCTGGCCATAGTCTATTACGTCAGGCAAACAGTTTCTTTCGTATTAATAACCGCAATGCTAGTCCGTTTTCCAAGTCCTTATTTTACGTTTCAGAGACCTAATTACTCTGTAACCCTCTTGCCCTAGTTTTCATGTACAGTATATAGGTAAGGTAAACAGACCTGATAAATGAAGAAACCTGTAGACACGGAGGCCTGGACACTCAAGCCACTAACAAGGTGTAATTAAGCTACCAAAGTCTCCGCAGGAAAATCCATGACAACCAGATTGGGTAGTAGTCGTGAAAAGAGAAGAGCGAAAGTTGTAAAACGCGCAACGAAAAGCGTCCCCTTCCTTAAATGTAGGTGCGTCTGAATACACACACGTTGATAGATAGATATAAATACATAACTGCGTTTCTCTTTCCCAAGACCTTTTGGCTTTGATATTAGTTTCGGTTGTGAGGTAGCCACGAACCTTTTTTTTCTCATCATTTCGATAACTGCTGCTGTTCAAATACAGCTTTTCAAAAATCTGGCGCTTAACGGAGAAATGACTTACTTTCCATTAATTTACCCACATGTGACATACGCCCAGGGCCTACCGGCTTATTGTCAATCGATGGTCTACCACTCCCTGATATCATACAATGTGTGCCAAATTTCCCTCGCCTTCACATCTTTACACCCCAATTCCCGCCATTTCATTCGCCCTGAATGCTTCAGCAATGAACACGATGAACGACCCATCCTTCTCACGCCACTCCGCGAAAATTTCACCAAGTAGATAGCCCAAACAGGGCGTCATTGATACCTTTTCAAGCATTAAGGTTATTGTTACCCTAGCTCGTACATGGCACTAATACACCCCCTAGGTAGGAACTATCAATCTTCCCCATCTTACAGCATATTCCACTATCCCGCGAGCCCCTTACAGCTTATACAGTACATGGTATTTAATTTCCCCGACCGCAATGCTGCAGCAGAACTTGGCTCAGAGCAAAGCAGCTTTTCAACGGGTTGTTTAGAATGAGGGATCTAATTGCAATTGTAAAAGAAAACACCTGGGAAGTTTTTAGCTGTGGGAGACGGGTTTTTGTTGAACAGAAAGCCAAATGAAGGCGGATTCATGACCCTAGGTCGGTATTTCTGAGCGCCATTAAAAAGACTCAAGTATTCAGGAGAAAGTGGTGTGTAAAATGAAAAAGCGGCTTTATACCTTTCTTTCTCCCATGGCTCTCCACCACGTCCCCACGTGCACACGTATCCGGGTTGCGAATACGAATATATTATCAACGCAAGGATGCTTCTTCGCCGTCTCATGATAAATTCATGAATCAAGTTTTAAACTTCCAACTTTCCAATGTTTACAGACTTCGGTTACTTTTGCTGGTCGGGCTAAAAACACCATACGACACGAAGACGCAGGTGCGAGTTCCTAGAGATTCCTCACACGAAAAACGAGTGAAATCAGATCGCCGTTGATCTGCATTTCAAACCAAACATAAATTCTACGAAAAATCAAAACCTATATATTTTTTTAGTATTAGACATGATGACCTACAACAAACAGCCGATCCTCCACAAGTTCCATGAAAATATTGCTAACTGTTCTGTCCTGATCACACGATGCATTGGAACCCATTTGTCTCCTAACTTTTCTTTTAATATACATCACGAGCTTAGTTTTACCGTACCAGATATCGATGTTCGTTCCGGTCTGATTTCAATACGGCGCCACACACTTCTAATTTGGAAACCTGTTCACTTTAATGTCGCCGTGCATGCCAAAAAACCAATGTGAGAGACTTTGGCGGGTTTTTAGAAGAAAAAAAAAGCGGGCCGAAAAATTGGAACGCGGTACATGGAACGCATATTAATGCCTTCGTTAGTCATCATTGGGGATGTTTGCGGTTCCCTATGCGTAGGCTTCTTACCATTTTCTACGGAGGGGAAAGCTTTCACGTCTGCTAGCGACGCTCCCTGATGTCTCAGACATATAGCAGCGAGTCGAGCCAATGATCTGCAAAATCTTAGACTTTTTGGCACAGCCAAGTCTGAAGTCTGCCAATTCCGGTGCAAGTCGTGCTGTCTACATGTTTGGTTACCATTGGTTGCATCAATTCAGCCGACTTCTCTTCTACCGGATAAATAACGTCCGTTTTCACCAGCCAAAAAAAACCTTAGGATGTGTCCTGTTCAATATACGTTCCATTTAAGCTGGGGTTTCACAATGACTACGCAAAGGCAATTTGGAAGCGTCTACGCATATACGCACTCCGCAGGACACCTGAATGGAATACGTCGGCCATGCTGATCGCCTATGAAGCTTTCTAAGCAGCTGACTCTTTGACGGCGTGTTCTGGGGAGAAAATGAGGCTGAACGTAACCACACAGGCCTATAGTTATCTTGCCCTGTGGTGTTTTGTGGTACCCTGTGGCTTACCATTCATACCAAATGGATGCCAACCTAACTTATGCATAAGTAGCGACAGGAAGCTTGCTTTGCCTCTTCTGGTATATTCTTCGTCTACCCGCAGGAATGTCTGGGTGCTGCTTTTTCTTCCCAGTGGGCTCAATCGCTCAGACAGAAGTGCTATGACGCGTAGCCTAATCTTTTACATATAGCCAAACATTAAGCTACGTTGAAAAAGTGTTATGCAAATGAAGTGAACAGGCTGTTGAAGAATCTTCGCCTCTAAGTTTGGCATTTGTGACCCCGTCCCTAAAGCGGGAACGATTCACCAGAATGCCTTATTACAGGGTACTCCCGCCAGGATCTCGGTCACCAGGTGAAGACTCTGGCGGGCAAAAGCAACAGCTTTTCCAGAAACTTTTTCGGAAAGTCGCGACAAAGATAAATACGCACGTAATACAGATGACAACAGCTTTCTTTCATTAAACATTTACATTTATTCTGTTGTAATTCGTCTGTCCTTTAATTGTATTAATAAATGCATATAAGAAGGGTTTTATTACTTTTTAAATGAGATTTTTCAATTAATTACGTTTACTAATGCAACAAAAAAGCTTACGCGAACGTTTATTTAGCACCACCTTGTAATACCGGATATTCTCACAGCACATTAGAACAAGAATTCTCAGCCGAAGTGTCTACGTGACGCTAAACCGTTAAGCCCCAAATGGCTATGGCAAGGGCTATGGGGTATATTGCAATTACGAATATCGTGTATACAATATGTTTAATACCCCTTGAGCAAAGAGGAGAAGGAAAAGTTTAGATGATTGCGTGCGCTTTTTGATGAGAAAATCACAGGATTTTCCTCGTTTTCTCTTACAAATCAACAGCGACATTAGCTATTCAGAAAGCGTCAATAATGTAAAAAAAAATTGAAAAGTTTCTTAGCACCTTCCTTGGATCCACTCCTTTACTTTTTAGTGAAAGATAAGGCCAAATAAGGGTTTCCTGGCGATAAAAGGGCTACGTGATGGTTATCCGTTGAGCCGAAAGTGCTTACGTGAGTATGGAGTCATAAAACTATGGATACACATATACAGCCTCTTACGGCACTTTCAGCATGTCTTGCTAAAGGAAAATCAGGTACACTGCACGAAGGTTTGACGAATAGTTGCCTAAGCTGCCTTTTGGCTGACACGTCCACCTGCAGAACTTATACGCGTAATTTACTAGAAAAAAGTCCTAATGACATACACAGCAGTCTTTAAATTACTACGCCATTTGTTTTGTTTATGATAAAGGGCCAAAAAACGCTTATAAGATGATTGTCTGTACGTTATGATTAGCAAAAAACTTTTCCTTCTGTATGCTTCTGCGTCAATTCCGGTACAACACCTGTAGAACTACTCGTTATATAGGTAACGAAAAAAGTCCTATAACAACACACAGCGCAGTCTTTGAATTACTGCGCCATTTGTTTTGTTTATGATATAGGTAAAAAAACGCTTATCAGATGGATTGTCTGTGCGTTTACGATGAGCCAAAAAACGTTTTCCTTGTTTCCTGTATGCTTCTACGTCAATTCCGCCTTTTCCTTTTTTTTATCAGCTAAACTCTTCTGCACGGCTAGCAGGCATACAAGCCCTGCAGTCCCCGGAACGCGGGAAAGTGCAATATACCAGTCATGCGTGACATATTGACGACGCCCGGGTAATTCAAAGTTCACTCAACGTAACATACCATTTCGCGTTTTATCGTCGCCAAATGCACGCTGAATGATAAAAACCTGTAAAAAAAATCCCCCAAACAGCTAAACAATAAAGCAAATAGAATCCTGACACAATCAACAGACATGCGTACCCCACACTTACTTAAGGAACAAGGTAACACATAAGAAAACGAAGTGAGGTGTGGAGATATCTATGGTATGCAAACTTACCCAACGGGAAAAGTGAGACTAGCCCTGCAATATCTTAGCTTTCTCTTTCGTTAATAGCCACGTGAATTGCGGCTTCAGTTCTAGCCCCCGGAACTTTTTTGACTCTCGCCTTAAAAAGAGTTTAAAAAAAGTAGAAAAAGTACGCACAAGGCGTGCTGATGGCGTTAGAGTACTCTACTCGTTATCTAATAACCGCAACAAGGTATATGGAAGCTTATACTTATAAACCAAAACCAATATCCTCTGTTCTCATTCCCATGCCGATTTCAATAGTCTGCGATAAACTGCGTTACTTTGACTTCTGGTTTCACCGACATCGTTTCCGCCTATACTTAAACTATTATATATCAGGGCTTGACCAGAAGTTAATGCACATTCGAACCGAACATGCGGCACGACCGCAAGCATTGCATGCTTATACGGAAGGCATCCTCTAATGGAGCTTTTTTTTAGTCACATATAGAGTGAGAAATGATAACAGGTGCGAGGCTTTGGGAAGAATGCCTGCAGACTTCAACACAGATTCTTGTCTGTAATCCGAAAAATGTCAGGCCCAGCCACTGACAGTTTGAAAACCCCAAAAAACTCGAAAATGCGAAACGCGGGAACATTAACGTGGGGAAAAAAGTGAACCGGGACAGGCACGTTAGCGAGGAGTTGCAGGAATCCGCCATGAACACACAAGTTTTACTAGATCCCTAGAAGCCATGAAACACAGGTAGAACTTTCACCGGAAAAATCCCCATTCATGAACGCAATGTAAGTAATTACCCCCCCTCCCCCAGATTCGGCCTGTCTACGCTTCCTTTCATAATTCTCGCAGTTTTGGAAACCCAGGCGTCATTAATTATTTCAAGATATCATCTCTAAATAAAATAAAATAAATTCCAGCGAGGAAGGGAAGACCTACAGGATTTAATGGTTTGGCTATGAAGTGCGTAAGGGTAGAGTGAAAACGGCAGTTAACTTATTACAAAAACGGAGTCACGGTATGTGAATGTGAAAACTACCGAAAAAGGCAGTGTAAGGTAAATTTCTTGTTTCCTGTCGCTCGGGCCGAGTCCAAACCAGCTAAGATATGCCAGTCTTTAATAGGCACCAAAAACTGATCTCTAGAAAAGAGAAAGAAGTTGCTGGCATGGAAAAGAGCGAGAAAGACAGAGAGAGAGAAGAGAAAGCACGTGCAACCAGCCGCCACGAAGCCTTTGGCACGGTGCGGGATGCATAAGCATGGCTCTACCCAAAGGTGAGTTACATGTCTAATGTCTTCGATTCCACGTCGGCTATTTTCTATAACCCTTTTAGGAGAAAGAAAAAGCCCGTAAGGTACTTTCCCTTTCGACTAAAGCTGACCAGACACCTTTAGGTTAGTAGTGGAGTGGACAGCCCAACGTAGCTGGGATGCCGGAGACGCAAAAGGCGAACGAACGGAACTACCGCCAGCAAAGCTAGACAAGTCGAGAAAGTGGAGTCCGGGTATTTTTGTTTTCACATACCGGCGAAAAGGGCTGCCGTAGCTCCATAAAAACTGGCAATCCTTATCGAATTCACCACATATAGGTGCCAGGAATGGAAAAAAAACTCCTCCCTTTATTTCTTTCATTAGCATTAATTGCGAGTTACAAAGCAACCAGAACTCAATTAGATAGTATGTTTTCAAACTTTGTTTGCACTGAAAAGAAAAAGCATGCGCCAACCAAGATCTTGAACGATGCAACATGAGCAAACTTGCTCATCTGGCCTGGCTTTTCAATTCCTTCCAAACGAGTTACTCCACGGGACGGTTAATTCCTATATACCCGAGAGTCTATACCGAAACAGGGGATTGCTCCATGCATACCACATACACACACACAACGGTCCTCGGTGCTGCATGAGGAAGCATCCGTCTGTTTCCTTGACCTCTTCACCAATGTACCGCTATACCCTACATAATCTTCTAAGCCCATGCCAAATGGAAACACACTTGAGTTCGGCATCGACCTCATCTATATGCGACGTATATACTTAGTCCTCCCATGGACTACGACGTGCCCCGTTCAGGATCGAGTAGGATGACCTCCCAAGTGGTTAGACTTGATCGTCAACTTTGGAGTCCGGCAATAAAAATATGCATAAAAAAAGGGAGAAAATAAATCAGTTTTCGATTTGTCCCCGTCGACCTGGAAACCACTTTTTCCTCAATGTTTGTTTTAAGAGCACCCACCTGCTTACTATGTCAAATCAAGGAATAGCGAGGTGGAACATTAGCTGGTAACTTTAACATAGGTACTGTCTGACATCCTCGGTGGGAGATCCTACGTGGGATGGTCTCAAATTCCATTGCGGAGAAACTGACGAACAAGTTGGAGAAAAAGCCAGAAAGATAAGGGAATTGCCGCCTCCTAACCCCTCTTCGCTTACTCCCCAAGTTGTAAGTAAGTTTTCTGGCCTGAATGAGGCTACAGCCCGCCCCGAGCAGCCCGAAAGCCCGATGGCCCGTAGGTTGGCTACTGCTTTGGGCTGCTCTTACCTGTGGGATGTAGGAGAGCGAGAGCGATACGGGTCAGCCTATATAAAGCTGGGTTCCACACCTGATTCAATGCACAGTGCACCAACAGGAATCATCCCGAGCAGAATTCACTCAAGACTTCCAGGAAACTTTCCGTGGACTTCGTGTTTCCAGTCAATTTACTTTTACCAGTGTTCATTTACGCGGCAGTGCAAATTCATCAACATGAATAAGTTTATGGTGAGTTTCAAATCTTCCAAACTTCGAAGAACCATTGGCCAAATTCCACCGGCCAGACCCGACATTCTACAGGATTACTTTTCACTTTACATGGGGGGGGGGGACCTGTCAAAAACTGCGCTTAAAGTGCTCGTGTGTTTTCTTCATTTAATTGTCATTCCTCATTCTCTGCTAATTTGCGGTCTCGTTATTCAAAGTCAAAGTCAAGCAACATACGTGGCCTCTTAACCCGGGAAACCAATCCCGCTATATCCACCATGCACTTTCCGCAGTTCTAGACAGGTTCCGTTAGGTATCGGACCAGTTACTGTTACAGAATGTAAATTTAAAAGCAAAAACAGTTACGTCACCCACAAAAAACTCGGCAGGGAAATGACACTAAAGAAAGCTACCAGGTGTTCCAACACAAGCTTTTCGTCATGCATCGGACAGTTTTTCTTCCGCTTGCTAAATTAAAAATGTAAAAAAATGACACCTAAGAACAGCAGATGGCTAACCGTCCCAATAGCAATTATCCGGAACACTTGCTCACTTTTCTCCCATTTTCCTCTTAGCATGTACAGAAACATCTCCTAGTGCTAGTCCAGACTCATACATAAAAAAGGAAGAAAAAACGTTTGGCCCGAGGAGTAGCGCATCTTCTTTGGCCTGTCCGGAACTTTTAACTCAGTGCCCTATTTTCCTATTTTGCTTCCAGGTTGTAACGGTCCTGGCTGTAGCCACTTTCACGCACGGTCGAGTGGCCCCACTCGAGAAGCGCACCTTAAAAGGAGGACTCGGAGGCTTGTTTGGGGGCGGCGGCGATGACTATGGTGATTCGTACGGCGGGACCGGTTATGAGTCCGCTCCCGCACCTGCATATGGTGGCGGTGCTCCGGCTTATGGAGGCGGCGCTCCGGCCTATGGAGGTGGCGCCCCTGCCCCGGCTTATGGTGGTGGAGCCCCCGCATACGGAGGAGCTGCTCCGGCCTACGGTGGCGGCTACGAAGAACAGTCTGGCTACGAAGGTTACGAAGAAGAGGGAGACAAGAAAGGATTGAAAGGACTCAAAGCACTCGGCAAGGGCATTTCGGACGGCTTCTACGGCGCTGCTGATTACGCCAACAAAGGCTTCAAGTCGATCGGCAAGGGAATCAAGGGCTTGAACCCCTTCGGAGGTGGCGAATACGAAGAAGAATACTACGCTCCTGAACCCGCACCCTACCAACCCGCCCCCTACCAACCAGCCCCTGCCTACCATGCTCCTGCCCCCGTTAGCTCTTATGGCTCCGCACCCGCCGTACCCGCTTACCCCGTACACACCCCCGCTTACTCTCCCCCCGCCCCGGCGTACTCTGCACCCGCCCCAGCATACTCTGCACCCGCCCCAGCCTATTCCGCCCCCGCCCCAGCCTATTCCGCCCCCGCCCCAACCTATTCCGCACCCGCCCCAGCCTATTCCGCACCCGCCCCAGCCTATTCCGCACCCGCCCCGACTTACCAAGCTGCCCCAGCTCCTGCCTACGAGCCAGCTGCCCCAGCTTACCAGGCTGCCCCAGCTTACCAACCTGCCCCAGCTTACAAACCTGCTCCTGCCGTTTCTACCTACCAAGCTGCCCCTGCCTACGAAGCGCAACCAGCTCCAGCCTACCCTGCAGCCTTGCCCACCTATGCCCAGCCTTCATCATCATACAACAGCGTGCCAGCTCCCGTTTATAGCGCTCCTGCTGCAAGCGCATACCAATCCAAACCAGCAGGTGGTTCTTACGGCAAATAATAACCTCTTTAACTAGATACATTTAGAGCGAATGAGAACAGAACAAATGTCGTACATTCCCTCCTCCAACCCCAGTCCCCAAGATCCTATCCACATCTACCCCCCAAATTACCCTCATACTCATTGCTCATTAAATGCTATGTATTATAGCGTTAGACATGATGCCCACTGTTCTTGTCGGCAGTAGGCATTTCATGTCGGATATAATGTTTTGTCTCACGACCTGGTGCAGAGCTCCATTTTTTTCCTCCCTTATTAACGTTTTGGTTTATTAGATCTATAGCGAGAATATGAAAATGAACAAAAAACAGAAGATGAGCAGTGCTATGCTTCTTGTTGTACATAGTCGGAATTACAACAAAGTTTTTATCGACCATAAATCAAAGATTAAACTTATTATTGACTTGAACTAATAATAAATCGTCAAGACAATACACACTGAAACACGATTGCCTTGATTTCGGGTCATTTTACGTTTACGGTTTTAATCCTGTCTGATGCAAACATGAACAGCTGAAGTATGTTACGCAGGAAGTTATTCTGCCAGTATATGCAATGAGTGAAAATGATTATGAGATGAACTACGCAGAAGATTCCATTCATGGTACAAGATTCAATACGTAAACTTGTGACGAAGTTAGCGTTCTGGTTTTTTGATACCAAGATACATAATTTCAAACTTATATTTACCTCCATTGAGGTTTGCTAGATGGTATTCAACTATGAGTTTTCTCACAGAGTTGGATTTAATAAATGTAAAAATAAAATAATATTTGCGAACAATACCAGCAGGCCTTTCTTACAAGTTTTATAAGCTTGTGCGGTAAACCTATGTTAACTTGCGTTATGAATTAATACGACAAAATATCCAGTATATATTTCTTATCTGATTGAACACGTTGTTACGTTTGTCGTGAGTTTGACCCTATTATCAGCTCAACCTTGCAGTCAGGTGTTTAGGCCTCGCTGAGGATTTGACCCTGATTACTGTAGGTTTATATGGCATACTTGAGTTGTTTGTGTCAAGGTTTCAACCTGGGTTGCGTTTTGACGACGTTTGCGTAAATAGGGGAGACCGGGGCACCTTGGATGGTTGAACAATTTTACATATCTGAGCCATCTTTCGAAAAAACAGTCCACTAAATTCACGTAACGTTCATTTCACCCAAACACAGCAACTGAGAAAGTATGGGTGGGCTCGTCAATTTCTACTATCAGTTATGGTTCTTTGTTTTTTTCCGATGGGTTTTCCAAACTTTTCAAAACAGAGATTTTTGTCTTCTAAGAGTTTCATTTGGTAAATATCTAACGGCGTTTTCCATTGGGAACCCTAGTGCTGAACTTTCATCCACTGAGTGGATTTTGCGTTTGCCTTTGGGAATGGAGAGCAAGTTCAGTGACACTGGGCAAATTCCTTTGGGAAAGTGCGGCGAAGGGCAACTTTTGCTGC
>RJJA01000102.1:39606-163188 GCA_003724045.1 Lepidurus arcticus
GAGCAAGTTCAGTGACACTGGGCAAATTCCTTTGGGAAAGTGCGGCGAAGGGCAACTTTTGCTGCTCTGACTTTTTCGGGAGTGCTACAGTTCGAGTGCGGTAAAGTTTGGCGCCATATATGAACCTTACAGAAAAAAAGTTAATTTTTCGTCTTTTAGAGGAAATGTCCTCCTTCATTCTAGTAGTGACAGTGTCAGTGATGAAATGGTGGCTTTGCTACTTGCATATTATCCCATTCCCAGGCCAAAAATAAGGAAAAACACGTAGAACTAGAAGCTAAAGCAGCCATATGTTTACAAACAAGCAGGAAAACAGAGGAGGACGGTTACACTAGGAGTCTTCCTTTGGGAACTGCTTTTTGGCACTGGCTGGGGCGACAGAGAGGTCACAGAGGCGAAAACTCGGAAACTGGGGCAGCACTAAAAATGCACTCAGTGTTCCCAAAGGAAAACGACATAAGTAGAACTTTTTGTGGACATAGCTGATTCTTTTGCCTTCAAAACAAGACCAATTTTAACATATTTAAGTAACGAATTACTGAGATGTCGCAATTTTTGTTTAGTGACCGTCGTCGGGGCAGGTCGGGTCGAAAAAAACGGGGCAGGTTGGATCATGGTGGGCAAGCACTGGGTCGAAAGCATGACTGTCAGCTCTGGAACCAGACAGACATAAAACCTTTATGCAAACCTGTGCACTGCATCTTAGTAATACTAAGTTTATTTTGGTTAATAGTGAGGATTTATCGCAGAAAAACGAATAGCATCCTACCGAGCTGATCAAAGAAGCAGTACTTAATGACTAATAATACTAAACCAATGCTTTGTTTTGAAGGGTTTTTTTACGTTTCACTTGGTTATAAACTGTATGCTTTGGCTGGTTATCAACAAAAAAATTATTTGCAAACCGTAATACAATTTCATCATTGCCCAAGGTACCCCGTAGTCCTGCCCAACCTACCCAGTGATGGGGCACGTTGGTCAATTTTGGTATAAATTAAATATTGAAAGTAAGGGCTTGAGCTAACTCGCTAAAAAAAAATCACACGATAACTAGTATGGCAATGCTACTTTAAAACACCAAATTAAGTTTCATGTTGTTAGTATAGCGTCTTCTAGGCTCTCGAGAAAGAAAAACTGCCCAACGTGCCCCGATCTCCCCTATATATAACGGGTAGGCTACTTGTTGTAGGAGTTAGTCTGGGACTTGATGAAAACCAACATATAAGTAGATGAAAAGATCGACCATTCTCAAAAATACACAGGTAACGAAAGCTCCTATTCCATTTTCGACAGAAAGAGGGCGAAGTTCCGAAATTCTGAGACATTCTGAGTTAGGACATTCTGCAAATGGCTCTTTGATGCCTTCCTGTCTAAACGCAATTCACTTGACTCGGGATATGCAAATGAAACAGGTAACACAAGTTTCCTTCAATCAAGTTACCAAGGCAAAGGACAGATGGCCTTTGCATGAACATACTCATCAGAACGCATTAACAAGCTATTTAAAAAAACCAAAACTTACGTATGTATTGTGTATTGGAAACGAAGACATTTTCTATATTATTAGAGAGCTATAAGTGTGTATAACAAAACCACTGAACCAGAAGGAGGAATCATTAGACCGACAAAAGTACCGCCTGTTTTACGGAGCATAAAGCGAGAAATCTCTCACGAATTGTTCGAAGGCGTTCAACTGCCAAGAATAGCACATTTCTTTACTGATCGCACGGCCCGATTCACAAGGTCCTTGTGAACATTGCTGTAGCGCTCAAGTTCGCCAAGTCGGGCTTCGAAACCATAACTAATGGTAATGCTTTGTCTACAGAGAGTTTCTCTCCATCTTCCCAGAAAACCCTTATTATTATTATCCAAAAAAACACCCTGTTGAACACTCCCACACTGGGGCAACGTTAATTTGAAGCAATTAATTCGAAAACTAGTCGAAATGTACGAAATGTTGAGATCCCCACACGTGGCGATACCCCCGGTTTTCTCTGACGTGGACAAGTTCTTCTGGTAGGGGTTTAGACATTGTGTACAAGTTGTGTTGCCCTCCAGAAGAATTATGTAAGTCCATGTCGGAGAAAAACCGAGGGTATTAGTATTGAGTGGCACACGACGCCAGGATAAAAGGGGAGCCTGGGTCGCGCCACGTGAAAAGTCGACCTGCAGTTGGTGTTATGTACTGTATCGCGACTGTGACGAAACACTTGGGTTTGTTCTAAGACAGTGTTTTTGGTCGGGGAGTGAAGAGTGTGCTGTTTCTTTCTAAATAAACGAATAGTCTCTAAGACCGCCTGCCTACGTCTACCTTGTAAAGTTACTGAGTTTAAAATTAAAAGCAGGAACTCAACAGAAATATATTATATTCGTTCAAACACTAAATTCAATACCAAAATTTCCTAGAATCAACCCTATAGCAGTCTGGCAAGTAAGTACGGAAGTCATGTTACTAATACCGCGCTTACCATAGGCTGATGCAACCTGCAGCAGACTTAGTTCATTTAGATTGCATTTCCCTATCCCGCTGCTGCGCGGGGTGGGAAACCGTTTCCGCAAAGACAAAACCTGAGGTCAATCATCTATTGCATCACCTAGTCCGCCTTTAGACTAGGGGATTTATCCGGAAGAATTAATCCGGAAGGAAGCTGCGAATACGGGTCAAGGAAGACATTGACTCCAAATCCGTAAAATGACACTTATGGCCTTCGTTCTGCCCCCTCTAATTAATGATTTAGTCTGGTCTCTGCTAAAGATGTATGGGCTCGTCTCACACGCTCAAACATAAGACGCTTCATTACGCAACTTTCGTGTCCGTGGGATGGAAAACGCCTTCGAATTTTTGGTATATGCTTTCTCCTCCGTGGACAATTTAAAACATATAAAACCGACCTAAAAAGACAGAAATAACGTCACGAAAAGGGTAATATATACAAAACAACAGTTATATCCCTGAATTTCCATTTCGACAGCTATTTTGGGGATACAAATGTAAATTAAGGTGTGGCACTCGGAGAAGACGGAAAAAATTGGTAACCCTCGAACTTCGGACATTACCATGTGGAAATCACGTGACGCAAACTTGGGTTTCTTAATATCCCCGCTCAAGTTTAAGAGCACCTTTCAGCTGGCGATATTTCCTTTAATGCGAGAATTATGCTAATCGTATGCCCAACGTTTTCGCCAAAGATGGGCATGGGATGGAAACTAGACATTTCCAGTTTCAACATTCTTATTAAGAACTTGGTTATAATCTATGCTAGGAAAACTGTAAGTCGGATACTAGGAAAGGACATGTGGTCGTCGATCATGCGACGAACGCGTGGCAAAAATGAAGCCCTATATCACCACATGTATTGGACGCATGGCATCCTCTGAGAGTCGCTCCTGCTAAAGGCAGTATTCCCTAAACGGGGAATGAAAGTGGAAGACAAAGGCCATCAATGAAAACTATAAATATGTATTCTTAAATTTATGTTAATTGCTCATAGAGGCAAATGCATACATTTGCGCATATCTTGCAAGATAAACATCGAGGCAACTTTTACCGTCCTACATTGTTGCTTCTGAGAAAGAGGTCCGCTTATCATTGAAGGTTACATTCATTACCATTATACTCAATAATGTACGCACCATAGAGTAAGGAGATATATCTCCTTACTCCATGGTACGTACGCACTACGGGAATAGTAAAGGATCATGCAGTGCGCGAAGTTTCAAACACTAGTAGTTAAAAAAGAAAAATGAGGTCAACGTTCCAAACTTCACTGCCGACAGCAAGAAGGGAGCGTGCTGTTTGAGCTCCGAGAAACAAAACTCATCAAAGTACAGAAAAATCTGCAAAAATCCAGAACAAAACCCAGAACTCTAATGACTATACGGACAAGCGATCCATCCCTAATCTGCGCTTAGCACCATGGGTCGGTCTTCCAACTCCTGGACTCCTCTAACCTGCCCCACGAATTTAGCAACCGAACATCGCAGATGCAAACGACTTGCCGGACTTGGGTTCGACGATTGCAGCAAAAACTAAATTCCTGACCAGGAAAGGCTTGTTTTTGAACAGTGCAAGGCGGCTAAAGTGAATAACATATTGCGTTTTTTTGTTTGTTTACCGAGTGGAATATAAAAGAAAACAGGAGGTCTAGCGTGCGTAGTAGGCAAGGTTTTTCCCGCTTACAAACATCCATTCAGAAGAAAGTAGGCAAGCCTGCTGCGGAGGCTTCCTCTTCAATACGCGTTGCCCTCGATATGCAAATCGTACTAAAGGTCGACCTTCACACACGCAGAAACCCAGCTTCAGTTTTTAAAACATCGCTGGGTACTTGTACACAATAAGAAAGCTAGATCCTTGACTACATGGACGAGCCCCTTCACATGATATTAACACTATACTAGTCGAGCGACTTTTCGACCAATCAAGGCAAGAGGCAGGTCCTGCATTCTTCGAAGCGCTCTTTTTACGGGAAAGCATGACGGAGCGATTTTGCGACAGCTTTATCATACGTAAAGTACGTAGATAAATCCTCGTTCTGAGAAAGGAGTTCAACTTGGAAAAGAACCAGCGTGGTTCCAGTTTGCCTCCGGAGTGATTCTAAGATGATATGGTTTTCGCTGCCTAATTACTTATTAAAGAGTCAAACTTCAGCATTTTAGCCCTCGGTGAAAAAGTACTCGCGTTTCATTAGAACTGAGCTCTACCTGCATTGAACCGAATACGAAAGCGCTAAAGGAACAGGTTCTAATCCTTTCTACGTATGCAGAGCATCAAGTGTCAAGCCAGTTTACTGTGGGCCAATAGGTGTTGAAGGGCTCGTCCCGAGCTGGAGTGGAACGAGCAAACGAACAGTGTGTGTTACATCAGGCAATGGTATAAAGTGTTTCAGGGCTCGTGCAAAGCGCTCAGATCTATGCAAACCCTGGAACGTGAACCCAAACGCTCAAAAGACTTTTACATTTAAAGCAAGAGTGAATTTAGTCTGTCACATTGACAAGTGCGTAATAACCTAGTGAATTTTTGACATTGGAAGTCGCGACAACCTTATAAACGCACAACCGTAAGTTCCTCTACACTTCGTGATTTCAATGGGCTTGGCCCACTGTATACCCCTAACCAACCCAGTGTTGCATCAGCTCAGTTTCACTCTATTTAAGCATGCTCCTGTATTTTCCATTATTATTATTCTCACTTATCCATCCAATAAAGAAGCAAGTGCTTAGACAGATTATTTATGATGCTATTATGTGTTTTCCAGGATTAGCACGATGGCTGCTCCCGATACGACAGTCGCATTCGCCTCTCTCACGGCAGCAACGCTTGGGCACCAGGTAAGAAAAGGAAGTTTTACGTAACGCTATTAGGCGGTTTCGCTAATCGCCTAGTATCAGCCCCGCCAAGAGATTACTTTAGAAAGATTGCCACTATGCAGCAGGGATCAGTTGGTATCGAAAGAATTCGTCGAACAATCCTTTTAGCTGGAAGCCAGCAGTCTTAGGGCTTCGGTCAGCCAACTCTGGAATTCTGAATCCCTACAAACTCAATTCTTTCTCGTTTCTTTTTTAAAATAAGCCAAAGTTTTTTAAAACAACTTATCAGTTAAACTTAGGCTGTCTGGCCAATATCACCAAAAGCTTTCTCACGTTACAACCAAGTAAAGAATTAAATAACTAAATTACGCAATGTTTTCACAGGTGTTGGCTTTAACCAGCAGTACACTCAAGTGGGCAGCTACAACATTTCGTCTAGAAGCAGCAGCCCTTACCTTAACCCGATCTGAACAAGTACCTAGGGAAATCCTTCCTATATATTCGTTGGATCAAGTGTCATGGCACGCTGATTATAATGATTGTTGGGTAGTCATTTACGACAAGGTTTACGACATCACCAGCTTTATGTCAGAGGTATAAGTTGTCATTTTAAAGATATAATAAAACTTACTAATTAAATTGTGTTTTAAAAATAGCACCCTGGGGGAGTGGACGTTATGATGGAATATGCAGGACGAGATGCCACGCTTGCATTTCGCAGTGTGGGTCACAGTCAAGATGCGATGGAAGATTTGTATAAGTACTTGATTGGCATCCTACCACCGGAAGAACGGATGTACATCCTAAGCGATAAATGAGGTCAGCTTCTCCCAAATCCCTTGGCTGAAACCATTTCGATTCTATATATCCCATCGCCTGTACAGATCAGCATAAGTCATTATCGACCGTTAATTTATTCAAACCATTGCCAGGTTGTTTGTAGTAGAATCTACCCCAGAGAACTACATAGTACTTGACCCCAGTGGGGTTGTTGAATTACTGAATTGACCCAGGTTGTATCACGCCTATCTATGTTATTTGTGTGCGAATTACATTAATTTGAATTTACTTGAAAACGGCTTCCTCTACGAATGTTTTCAGTTGACGCGTAGTACATAAGATTCGTCGTCTTTCATTCTAAATACACCGAAGATAACATGATCAGAACTTACTTATCACTTGAATAGAAAAAGGCAAGTCGGACTGTTACTCTGAGGTAGTTTTAATACCACAATGTGCTTACAAGCAGCACTGAAAACACAGATTTGTACAAACTTCCAAACATGACACGACGACTTTCAGGCTTCAATGATTGTAAACTTAAGAATCACGCCACAAGATGTCCCATCAAGGCAGGATGGTTAACCCAGAACAGAACGCGGGAGCGAACGAACAGCACAGTGAATTGTTTCACCATCATTTTAATGCAATGAAATTAAATAATGAAAACAGAACTACAAACCTTAATACAATGTGAATGCCGTGATTGTACCCTGGTTCCTTATTATAAAAAAGTATTTACACGCGCGTCGGCGAAACGGAAAAAATTCAAAAAAAATTTCTTCGTCGAAGTCGGTGGTGCATTGGCCAGTATTCTAGTCTATCTGGGGGATGTCGTACTCGTCTTCTAGACTCCCTCCTTTTCAAAGAGCGCATCAAAATACGCTTCTCCAACCACAAAGGCGACGTCTTTTCGATAACTGTCGATTTTGAATGATCCTCCTGAATGGCGGGAAGATCGTCGGCTAAGATCATTGGCTCGAGCTTATCCAGTTTCAACTCTTCTTTAAATCCTCGGTCTACAGGGGACAGGATAGGCTCTAAGTGGTCAGGTTCTAAGCTTTCTTGGCTATCATCAGGAACTCCTTCAAAGAGGGGAGCTTCCGCTACCAGCACAGGTGGAGGATTGTTCTCGTTGGAGTCGCTGGTATCATCCTGTTGGTCTTCCACCTCTGCTTCCGTTTCCTCTTCTTCTTCGATTAACTTTGGTTTCTCAGCCAAGTAAATGTGCTGGACATTGAAGGGACTTAAAGTCGACAAATCTGCCACGTCGTTAGACCCATAGAGCATTTTACGTTTGCGTTGCTTATCCTTGGGCCAACCAGTCAAATTCCTTCGTCGACGCCTAAACCTTCCGCGCGACTGGGATCTGGACTGTGTGCTGGTACTTGCCATGTCGGATTCTTCAGTGTTGCATGTCAAGACGGATTCCGGACGTGCAAGTTCCGTTTCCGAATCAACAGCTACTCTATGGGAGAACAATTCTTGACAGAATTTGGATTCTTCTTCGGGCAACCATGGACTATGCAATAACTGCATGATATCCACTTCGTCTGTGACCATTGTGTTGATATCGTCTTCAATGGTTGGGTTAATCACATCTCGGAATGTCTCTAAAGTCTCTGTCAAGTCTTGCGCCTGATCTTTTGTATTTTCTTCGGGAACCGGAGGGGTCAGAGGACGTTTACGGGGTCTTCCACGCTTCTTAGGCATCTGAAGCGCGGATACGTTGTTCGCAGTGGCGGTCTTGCTTTGTGGACTCGAAGCGTTTAGAAAATCTTCCAACTTCCGTGCAATGATACGCAAATCGGCTTCACTTTCCACCTGACTGACTGACGGCAAGGGTTCCATGTTCGAGTCTTCACAGAAACTGTCGCGGCGGGAGATGCCCGTAGCGGACATGATGGCCAAAGTGGACGCGTGGCAGCGAGGCGACATTCGCGGGACGTCGCTCAATAGGTGGGCTTTCCGCGTGGGTTTGCGGACCCTTCGGGGTCTATTTCGCATGTACTCATTGGAATGGTAGGACTTTGTTGACGTCGATGCACCAGCATCACTCGACGAGCTTGGTATCGCGGCTTGGGACTGCAAGCGCGTGCCTATCGTTCCGCGTGATGTGATAGGTAAGTTTCGGGACCCGCCTCTTCGACCTCTGCCCCGCCCACGCCCGTTTCTGCGTAAGATGACTTCAATAGATTGTTCATAAGGTAGGAGGAATGGTGCAGGTATGATTTCGTGTTCTTGAATGGGTAGCAGCTGGTTAGTGTCTTGGCGACGATACGTAATATACCATGGTTCTTGACAAGGCACCTGCTCGAACGAAAAGAGCAGCGAGTCCGTCGTTTTGGCAGATTCGACCTCTGCATCAGCTGCCAAGTCGACTATGGCACTTTCAGTATCACTTGGAACGCCATCGCTGTCTTTAAATTTTGAGCAATAAACATCTTCAGGTGAGGGGCTTGGGACGCGAGTACTTAGTTTGTCTCTTCGACGGGTGGACAAGGAATCGTCCGGTTTTGTGACTGAAGAAGAAGAGGAGTAAGAGGCTTTTATGCTCCGACTTCGACTGTTATAGCGGAAAAAGGGAGATCGAGCTCGCCATGAAGACGTGCTAGGATAACTGATGTAGCGTTCGCTTTCTTGGATTAATGCTTCCACCGCGGTCCGTCGCTTTCCTTTAGGACATGAACAAGGACCTTCCGTCGATAGCGTACTAGACTCTGTCTCAAAACTCTCCAAGGTTAGCGTTTGGTTTAAAAGGGGGCTGCCGTTGTCAAGTACAGGCTCGTTGAGTAGTTTGAGTAGAAGACTGTTAGCTTTTGACGGAGATGAAGGGGCGCTGGAAGGCGAAAGAGGAGCGGGCGAACAGGGCGAATGAGGACGGGGCAGAGGACAAGGCGTAGACATGTGAGGAGCGACATAAATGGCAATTGGCTGGGGAGCACTCGTTTCGTCTTCTCGAGATGAAGACATGCTTTCAATACTAATATCCAGACTTGTTTCACCGTCACCATTGCTTGCGGTAGACTCGGGGTCTTCCTGTTCATGTTTGCCTGGGTAACTTTCTAGCAAAATACAGAGTTCATTGCGTCTCCGCTTCTTGGGCGGACTTTGCTCGCAGGAATGGTTGGTGTTTTCAGCCTTAATTGCAGGGCCACTGGACCGTAATTGGCAAGAGAGAAGGTTCGCTTGGCGAAAGTCACAGTTGCTCTCTGAATTGACGGCTTTCTTGCTAACTTTCGGTCTTCGTTCGGGCTCTTCGGAATCCACATCTTCAGCCGGTTCTTCTTTTACGAGAACTTTTCCTTTTTCTTGCATAATACGGGACGAGCGTCGGACAGGGCAAGTGCTTAATGACTGGGACCCTTGCCTGTTTCGCAAAGAAGGACCGGCATACGAAGAAAGGGAGGACATCGATGATCTTGAGGATTCGTCCTTATCAGGTAAACCCGTCTCCTACAAAATGACAACTTATGAGTAACGACATAAAAAGAAGGGGGGTGTTATTTTTGAGTCTCGTGTTACCAGTTCAACCATGCTGCGTGTGACAATTCCCAGCTTGGAGACGCGGGCAGACAGCCTAGCAGCAAGACCTTCTGGCTCTTTGCCATTAACTTCAGCAGTGACCGGCTTACAAGCTGCACTTTTCAGAGATGCTTTCCTCATTCGGTTACTATAATAATTCAACGCTTAGCCGTCAATCAAAGAATCATGTGGATAATTGCATGCAGCATCTACTTACAGCTTAGCCATAGCTTGGCCCCGAAACGCTAGTACGAAGAATGTTCCTATGAATGGAACCAAACATTAGCTGACTTGGGCTAAGTACATCCACCTAAAATACATTTAATAAGATTATAAGAAAATTAATACACGAATATGCTGTAAAAAAATCCCTGAGAAAACAAAACGGTATCAATAACATTAGAAATACAAATAGAATTAAAGTTACAGAGAGCAACAAAAACGAAGAAAATAGGCTTGTTTACAATGCCTTTAAAGTTGATATATAGCATGTTTAAAGGTATTTGAGTTACCTGCATGCGGTTTTGTTAATAAGGCAAGAACCTAAGCAAAAATATATAGCTTACCGTGTTATATTTGGGGTAGAAAAGCATTAATTTTGCCAAGAAAAGCAGAAAAACAAGGGCGACGGCCGTTACGCCAATCACCGGCAGCGGAATTCCATGGTAAACATCCGGCCCTAAGGGCCTTATTTGCTTTTCTCAAGGACAATTCACAAGTTATAATGAAGCTTTTACACAGATATCATAAAGGGCAAACTTGGCAAAAAAACACAAAACTCTCACTTAAGGTTCATTCAAAACAAAGAAACTTTGGTGTGACCCAACACAACCATCGTTCGTCAATAGCGTCAGACGCGATTTATTGTAACTGTCACTCGTAGGTGGCGTTGGCTACAAAGACACTAGAGGCGCGATTTCAAAATTTGAACTCCTAGGACATCACAACCGTACCAGAAACATTGGAATTTCCCTTTAATTATGAAAGAATTCGTTTAATCTCCCCGTATAGGAAAACATAAATTCACAAGAAAAAATCACTTCTTTTGCAACTCAGCTAAGTATCTTTTCAAAATAAGATCGGTAGCTTTGTTGAGGTCAAGCCCTTCTACCGAATCAAAGTTGTCAACTTCCATCTTAGTATTATCAATTGCTTTAGCACGTTTCGTCTTTATGGTTGAAATTTCCTCGAATTTCTCATCACCAGCGGTAAGCCGTCGCTTAGTGGGCAATTCATGTTCTGAAATTGAAGAATCGGGACTCTCTTCCATTGATTCCACAAGAGACTTCAAGGGTTTTACAAAACCGCTATGGAAACCTATTTCCTTCGCATCTGCTTCACTTGCTTTACTCGCAGGTGTTGCCACCGTGGCAGACAGCGTAAATTTGGAAGAAAGACGTTTTGAGGCGCCATTCTTAGATTTGACTTTAGCAATATCCACTTTCTTTGTTTCTTTCGCCGTTTTCGCGATGTCGGGATTCGATAAAAAGTTGTCAATAAATTTGGATACGAAATTATCATCAACTTCATCTTCCGAAGGCGGATGCAAAGAAGTATCCGTGCTTAGCCCTAAATCCATATAAATTAAAGTATATAGATACGATTTTTTTACTCTGAATAGCAAATGCGACTTACTTTCAGTTTGAAATTCGCTTCCCTGCAGTTTGGATTCCCCACTACGATATTTCTTGAGGTCCATTTTAGGTATACGAATCTCTTCAATATTCTTGACGCTACCAGGATCGATATCCTCTTTCGCTACGCCTTTGCTACGATTCGAAGTATACAGTTTTGCTCGCCTGGTTATTGATTTGGCAGGCGGTCGCTTAGTTGCGTCCCTTCCAGCAGCCTTTCTTTGTTGTACACTTTTCTTTGGCTGCTTAGGTTGATCAGGGTTGGACAAGAAATCTTTAATAAAATTCGACACAAAACTATCATCCATATCTTCGTCATCAACCAAAGTTGGGCCAGTGCTAGTCTTCGCAGGCGATTCTAAGTAACCGCACAAATTAGTCCCAATGTTTTATAACCGGAATTTAATAAAAAATTACCTTTAACTTTAATTTGTTTGTCCTGTAATTTTGTTTGCTGGCATTCGACAGGGCTATTCTGCTCAACTTTGCTTTTAAGAACGTCACTTACTTCCAAAGTGTCGCAGACATCACCAGCATTAGTGCTCAAACCCTTCTTTCTCTTTTCCTGAGGTGTTTTCCCCGTCTTTGAGCGGACAGTGGGCAATTGCTCAGACGAATTGGACTCCGAGCCCGAGTACTTCAAGCTGTTTCTTACGGATTCTATAATAGCTCTTTGGATGTCTTCGATGCTGGGTGACTGAACACTAACATGACTAAACACCTCTTTCTCTTCTAATCGTGCTTTAGACTGATCCGCTGCAGAGGTTTTCAAGCGCTTAACTGGAACTCGTTCAGACGAATCAGAACCAGAAGCAGTACTGGGCTGCTTAAGTTTCTTTGATTGTTTTGCCAGTTTAGCTGGCTCCGGATTTTCCTGAGGTGTTTTCCCCGTCTTTGAACGGACAGTGGGCAATTGTTCAGACGAATTGGACTCCGAGCCCGAGTACTTCAAGCTGTTTCTTACGGATTCTATAATAGCTCTTTTGATGTCCTCGATGCTGGATGACTGAACACTAACATGACTAAACACCTCTTTCTCTTCTAATCGTGCTTGAGACAGATCCGCTGCAGAGGTTTTCAAGCGCTTAACTGGAACTCGTTCAGGCGAAACGGAACCAGAAGCAGTACTGGGCTGCTTAAGTTTCTTTGATTGTTTTGCCAGTTTAGCTGGCTCCGGATTTGACAAGAACTTCTCGACAAATCTCGATACGAAACTACTATCGTCTTCATCACTCGACGATAGGCATACAATATGTTCCGCATTTGTTCCTAAAACGGCGTACAAGCAATTCGTAAGAATACATTCGTTCAAGGAAAGTAGTGACAGAGAAATTACCTTCTACTTCATTCTGGCTCTTTCGCGGTTTTGCTTCTTGAAACGTGCCGTCCTTTTCGTCTTCGTTACAATCAAATACCTCGCAAGAATCTGCTTGGCTAGTTACTTTCTTGACATCTTTTTCCGTTCCCTTTCCTTTGAACTGCTTACCCGATTTAGTATTTAGTGTGGGCATCTTATTGTGGGAAGGCGAGTGGTTCATGCTCTCTTCATCGGATGTCACAATAATCATTTGAGGACTACTGATCTCTGACAATGAACCAGAGCTGCTACGGCTTTCTGCCTCGTCATCTTTCGAATTTCCCTTGCTCACACGCGAGTTCGGTATCTCTGCTACTGACTCAGATGCTGACTGCTTCTTAGTGCCCTTTTGCGATGAAGTGGCCGATGCATCTCGTTTGGCGGTTTTCTTAGGTTGTTTGGGGGGTCTAGGATTCAATAAGAACTCTTCGACAAATTTAGACACGTAGCTGTCATCGGATTCGTCCTCTTGCGAAGAATGGAAGGTAGTGTACTCGCGAGGTTCTAAGTCAGGCGAACAATCATGGAATGTTGTACAAAAATCTATGCTAAATTTACCTCCTGATTGTTCCTGATGATGTGCTTTATTTTGGCTTCCTTGGGTATCCACATGATTGCTTTTCTCGTCTACTTGCGAAGGTTCCGAAGATAATTCCCCACATACTAAACGAAACAAACGTTAAGTTGTTAACGAAAGAAAAACACTATAGATTAAGTCGCTTTACCTTCTTTCATTGCGTCTTTCTGAAGCGCACGTTGGGGTATTTGCAAGCTCGCTTCATCTTCTCGTGATCTGTGCGACGCTTCGGAATCTTCGACGGTCGACAGTGATTCCCGCCTACTCTTTCTCGACGTATTCTTTTCCCTGGACACTTCAGTAGAATTATTTGATTCACATACGCTATCATGACTTTCTTTCAAAACAGGCGAAGCAGTTTGTAGGATTACTACAGGATCTGTATCAAAAGACTCGGTGTTCTCGACACTTATTTGTTCTGCATGTCCGTTAGGTTTCGGTACGTCTTTTGCGGCACCAGAATTTGCTTCCATAATGAGTTTACTACGTTTCTTCTTGGTAGGCTTGGATATCTCCATTTCTGTAGATTCCTGAGATAAGCTGGACTGCTTAGCTTCGTCGTTCATTATTACAGTAATTACATCGTCTTGAGTTTTCGCCTTTTCTTTTGCGTCCGAATCTGCTTCCATAACGAGTCTATTACGCTTCTTCTTTTTAAGCGTACATGTTTCAATATGCGTAGATTTCTGCGTAAAGCTGGATTGCTTAGCCACATCTTTTGCGATTTCTGTACTTTTCTCGTCTTGAATTTTTGACACGTCTTTCGCGTCACCAGAGTTTGCTTTTTTAACGAGCTCATCAGAATTTGCTTCCATAACGAGTGCATCAGAATTTTCTTCCCTAGTGAGTTTTTTACGCTTCTTCTTTTTAGGCTTGGATGTTTCCTCTTCTGCAGATTTCCGAGAAAAGCTCAATTGCTTAGCTTCATCCTTTGAAATTTCGGTAGTTGTTTCGTGTCGAGTTTTCGACGCGTCCTTTGAGTTTGCTTCCGTAACGATCTTACTACTTTTCTTCTTTTCAGACTTTAACGTTTCTTCTTGCGTAGATTTCTGGAAAAAGCTGCTTTGCTTAGTCTGGTCTTTTGCGATTTCTGTACTTTTATCGCCTTGAATTTTTGATACGTCTTTTGCATCACCAGAGTTTGCTTCTTTAACGAACTCATCAGAATCTGCTTCCATAACCAACTTCTTTTTCTTCTTTTTGGATTTAGGTGTTCCCACTTGTGCAGATTTCTGAGAAATGTTCGATATGTTTGCCTCATCGTTGATAGCATCGGCCTTTATACCGGCTTGCATTCCTCCTAATGTACCAGCACCCATTCCATTCTTTATTTTCCTCTTCTTTTTCTTTGACACAGTTTCGGACAAAACGTCGGACTTTGCTGGTAAACTTTCCTTTAAAGCTTCAACAGCAATAACGACCTCATCAGAATTAGTTTCCATAACGAGCTCACGTTGTTCTTTCTTTTCAGATTTACATTTTGATGCTTCCATTTGCGTTGAATTCTGTGAAAAGCCGGATTGCTTAGCTTGGGCCTTGGCAATTTTTGTAATCGTATCGTTTTGACTTTTCGACACGTCTTTTGCGTCAACAGAGTTTGCTTCCGTAACGAGCTCATCAGAAGTTGCTTCCATAACCAGCTTATTGCGCTTCTTCTTTTTGGGCTTAGGTGTTTCCACTTGCGCAGATTTCTCAGATATGCTGGATTTGTTTGCTTCGTCGTTGTTAATGTTTGTCTTTATACCGTCTTGAATGCTTTCTACTGTACAGGCACCCATTCCATTCTTCTTCATTTTCTTTGACATCGATTTGGACATAATGTCGGAGTTTGACTTTGTCGGTAAACCTTCATTCAACGCCTCAACATGCTGTACTACAACATCGGATTGCTGAGCAGTACTCTCCGACTCACCAGTTCTTGTTATTTTCTTCTTCTTTCGTATTGAAATCGAACTACTTTCTATGCTTTCAGTAGGAGCTCCCTCACTAACTGAATTGTGCGTACTAGCTTCTCGTATGGAAGAAACAGAAGAGCTTTGAGACCTCAAACGCTTCCTCTTCTTCCGTTTCTTCTTCGATTTCAATTCACCCTCAATACCATCACCGGGCCGTACAAACGCTTCTTCGGATTGATGGGGAATTTCATTCAAAGCCTCAACATGCTGTACTACAACGTCAGATTCCTGAGCCGTACTCTTAGACTCACCGGTTACTGTTTTTTTCTTCTTCTTTCGTATTGAAGTCAAACTACTTTCTAAGTTTTCAGTAGGAACTCCCTCACTAACTGAATTCTGAGTACCAGGTTCTCGTATGGAAGAAACAGATGAGCTTACAGACCCCAAACGCTTCCTCTTCTTCCGTTTCTTCTTCGATTTCAATTTGCCTTCTATACAACCAGGCCGAACAAACGCTTCTTCGGATTGATGGAGAATTTCATTCAAAGCTTCATGCTGCACTTCGGATTGATGGAGGATTTCATTCAAAGCTTCATGCTGCACTTCGGAGTCTTTAGCAGTACTTTCCGTAGTTACTGTTACATTCTTCTTCTTTCGCGTTAGGGTCAAACTATCCATGCTTTCTGTAGAAACTTTCTGAATATCCGAATGTTGAGTACCATCAGCTTCTCGTACAGAAGAAACAGATGAGCTTTCAGACCCCAAACGCTTCCTCTTCTTTCGTTTCTTCTTCGATTTCATTTCGCCCTCTATACCACCAGGCCGAACAAACGCTTCTTTGGATTGATGGAGAAGTTCATGCAAAGCCTCGACATGCTGTACTACAATTTCGGATTCTTGGGCAGTACAGTCCGACCCATCAGCTACTGTTCCGATCTTCTTCTTTCGTGTTAGCGTCACACTACTTTCTATGCTTTCTGTAGGAACTTTCTCACTAACTGAATTGTGAGTACCAGTAGCTTCTCGTATAGAAGAAACAGAGCTTTCAGATTCCACACGCTTCCTCGTCTTTCGTTTCTTCTTCGATTTCAATTCGCCCTCCATACCATCAGGCCGTACGAACGTTTCTTCGGATTGACGGAGAACGTTCGCAATGGTTCGGGAATACTGTTCTCTGTCATCGACTGTCGTACAATTCACATCGCTGGACTTGGTGACTTCATCCAAAATGGAGTCCGAGATGCAAGGATGTTTCGAACCTAACTTCTTCTTCTTCTTAGTTGTTGTTTGGTTTTCTCTTTGCATGAACACTTCCTCTGAATAAGATTGCTCATTACGCATAAGAGCCTGAATCTTCCTGCATTGGATCTTGCTTTCCTCTGCTCCGATATTTTCCTTTTTCGAAACCGTTTCATCCGCAGCCGAGCCTTTATATCGAACAAGTCCACCTGTAAGAGCTTTTCTTTGATCTTCAATTTCGGAACTTTCAACTTCGGAAGACACAGGTTTCTCTTCCTTGACAAGAAGGCCCTTCTTTTTTCTCTGAGGGACTGATTCTTGACTGCTTTTCGATTCTGTTTTGAAAAGATGCCGGATACTCTGTTCTTGTACTTTCCCAGCGACAGTACCTTGATCAGTCTCAGGTTTCTTAGGCGTGTGAATGCTTATTAGGTTGGATTCCCCCATAGTTAGCTCCTCCACTTGGGAAGGATCCTCGTCTAGTTCCTGTACACCCAAGTTCAGGCTAGTTTCATCGCAAGGTTCAACTTTGTAAGTCGTGTTCAAAACTTCGGGCTCTGCTTCGATGAAACTTAGAATATCCAAATTGGATACCCAGTCTTTACCGTCCCTGTTGCTTTCTTCAACCTCATCATCGGAAAACTGACACTCAACCAGAGGAGCCGAAGCATTTCCATTGCATTCTAGAATACTTTGAACCACTTCGTCGACTACTTTCCGCTCTTCTTGGGATAAACCAGGCCGCGGAATCTTGTTTCCTAAGGGACATTCTTTCACCTCAGTGTCCTGTTCCTCCGTTTCAGGAACAAAAGTTACGAGCAGTTCCTGGGCCTGTTCATGGATAACCTGAGAGGCGAACAAGTCCGGGCTTGTTTGGAAAGACTGCTCTGAACTCGCCCGCAAGACTCTCCCTGAATTTAACGCTGCCTTTGCAGCAAATCCCTCTTCAGTATCACTGTTAAACGGATACGTGTCGCTATCTCTAGCCGAAGCCTCGTCTCGAGTGTTGTGTTCCGAATTTTCAGGAGACGAACTGCGAGGCGGCCCCGTCTGGCATGTTATTTCGAGATCTGAAACATCAGAAATACTGCCGCTAGGGGTAACGCTCTTGACAAGCTTCGGTGATGGACATAGCTCGGTCAAATCTTGGCGTGGTCGCTTCTGAGCGGGAGTCCGTGGAAGACTAGGATAGCTGCTCCGGTCTGAGAGAATACTCAAAGACATTTTGTCTTCCTCGCTACTGGAGTCACTCGACGAAAAAGAAGGCAACTCTGGCTCACCGCCACTTAAGCTTATTCTTCGGTTTGGTGTCTTGCTTTGCCACTGACTACGAGTAGACTTCCTTGCCAGTGGAAGGTCTATGTTCTCTTCAGGGGAACGGATGTCGTCGTCACTCTCTGAACTGACATTCTTGATGATCCTGGACGATCTAGAGATCGACAGTTTCGTAAGCTGTTCCCTATTCTTGCGCTTTCGAGACTTGACGGGGATATCAGGTAATGGCAAGTTTTCGGCGTCTGTTGTAGCGTCACTCGGCGCGTTGGAGTCAAAGAGTGTGACATTACCAACGAAATCCACTTTAGATATGTCACTTTTTCCTCCCGTCAAGCGAGCATCTTGACGCTCCTTCTTTAGAATCAAGCGTTTCTGTAAACGTGCAAATACGTCCGTATCTTTGAGACTAGCTCGTAACCGACGATCAGCCAGGGATAAGCTATTAATCGGAATACTATTTACAGGCCTGCCTATAGTCATTTCCGATTCACTTAAAGGCTCCCATTCAGTTTCTTCCACGACGGTTCCTTCCTCAGATTCCGAGTCAGGAAAGTAGAGCACAGGAGCTGATGCTGTAGCAGACTGCTCTTTGTTGTAAGCTTCCAGCTTAGTATCCAACTGATTTTTCTTCTCTTCAATTTGTTCGATAAAGGCTTTCAAGGTCTTACCCGTACTACTTTGCAAAGCAGTCTGCACGAACGGATGACCTATACAAAATCCGTACTAAAAAATAACCTATAGGTTGTTGATCATACCTTCAGATTCCAAGACGTAGCAACAAGACGCTTTAAGTAAAAGAAGATTTGTTGTCTCCAACTCCGCGCGGGAAAAATGAATGTTGTTCCACCATGATTTGCGATCCTCATAAACATTTCGAACTTCCTTAACGCAATCCAGGGTGCCACTAAAAGAAAAAGGAAAAAAAAAATTAAAAAATATCGAAGAAAAACAACCATAGTTCTTACATTGTGTACACTTTGTTGAGCGCTTGCCAGAATAAAGACCAGCCAGAAATAGAAGAGTAATTGTGAGGAAAATCCAACGAATTGGCAACATAATTCAGAGCTTTGAGAGCATTCTTAGTATACAAGGCACTAGATATTGCTGAATCGTCCTCCTCATTTCCGCTGTCATCGTTACAATCTAAAGGTAAAGCCGATAAGCCATTGTTACCCTGATTGATGTTGTTAATGATTTAGTTAAATTACCGCCTTGGAGTAGAATCCTCGCCAGATTAAATGCACAAGGATCTCCAGGGGAACTTTGAACCATTCTTTCCAGGATTTCGGATTTTTGTCCTACGAAGTCGTTTACAATGCATTGAATTGAAAGATCAGTAGCTCTTGATTTAGAAAGTGTCAATGCATAATTCTTAGCAATTTGCTGGCCTTGCTTAGCGCTTAACAATTCCAAGTATATGGATAGGAACATATGAGGTGCTTCTAATGGGTTGTCATAAAGAGACGAGAGGGTCTGCAGAGCTTTATCAGCACAAGCGGTTGAAATTGAATCTAACATATGTCCACCTAATGAATAAAAAAATGAGAACGGTTATATGAGCGAAAAATTCCATACTTTCATTTTCTCCTGTTTCTGCGCTCTGTAAACACTCCACCCAGCGAACATACTCCAAAGTTCCTTTGTAACCTTCCAAATACTTAGTAACTTGATGCATATCAGGAGTCACAGCTTTACGTCTTCCCTTCTTTGGAGGTGGCATTTTCTAAGACAATTAAACATACATGAATATAAAAATATTAAGAAAAAAATAGCAGTTAAAGGCGTCTTACTAATGCCAGGTCCTTAGCTTCTTCATATTGTCCAGCACTCATTAACATCAGGAAACCAACTAGGCGTACTTCTGGCTGGTAAAGTGCTGACGTTGTATAAGACACACTTTTGGACAAATATAAGGAACACGAAAAAATAAACAAATAACAAATGCACGCTTCGAAATCGCAGAAATGTCACAACGTACTTGATAAAATCTGTCAGGTCTTGGACCATAGTCTCTCTATGATTCCAGATTATAAGCAAACCAATTTTCCATGTTAGGTGCTCGAGACTTTTGCCATGATCCAAGACGTACATCAACATAGATGCAGCCTCTTTCCAATTTTCTTTCATTATTTCAGTCCGTAACGCTTCAACCGCTGATGGCATTTGATCAAAAGTCGCATGATGCCTTTCTTCTGTTTATAATATAACGAAGTCACGATATTAAGGTTAAGGGATTTTACACCAAAAAGTTAAGTCATAGCAGTTTCTTACCGTCACGTGTAATAAATGGTTTCAATATTCTCTTCTTTGTTTTCGTCTTTGATAACCTATTCGTATGTTTCGTATCATCTTTTAGTCCTTCTAGAATCTCAGCCTGATTTGTTGAGTTATTACAGAACACATATATAAAATAAACAAAGAGATAAGGAAATCAAATTGTACAAACTGTCAAACATACTTACAAGCTTACTAAAAAAAGACTTCGTTGCGCTCATTTTGTCGGTGCAAATTAAATATCACGAATACGTGCGGTTCCTGAGAAATATTCAACACAGATTAAAATCATCCAGTAACCACGTGTTTGTTGTTAACTTCACGAGCAGCCATTAATCAAATGACCGGCTAGCCGCTACCACTAGCGCCCGAGTCCGCGGAGTTCAAAGGAATTCCACTTAAGCCCTTGCAAGTAATTTCTAAAATTCCTGTTTCTGGGAATTCTGCTGCACGGCATTGAGTCGTATTTAAAATTTGTGTTAATTAGGCAAGGCTTTTTAGCAGTGCTTTGTATCTTTTTTTTCGTTGGATCTTAGATCCTTACCGATCATTCGCATTTTTTGCCGATCCGATTCTGGAAATCTTCA
Source organism: Lepidurus arcticus (assembly GCA_003724045.1). Lineage (NCBI taxonomy): Eukaryota > Metazoa > Arthropoda > Branchiopoda > Notostraca > Triopsidae > Lepidurus > Lepidurus arcticus. Next base: position 60,057 of record RJJA01000102.1, read on the forward strand.
GAAAATTTAGATCCGGATCGGAAAAATCTCGATCCGATGAAAAAGATTCAATCCTTTTTTAAATCATACCTATGTAACTATAACGCTAAATATACCTGAACTAAATGGTAAAGTTTGTTATTTGAAATGTATACTGAAAAGAGTATCCAAATGAAAGGACTAGAGCACGTCGAAACCACGTTGCACTTGTAACATTGGATACTAGCGTAAAAATACCCGTCCATTGCTCATCACTGGGAATTAATATATTCTGTATGGAATTAAGCGAGAATTTTTTTAATGCATTCAATCGAGTCTTCTAAATAGTAAACTGAAGATGGAATGAATTGTTTATGACACGTGTTGGTTCTTGTCAATCGAATGTATTTCACGAAAATCATCGTGCAATGAATAAAATGAACAAAGAGCGAGATGTACAGGTAATGCTATGACAAAAATGAATTTCAGCAATTAGAACGCATAACGAGTTCTAATATCTTCCAATTTCTTTGAAACCTCGTTCGGCGTACGGTCCAAATCTTCAGCGATACTTCTTTGCTTGGCTGGATCCAAGGAATTATATTGTTCACAGAGGTCGCCATCACTTACGTTCTAAAATAAAGATAAATAATTAATAACTTGAACCACCAAAACCTCAAGCTAGTCATTACCCGCACAGGGAAGTAAAATGATCGATAGGAAAGGTGATCTCGTCCACATAAGGGCGGATTTTCAGCCCTCATATGCATTTCCAAATGTTGGAAGAAATCGTTATCCTCTTTGGAGGTGAAAGGCACCAATACGCCCACAGTGCCTGATAAAGTTGTGTACACCAACGATTCACTGCCACCAGGAATGAGGGTAGCTTTTTGCAGAGTCATAATGGTCTCGCCAATATGAGTTACACAAAGGACATCAGCTTTTTGAGAGGCACCATTTAATACACCACGATCCCAGAATGACTTGGCACCTGTAGGATCTTCATCTACATCGTCGCTGGTGTTGGGAGGCAAACGAACCTGTAACGAAAGACGGATTACCATCACACTTACGTAAAGTCTTTTTCTTCAAAAATAATATCTTACCACAGATATGTTGCCAAATTTATCTGCTACAGCTATGGTGTCGTAGTCAAGCAAAGCTGTTGATGTGACCCAACGCGGATTGGTTTCATCAGCGAAGATAATAAGCTGATTCTCCCTTCTTTTGTACCGAACATAATGAACGCTTTCCTGGACATCACTTACGTAAATGCGTTGGCCCATCGCTTGAATTCCCACGATCAGGTTAGGAATATGCTAAAAATAAAATGTTAAGTCTTGGCTTCTCGACACTTTTCACAACTAACCTTGTTTTCACATTTTCTTAGCAGCTTTTTTTTGCCAAAATCGTACATTCGAAGTAACTTCCCTACCCCGATCAGCGCCCTGCCTTGGAACGCGCAGATAGCCATTGGTACTTCATCTACTGACGTTTTATGCAGGAACTCTAATCCGGTGCCTTCGTTCACCAACCTATTTAGAAAAGAAACAACTCAATTAATCTCCTTTCTATGATTTATTCCTATAACTAAAAGTAATGGGTAAAATCAGTACTGCAGAACTATTTCCGCACGAAAGCTAGGTGAAATCTGTTCATCATTTTGGTCCTATGCACAAAAAGTTTTCGTAAAAAAAGATCTTACTTGTAAGTATAGACGAATCCTCCGGAGACTTGGCGAGGATTCAGCTTCAAATCTTTGGCAACGCCCACAAGTACATACTGGGTGTACTCGGAAACGGCCGCAAATCGCACCATGGCAATACTACAGTAAAAATAATAATTGGACGTTAGTAAAAAAAAAAAAAAATGCATTTCCAGCAAAATAATCCAACTCTTTTTAGAACACAAAAAGTTATCTGTAAGAATTGTGTCTATAACTATGTACTGGCCAGGCCGCAAAAGAGCACTAACCAGCATAGCGAGCTAAGACTTTATTTACTTTTCACAGATTGGGAACGCCAAAACAGGTAATGAACATGGACCTATCTTGGAGCTAGACTGTGTTCGAACAATAAGAATGGACAACTACGCTAACAATTACCTGACGGCGGCTTCATTCTGGGGTAGTCGAATCAGTTGGTGAGTATGTCCAGTATGCGGATCGATAACACGAATAAGGGATGCCCACATTCCTACCCCAGCTTTGGGAGCTCCAAAAACGCTTTCTGGCATGTCTTCTTGTAGAAAGGCATCTGCCATTTGATTTGCCAACTCTTCCTCTCCTACACCGGCCGCTTCACGCATTTCTTGGGCCATTTGAACTTTGCGCTGCTGCTTGGTTTCTTGCGTGTACGCGTTATGGTCAGTCTCGATGATAATCATACGCCCAGTTTCATGGACGACAAATTTTCTCGGAGTATATTCCAGAGGGAATGCCACTTGATTGAAAATGGTACCGAGCTTTTCGAGTGCAATAATCCTCAGCGTATTAGAAGCAATCGCCACAACTCCCTCAGGACATTGTTCGGAAGAAAAGCTGGACGCGTACTCCAAACTGTCGTACGACAAGGGAGTCAAGTGGAAACGATTCTGGTAGTGATAGTTCAACCAAGACCGACTGGACATGGCCAACACCTAGTAGTTTTTTTAAAAAGACAGTTTAGTTCCAGTTCAAGCAAATCCTTATTTAATAACAGGTTCTCTTTCCCGAAGAATTGTGTCATAGACTGTGTACTGGTCATACTACTAATAAGTACTGACTAGCATAGCGAGTCAAGACAGGTTTACTTTCCACAGATTGGGAACGCCAAAACAGGTAATGAACATGGACCTATCTTGGAGCTAGACTGTGGCTGAAGCATCCGAGTTGAGAAGTAACTTACTGCTTGACTGCCTTGGACGCGAATCCTGAAAAGCTTGACGCCTCTGGATCCCAAGTATCGGGTTCTGGTGTCAGACAGATCTCCCGTAACGGAATCTAACATGGTTCGTAACAAGACACCGTTTTGCAAACCCACGTAAAGGTACAGGGATCCTCTGCTACTTTTCCCGTCTGCACCATGCTCCACAGCTCCCATTTCTACCAAGCAGAGCGACTCAGGCGGAGCCGGTAGAGCTTGCATACTCAAGGGCGCAAGACAATCCTACAAAGAAGATATCACATGAGCAACTTTTCAAAGGATCAAATCACACTAAACGAAGAAATGGCATGTTTCTTTCAGATAACAATATAATCAAGTCTAAATATCTTTCGTACTTAGAATCATTTCTCTAGCCTGTTAGTTAACATCATTAAAACAATAAGCTTTTTTTAGAGCTGTTTAGCTCCACGAAGCTTTTCAACAATAAAGAACATTTCCAGAATTAAACTTACGTTTGGATCTAACGATATCACACGAACGGTGTTATCCGACAAGCCCACAGCCAAAAATCGAGATCGCTGTTCTCCCTGTGGGACGGTGGCTAAGGCCATGCAAATGACATCCGAAGTCATCTCCTTGCGCTCTGTGTACTCGTTCAGCTGTCCAGTCTAGAAAAGGAAGGCAATTCAAAGATTTAAGTTACATTCGCGAAGGTAAACATTTTGTGGGAGTTGTGTTAAGGTATCAGGATTAAATTTATCTTTCATTATACCTCAGTCGGGAAAAGAAGACCAAATGTTTAATGAATATCATCACGTTCAACAAGGCTAATAATTAAGTAAAAACAGACTTACTGGGTCCATTTCGAAGTACACAACTTCACCTCCTGTCAAAGCAATGACCACTTGGCGAGCGTTGACGGCGCAACGTGCAATAGTGCGCTTGCCTGGAGCTTTCCATTCATTAACTCGACGGTCGGATCTGATGTGTCGAATGCCGTCAGGATAGATCTATAAACAGATACCAAATTATATCACCTTGAAATAAAGTAACTTCAACCTTCAATTGAAAATTGAATCTGAATCAGTTAAATGCTTTTTTCATGAGTTTTCAAAAGTCTAACATATGCAAGCATCATACGAATCTAAATCCCAAAGTTAGAAAATTGTTTTACCTGGACTAACGCATCGTCCCCTAAGGCAGCACAGGACAAGGTAGGCGTGGTTCCCAAGAAACCAGAATCCGTGACTTCCTCAACCGTTTCTCCGATAGAAAGTACCAAAGTGGCGTTTACGAAAGAGACGACAATATAAGAGTCAAACTCCTCTGTAACAGAAAGCAATAAGCACATCTAATTAGTTCAAGAGATTACAAATTGCATTGGAAGTAAATCAACGTAGTTAGGTAAATAAAAGCGTCTTAAAAGGAGTGCAAACATGGAGCTGGGCCTTTCTTTTCGTACTAGCGATCCTTGGCGAAGCCATATACCGTACCTCCAACGCAAATATTATCCGGCAGTGACTGAAGGCCAAAGGTGTGTCAAGCCTGCAAGGAAAATAAAGACTGGAGTTGGAAAGTGGACCCGAACTGCCAGTCTTGTTTAATAAATTTACGGAGATACTACCCAACATTCCCTAACGCTCTTCGAACACGTTCACCTTGCAATTTTACTAGATCCCTGAAAAATTAGGTTAAGAAAGTGAAAAAATTACCATCCACACGACGCTTGACGGTCCACACAGCATTGGGATTGCCGGGCAACTCAGATACGGCCATTTCAGAAACCTCCAAACCATGACGCAGAACTCTCAAAGACGATCGTGGGCCCCGCCCACATAGCGCGTATAGTTGTGGCGTATCTTCATTAGCTATAAGATTTGAGACAGATTAGAAACTACTTAAAACATTCTTTTTTGCTAAGAATACTAAAGCATCAGCAGTAAATGTGTCATACATTATCAATTCAGACGGGAAAAGAAGACCAAAAGTTTACATATTTTCATCCGTTGTTAAGATTTAGGATGGAAAAGGAACGCTAGGTTTACCCAAATCAGCAAAATGGCTTCCAACGATAGGAGACAGGGATTCCATTTCGTCGACCAAAACCAAGTTTCGCAAACCACGAGGAGCAAAGAAAAAAGTATCGCCTTCTTCTAAGGGCATGGCTGAGCTAAACTCGGGCTCATCGTCATCATCTCCCAAGTGGGCGATTTGGTACAAGAAACTAAGTAAAGGAAAAATGATTACTCACTTGCTCTTTTAGATTTTTTTTTTCAGAGTTGTAGCTAACCATCAGAATCCAAATCGTAATCATAAATCAGGTGAAACACGGATAAATGACATCATTTTCAACAGCCAAGTAAAGTGAAAGTTTAGACTGTTACTTACTGGTTTCCGAACTCTGCCGCCACAAAAAGGAACCCAGATTTCAATACACACATGGAAGCAGCTACTGGTACGGTATCAAAGTATTTTAATTTGATTTCGGTGACCATTTCCTCATCCGTCTCCAAAGTGATTTTGAAAAGATCGCCTTGTTCTGTCTGAACCAGGAAGAAGAACATGGATTTTGTTCTATGGGAGGCCGAGCAGACCAGAATCATGCCGCGCTCTGGATCATCCAAGTCGTTCTGCACGAAAAAATATTATAATTGAATGGAATTCAATATAACAATGAGGAAAAATCTTTTGAAAAATGTATCAGGGTAAAAACCAGGCCTGCAGAGCAAAGTGCGTGTGCATTCCAACGATGAGTTCCTGATTTAATTTTGGCATGCTACGACTACATCATCCATAAAACAATGAGTAGAGATACGCAAGCCGAAAACATCGGGATTTGTCTTTTAACTTAACCTTATATAATGCTTACCCTTCTGCGTGGAATGGGGCAACGAATATCGTGTTGGTCGCCCAGGTTTTTATAAGTAATGTAGTTTTCAGAACAGACTAGTACTCCAGAAGGACCGTCAGTGCCTCCGGGTACTGGTATAAGAAAATTGGCGTGTTCCTCTAGTGGTTCACTGTATTTGCGTACGACATGATTCAAGCCCAGGTCGAGTTCATAGAAGGTCAATGTTTGTTGGGTCTTCTGAGCCGCTTCCCCAGTAGAATCGCCGTCGACTTCCTAAGTTAAATGAATAGTGAACTTGAGCAACCGGGAAATTTATTTGTACATAAATATATATAATAATAAGAGGATTTTTTTTTACCTCATAGTCAATCTCGAGGCAAGCAAACATTGGATTTTCAAAGCCTACGTCAACGCCAACAATGTGGTAAACCAGCGTGTGGGATTTATGGGCTTCTAGAGGAGATGAAATGGTAAGATGTGCTGCAGCGTCCCGATTTAAAATATATACCAATTTCTGTTTTTCCACGGCACCTGGAAGAACGCGGAAAACAACAAAGATTAGCACACTATACGTTAACAGATATTTAAGTGCTTACTTATCATTACAGCTCTTCCTTTGGGATCCATAGCTAAATACTGACCAGGCACGATCCGTCTGCAGCCGGTTTTGCCAAAGGTTTCTTGGTGTACTTTGTCAAAGGCATTTTTAGATGTGTTGTACTCAAGAATGACTATGCGACCGGAGTCGGATCCAACGACTAAGTAATCCTTGCTGCCTCCAGTCAAACGAAATGCCATAAGAGATCGAATGATGCCAAAAACCTCGACGCTGTGCAGGGTATGCACTTTGCCTGTATTCGGATCTGGCCGTAGGACTTCCAGAATTCGACCTCTTGAAACAATAACTTCTTGCTGTTTCGTACCACTGAAGTTACCGTGGACGGCATGGGTAATGCCGGTTGGCTTTTGCAACGTTAAGTTGTACAGATACATGTTTAGATGTCTGTAAGGTACACGAAGATTGTAACCCTAGATAGATTAACCAGTTAGTAATGCAATCTTGTAAGTACAACAAGTTAGAAAATGTCATGGATCTTTCGAACACCAAACCAAGATGGATCAGTGTATTAGCTTGTAATGATCCACTTTTATTTGCCCGTGTGTATAGCTGCAAACCTTATGATATTAAAGGAGAGCAGTAAAGTAAACGGGGGGACACATTTATTTTACAGCAATCCTTTAAATTTTTTAGAGTAAAGCACGCTGTAAAGATGACAAGCTAAGGAATTGATGACGCCGTTTTCTACGCGGCGTCGACATTTGGACAAAATAACCAGAATAACTAGTTTACCATCAAGATTCCTAATTCAATGAATGCGCAGTATTATAACGAAGAAAACTCACCTATTTTTAGCGAAAGCAGGACATTAGTTTCGCGGATGTTACCGGATAACTTTTTCTATTCACAGCAGTATGCCATACGGCAGCTTTCACGCACGAGCATGTCGGACGTGGAGTAGAAGGGCGAATGGGACCGGTACACAGTCTAGCACGTCGGTTAAGGGCTGGAACACAGTACAGAGGGCTGGAACATGGTTGTCTTTATAGCCGCCGTATGACAGAACATAGTTGCTCTTATAGCCGCCGTGTGACGCTCCAACTAGTGTAAAAATGCTAACCAACACGTTCTCCACATTTACTTACATACGTAAATGTATCCCGGATTAAAACATTACACTTGTGTCACTGGCCAACAATTTTTTTTTAAGCTAGTGGAGTGAAAGAAAGTGCAAATTTTAACGACTCTCATCAACGAATGTTGATGAGAATCGTTGAAACGTTGACGACCCGCGCTTCATTTGCATAATGCTAATTTAGTACTCATTGGAACCAATTGGGTATTGGTTGTGCACTACCTGTTAACAAGATCAAGATCGCCAAAGAACTTTTTCGTTATGCACTGGTTTTCTCAACCCAACTAGTTGATCCTTTCTTAAAGCATATGTTTCACTATGAATTCATCGCGTAACTCTCAAGTTAAACTTTAATTAATCCCCCTAATAAACTTATACTGCAGTGTTCTATCATGGATTGAACCCTTTATGACTTGCTTCTTTCTCTTTTCTACGTAAATAAATGAATGTTGGTATAAATTTTCACCATGTATCTTCGGAACTACACGGTTTTATGATACAACTTTGGATGTCTCCTCCAATTAAACAGTTTATACTACTTAAACCAGTCTAAATGCACTTGAGCCGGCTGTTAAGGGCTCCCTTTCGGTCCAGACTGGTGTTTGCCGCTGTTGCACTCCAACAATAGAGAAGGGGAAAAAACACGGAATAAAAATGCGGATCTTCTACTGTTTCTTCCGTATGCTGAACTCTCTATGACTGGAAGGTGGCTAAGAAGTCCTGTACGATTTTCTTCAACTTCGCATCGGTTTCATCGGTGATCTTGGCTTCCTTGGCAATGGTGGCCAAAAGGTCCTTCTGGGTGGTCCTATAATGAATGAGCAGTATTAGTAAGCGAAGAGTAATGATTAGAGCTATAATCGTACTTAATGTGTGCAGTAAATTCCTTTTCAAAATGAGTAATCTTTGCGGGGTCCACTTTGTCCAAATGTCCACGGACACCACAATAGATAATGGCGACTTGCTCTTCAATGGCCATGGGAACGTACTGTCCTTGTTTCAACAGTTCAGTCAAACGCACACCGCGGTTCAACAATTGTTGAGTAGAAGCATCCAAATCAGAACCGAACTGAGCGAAAGCAGCCACTTCACGATACTGGGCCAACTCGAGCTTCATGGAACCGGCCACCTAAACATAGAATACAACGCGAATCTGTTACTAAATGAATTAATGTAAAATTTTACTGAGCAATCATAATGCTTGTCAGTACCAGGAATCGGTATCATTGAGGATCTCCGTTAAGAATTAAACTCATCATATGAAAAAAAGGAAATTCAAATTTAACCCCAATATGCTTACTTGTTTCATAGCACGGGTCTGGGCAGCAGAACCGACACGGGATACAGACAAACCGACGTTAATAGCTGGTCGAATACCTTTGTAGAACAACTCGGTTTCCAAGAAAATTTGTCCGTCAGTGATGGAGATCACATTGGTTGGGATGTAAGCGGACACATCACCAGCCTGGGTTTCAATGACGGGCAAAGCAGTCAAGGAACCACCACCATTGGTTTCGTTCAACTTGGCAGCACGCTCAAGCAGACGGGAGTGCAAGTAAAAGACATCACCGGGGTAGGCTTCACGACCAGGGGGTCTGATGTAACGAAACATAATTAATCACTCGTTCTAATCCATTAAAAAAAGTTTAACTTACCTCCTGAGCAACAGGGACATTTGACGGTAGGCGACAGCTTGCTTGGACAAATCGTCATAGATGATAAGTGCGTGCTTCCCGTTGTCACGGAAAAATTCTCCCATGGCGCAGCCAGAATAGGGAGCCAAGTACTGCAGAGGGGCAGCATCAGATGCAGTAGCAGACACCACGATAGTGTACTTCATGGCACCGGCATCAGTCAAACGCTTAACAATCTGAGCGACAGTGGATCGCTTCTGGCCAATGGCGACGTAAATGCAATAAAGCTTGCGTTTTTCATCAGTACCTTCATTGAAGCGCTGTTGGTTAATGATGGCATCGATGGCAATGGCGGTTTTGCTATTATAAATACATTAGGCTTAGACGTGTTTTTGTTGGCGATAATATTGCTTACCCAGTTTGACGATCACCAATGATCAATTCACGCTGACCACGACCAATGGGTACCAAAGAGTCGACGGCTTTAATGCCAGTCTGCATGGGTTCCTTGACGGAAGTACGAGGAATAATACCAGGAGCTTTGATACCAACACGAGCGCGTTTGGGCGTAGGAATGGGTCCCTTGCCATCGATGGGGTTGCCTAAAGCATCCACAACGCGACCCAACAATTCAGCACCGACAGGTACGTCGACAATGGCTCCAGTACGCTTGACAATATCTCCTTCTTTGATGAGTCTGTCGTTACCGAAAACGACCACACCAACGTTGTCGGGCTCCAAATTGAGGGCCATGCCCTTCAGTCCGGAAGAGAATTCCACCATCTCCTCGGCTTGGATGTTCTTGAGGCCATAAACACGAGCAATACCGTCACCAATGCTCAATACGCGTCCAGTCTCTTCCAAGTTGTCCTGTAGTAAGATTGTTTGTTAGCCAGAACCGTGTAACATTTTTTCAATACAGAAAATATCTCTACTAAGTTTCAGCTGCGATAATTTTGTCTGCTGCGTAACCTTGTGCTCATACAGTTAACAACACAGGCTTAAAAAAGCAGACTAATGTGTAAAACAATATAATTTTGAATGGATTTTTTGCAAGGACTTAATGTACTTGCTCTCCTTAAATGTATTCCAGTATCGCGTATAAACAGTTTGAACAAAATAAAGCTAACAATATAATCCATAGTTTAGAATATGTTTCTTAAAATTGCCAGTTCTTACCTTGGGTGCAGCTCCCAAAATCTTTTCTTCCAGAATGGAAGAGATTTCAGCAGCTCTTTGGGTATCGGAAGTATGCAACTTGCGGGCCGCAATTTGGATGGCCGGCAAAGTTCGTTGAGCAATCTAAAAGATGCAACCAAAATTTAATAGAATGGCGTATACCAAAATGGCGACATGGAGCACTATGCGAAGGTACGAACAGTAGAAAGTCTGGACGGACATGTATGAGTGAGTCTCAATAACAAAATCAGATTCTTTTTTTAACGGAATATAAGATGGTTTTCTGCTCTGATACCAAATACAATTCTTACCTTTGTGCCATTTCTAGGCAACTGACGGGCCACAGAAGCGGCTAAACGAGCAGAAAGGAGAGCCATGTTCACTGCGTCAAGCCGGGCGAGAAGGAGACAGGATCAAGATGGCGACCGGACAGACGTCATGTTGCTATCGATACTTATAACGTGGCGCACTATATGAATAACGATACGGGAGCTCGGGTTCCTAAAAATAAATGTGAAACTTGGCAAGCTTTCCCAATTTCTATACATGTATTATTCCCGTATACCCAAAAGGAAAAGGATAACTAAGAGTTAAATCTAGGTACCTTAATCAAACCCCGTAATTTTGTACTTGCGGGAAATGTGTGAACACACAATAATAAATGTACACCTATTTTCAATAAGTGTACGTTTCAGACAAACGCTTGTTTAAGTAATCCAAAGCTGTAATTGGTGGATATTTCCCTGAATGATCTAAAGCCTCGATAACAACCTCGTCGTCAGGATGAATGAAATACACGATAGATTGACGGGCGCATCTTAAACGAGATTCATCATCTGGAATTCGAACACGATGCAACTAGAAGTAGACGAAGAAGAAACAGGCGAATAGGATGATAAACGTATAATAATAAAAATTCATACCGTAGCGTTATAACGACCTGCAGTCCAAAACTGTACCATATCCGCAACATTAACCAAAATGGTGCCAGGGATTGGTGTAGCTTGGACCCAATTCCCTTCCGCTGATACTACCTAAACATTTCTCGTGCTTAAGTTACAATCAAGTAAACTTTCCAAGAAGCAAATCACTTACTTCTAATCCACCTACGTTATCCTGGAATAATAAAGTGATTGTTCCGTAGTCGCTGTGCTCACCCAATCGCCCAACTTTTTCCTTTCGTAATTCATCCGCGCTTCCTTCTAGCGCTGGGTAATACAAGGCTCGGAGCGAAGTAGCGTTTTCAGCTTTGCCCATCTTGGAATGGGAAGAAATGAAATAGTCATCCTTCAAGTCCGGAAATTTTCCCGTTTTATCTACATGAAGCACAAACCATTTCACTTTAATAAAAAATTTAAAGCTTGTTTCTTACGGAGTGCTATCGTTAACACCCTTAAAAGTCTGAAAGTCAATGTCTCCAACAGGAGTAGCATTTCTGCAGTAACCGTGCGGAATCGGGGTATTTCTTCATCAGGAAACAGGCCATCGGCAACTTCAACGTCGTACGCTTCTCGTACTTCCTTACGGTACGAACTGTTATCATCCAACATCTCTCTGTTGGGTGGAACGTACCCATTGAAGAAGAGTTTCCGATTATATTTAATTTTCTCGTCCATGGGAAGAAGGAAAAATTCCTTCGTCCGTTCAAATAATTCATTAATCTAAACGAAGAACGACACATGTTTGTAAACTAAAAAACGACTTTACGAAATGTCTACTAGATTTTCGGGAACTCCGTGATTAGTTAGATAAACAAAACCAGTCTGAATAAAGGCATCATCTAAGGCGTCGGCAACTCTTTCCATTGCTTCTCGAGGAACTTCCTTGTGCTCTAGACCTTTAATAGATTATTGGTCAGTCTTTTCCTATGTTACGTCTTCGTTATTTTTCTTAACAAAGATAAAGAATAAAACTTACTTATTTCTGCGATGTCAATTACAGCAATATGCATTGTCGCAGTATTCTTTCGTTTAATAAATAAGCTAGACAGTTTCACAAGGACACTTGCGGATGGGTTTATTGTCACGAGAGTGCACACCCCTGAAAGGTAGGCAACCGAAAGCAAGTTGTTGCGATCTCGGAAGAAAATTCATACAGGACACTTGCCCATACAAATACTAGAATGATCTTGCAAATAAAATCGATGGTACTTTTATGTAAATTAAGTATTGTAAAATTAGAAGCATTTTTACACTGTTTATTATGTTATGTCCTCATGTCTGCATTGCACTCTCCCGGCAAGAAACGCAGCGGTTGCCTACGTTACGGGAAACTACACTCTCCGATCAAGAAATGCATTTGTTAGTCGTTCGCTTCCTGTTTCAATGACAGACTAAAGTCAGACGATTGTCAGTTAACCTTTCCCAAAACGGGCAAAAGACGATAAGGAAATTCTCAGAGCTGGTATATGCCAGGGATCCGCCTCCTTTCCATACCATTTCTAAATAAACTGTTCGGAAGCTTCTTTGATCCGATACGAGTAAGAAAATTTGAAGGCAACATGCTTTTAAAGATAACATGCTTCCGCATGTTGTCCGCTGTAGAATATATTTTCACTTCTTCATTAAACCCGTGAGTATCTTTTATTTAAAACCCTAGAAATTTGATATACTGTTTGAGCAGCAGTGTTAAACTAACGTCCTATTCTGTCGTTTAAGTTTAGTCGGACTTCCCGTGGGGTTTAGCTTGCAACTGAGCTCGGTTCCCGCAGTGTATGTATATATATATAGGCAACATGCGTGACTTTAATAAGTTAGCGGCAAACCGAGGAATAAAAAAGCCATTAGCACACGAAGATGTATTCAACCAGTTACATCAAGTATTATATATATTCACGTAACAGGTAGTATTCATTGTAATTGGACACCTAATTCATTGTATACACGAAAAAACTTCTTAAAGATCGCATACGTTAGACATTTAGGGTATTTACCGTAAAGTGATTTGACTAGAGTCTTTTAAGAAGTTGAAATTATCGTGCAATCGTGCCTTTCACTTGTAGATAAAATAAGCGAAATTTACTCAATATTTTGTTTCTTTAAAGCGGACTGAATGTGAGATATGTCGCAATACACTTGACGCACTGCGTTAGCTAGACTCTTCGTGGAATCTAAAACCTCTACAGATTGAGTGAACGGGTCATAGCGTACTTCGTACGAACGTGTGATACTTTCCTTTAACCAGCGCCTGTAAAAGTACAAAAGTCGTTATTGTGTACATCTTGAATGAAAAATTACCTACCTAAACTTGGTTTGAACTTCTTCCAAGCTATCTGCAATAAAGTATATATCTTGATAGTCCTGGTCTTGATATGGCTGGACTGCACAAATGGCAGGATCGAATGGAAGCAGTTGAGGCTTATCAGACAAAGCGTGAAGTAATTCTCCGTAGCTGGACAATAATCCAGCTCCGTATGCTTTCGTTACACCGTTTTCCTTCACTAGTCCAAATTCTATGGAAAACCAATACATCTGCACAAAGCAAAATCCAATTTTTTTGTTTTTAAAAGGTAGCAATTATTTAAAAATACTATTACCGTAGCAAACTTCTCAATGTCTTCGTCCGATGCGCCCAAAGACGCCAGCCCGAGTTCTTGGGAAAATAGGGCAAAATCTGGGTTTGCCAACATGGGAATATGGCCGATTAACTCATGAACGCAATCCCTATTTACTAACAGTTTGAAGACGCGTTTAAATTATAATAATTTTGCGTACGGTTCGGGAGAATGGTTAGGCGAGGAAGCATGTCGAATATACTGGGTAGACTGAAATACCCTAAAAGCTAAACTTGCCAAGAAATCGCGCGCCGATAGTAAACCAGCTGCAGGCCTAACCGAAAAGCCAGTTTTCCCTGAAATAATTACGGATTAAATATAATCTGATTGTTTGAACGTCAATTTATGAAAGGAAAAAGTTCCGAAGATGATTACGTCTGAGAAAATTTGATATGTCTTCGAGCTGAGGTATGTTATCAGCCCGATAGCCGCACTCCTTTTGCAGGAGCTCAAAAATGGTTCGATATTGTTCGCAAGCATGAGTGGGGATGAGAGATACAACTTGCTCGAACACAATGCCCCACGTCTTAAGTTCTTCTGGTGTGTATTCTATCCGAGGAACGGGTTCGCCACTGGATGGGAAATCACGCAATTCAAATCAAGAGCTCATTCACGAGGCACTTTTCTTTCTGTGTATAAAGATAACTTACTGCTTATAGCTAAATGCAATGCCGGATATTTCTTTGCGGCGGGCTCTGTAGACCTTGTCGCTGAAACCCGGATGCCCATGGTCTAAGTCAGGCTCAAATTTGGTCATTAAGTGATTGCATAGGTCCAGTTCACTAACGTGACTGGGATACCAGTTTTCTGTCCATAGTCGAAAAGAAACAAAATCTGTTACGTCCACACTTACGTCAAGTGAATTGTCAGGTTCACTATATATACCTTTTAAGCCAAGTGGCTGTTCAGAAAGAATGGAGACGTTCACTACGTGGGCGTTCTGTCTGACGGTTTTTAAAAGCAAAATCAAGTTTTCGCGATCAATTTCCAATTTCAACAAAACATCGTATTGCAGACCTTCGCCTTTAGCGGGACGTGATTCAACATGTGTTATAACTCCCTTGAAAATCTACAGCCGCAGTATATCAATAAATCGACTTCCTTATAAAAAAAAACAAAGAAAAAATACCTTCGCAGATTCCAAAACTCGAGAAAGCGTGTAGATCCCGTCGCTCAAACTAATTAATAGGCTCAGTTTCTCCTGCACGTTGGCCAATTCCGGTGCTTCCTCCATTTCAGCTTTCAGGAGCAGTTCGTCGTCGCCCAAATCCTCATCTTAACCATAAAGCGGATCGATTGAAACAATATTTTGATTAAGAAGGGTTGAAAATATTCACTGATAGATTTCCGGGCTTCCTCTATCCATGACTGTTTTGATATCTTATGCACCAAGGTTTCAAATTTTGCGTCGTCTACAATTGACCGGCGTCGTGCAGAATAGCCATTCTTTTGTGCGTTGTTTTACCCGCCAGAAGCAGAAAAAAGGAAACAATTAATATGTGACTTCTTCTTAAATAAAACCGTACTGGACCACACCTAATTAGCAATCAAGCAAAATCCTGAGCCCCAGCAACATCCAAGATCCTAATAATTAGTCGGCATGTCGCCAATTTAGCTAAGCAGCTCACCAGTTTCTATCCCTTGGGAACACATGAGCTTTTCCCGTAAAAAAAGATCCCCTGTAGCAGATCCACCCGAGTCCTTAAGAAAAGAACATTCGCTTTCCTTAATGGTACCGCTTTCTTCCCTTTTTTTCGTGTGTTTAATAAAAAAAGCGGCTTAACCGATAAAAAGGCTCTTTTTCGCGCCTTATACGACTTCCAGAAGGCTAGGGATCTTTTAAATTACCAAATATACTAAAACTACCAGCATATTTCAAATAAAAAGCTTGTCATTCCCGGAAAAATCACGAAGAAAACACTAGGACAGTCACTTACCTCGATGCTGTATGATTTATTTATCAAAGCTCGCTCGCGTCCTTTGAAACTAGCCGATTGAACAACCAGATTTGCCATAGCTGCTACAGGAAGTTGACTGTCCGCGGAAAGTAGACCGTGCTTGAACAGACCAAATTTAAACTCCAGTTTCGATACAAGCCCAATTCAATCACTCCTCTATAAACATGATTATGTAAAGAGCACTTCGTCCCTGTCCCTCCTTATGCAAAGCAGCAAGGAGGCAAAACTTGCTGATGGAAGAGGAAACCTAAAAACAATACCGCTTACCTAGAACAAGAGAGGGAGAATAGGGAATTTGTTACAGAGTGGTGCTTTCACTGCTCAAGGGAGAGATAAGTTCGACGATGGCGGAAGAAATGCTTTCGTCGTCCCGGACCGGCGGACGGCCACAAGTTGCTTTTATAGCTATACCAGCTCACGGTATGCACATGACGTTGAATACCACGTTTACGGGCACGCCCACTAGCTGCACACATTAATTACCCGTATGGCCAGATCTTAGGCATGTGCAACGGGAAAAAATATTTCTGGATGGATTTTTTCCCTTCCGAGTCTTTCTTCTGGCCATTGTACATTTTCAGTCTGGATCGGTATGGTCATGGAGAAGATGATATTTGTTTAAGCTCGAGTGGAGATAATTCCTACGCCAATGCATTGTCTTATTAAGCTTGCCAATCATTAAGTCTTTTCTAGCAAAATTCAGTAATAGTTATGTTTATACTTAATAACGGTTATTGTTATATTTTCCTCCATGTTATATCAGTCGTGAAATCATTTCTGAACGGTAATTCTTTTGGCCTGGAGTAGCATCCAGATACCAATCCACAATCATACCCTGCAAGTCTTCCCAATTCTTGCTGTTTTACGATTGTACAAAAAGGTGGTTTTGCGCGTAGAAACTGCAAAAAGAACCAAGGTGAAGTATGATGAGGAAGGTCGATCAGTTGCTGGATCGTTGGAACGAAATATTTTTCATCTCATATACAGCGGAAGGCTGAAAGAATGCTAACATGTTGCAAGTTTCGGCATACTATAAATATAGCAGTGAAAAATGCATGCACAACAATTGCTTTCGAACGTTCAGCCCTAGGTTTTGGCCGTCTTTCAATTACATGTCACGTGTTAATTTTCGCATTTCAGCGAATGAACCGAGTTCCTAACTTTTCATTTGCTAAAAATAAATGGGTAGTTCTAAAATACAAAGTGCAAAATAAATACAAATGTCATATTTGCCAGTGACACGCAAAAGGAACTTACAGAACTTACGGAAAGTTAAAGCATAGTTAGGTGCTGTATACGACTAATAAATAACCAATGACCTTGTGCAAGAGAACTCTAATTCTATGTGAGTTCAAATGCATGACAGCAAATCTGGCAATGAAAGAAGTAACACTGGGTAATACAGTGTATGACAATGTTATACATATATACCGCAATGCTCTTGAATAGAGCCCTCGCCGAGACTTACCTCGCTTTACTTGACTTACTTAGCCTCGCCGTTCCCTTCCAGACTGTGTGCAAGATTGACAAGCTAAATAGTCGCTTGCGATGGGTAAAGACTGCCCGCCCCTTCTTGCCTTAATTGATTTCAGATGTAGTGCCCTAGCTTAAAGCCTTCTTCACAGCATCATCACGCATCGATCCTGAAGGATAAAAAAGAAGAATATACGTCACACTCTATCACACAGTTTTCAGCACTCGTCAACTTCTCTGCACTTCCCTGTTAGCCATTCATGAAAGCCTTAGGAAAAGCCATATACGAAGTACTCGAGATAAATACCGCATAGGCTTATGGGATTTTTTTTTTAACTTAAAAGATATACATCTAAATAGAATCGAGACAAAGAAAAATACACTTTTCTCATTTCAGCTTAGTTTTTCGTAATTACTTTGACCACACTGTGGCAACTGTTAGGTCAAGCGTGGGGGCAGCAGGCTCATTAGAGATCTCATCACGGCAGAATGAAGCCATTGTGGAGGGTAAAGGACATACTGTGTCTTTCGCTATCACTTCAGCAGCTTTCGCTCGCGCTCCTTTGATCTCTTGTCGTGCCATAATTGCAGATCTGGCTTCTTTGTAGAGACAGAAATGTGGTATGTATTTAACCAACAAGAAAATACTTTCACAGATATATTTTCAATCAAGTGTAACGACCATATTTCAAGCTATAAAGCTAAAGGCATCGCAGCATCCCAAGTAAGTCACTTTGCAACTCGTATGCTCATCCATCGTTGGTTTTAATACCCTGGAACGAGAGAGAAAATCAAGATCCATTTGCAACAATTTAATTTTTACGCTGAAAAAAAACCCTCGAAATCCTTTTCCGTGCCAGAGTAAAAATGTGTAGTTGGTAGCTAAGATAAGTAGGAAGAAGAATAAAGCATGGAAAGCATAGAACGAAACTTGTCGCAGATCAAATGACCACAGCTAAAAAGCCGATTGTTCTGCTTGGGTTCGTAAGTGGTATGGTACAATTATAAGCGAGGATCCTTACAGGGAGCGAAAGCTTCAAATCGGAGAAAAAACCCAGCTTTTTCTTCCGAAAGAATCCATGTGGGAAATTCCTTGGCTATATCCTTCATGCCTTCTAGCTCGTTGGGAATCGAAACCACCTTTCGACTGCATTAGAGATCTATTGTAGCGCTAGGACCGAATAATTAATATCTTTCGTTTCTTCAAAAGGAGGACACAGAAAAACTAGAATAAGAGTCATTACGTGCTCGGTTCCTTAGAAGCACTCAAGGATTCATAACAACTGTCCCGGTATCCAGAAGTGTAACTTTTCAGTCTGCTTTTCTGCCTTAAACTTTAAAATCTTATGTACCGAGCTATAGTAATAGACAAGCTGAAAAAGTCATGCGCGAGAAAAATAGAAGATTGGCAATACGATATAAGTAATAACGGTAAGCACGTGTGCAAATTGCAATAATTTATTCGGACGCATTACTTCAGTTAGCTTAACTTATATTTTTATGTCGTATACTTGCCCTTAAGAATCTGCATTCATTACCCATCTCTATGGTAATGAGATTGTAATAGAGAGAGGCAGTCAAATACTCATTCCAAGGACTGTGGCAAGACTAGGTATAAACATATGCGTAGTATTTCATTATCATACACTATACGTTTCCTGTTCTAACGTAAATGCCAATCCCGACGAAACGCAGAAGAGACTATGTTTATAGTATATGTATTCAGCTTACACAACTCAGAAAAATAGTAAGTCATAAGCGAAACTTACCGACAAAGGACAGTTTGAAGGCTTTTTTAATAGTTTTAATAGTTTTCACGTACCTAAGGAAAGCAAGAATTACGATAATGTATGAGAGATAAATTTATTTTGATGACCGTCACCGCAGTTCACAGAAAAAAAATCCGTGTACACCTTTCATACGTTTAAGGCATTCGTAAGAAATTTCTGTCTGTTAGTATTATTAACGCAGTTACAACCGCGGAGTTGTTTATTAAGCTCGGGATTTCTCTTCCTTCGAAATAGGTTTCGAAAAATGTGCTTACAGCGAAGATAGAAATTACTCTATATAGTCACTACGGACATCTATGGAGTCGGGTAAAAGCAATTTGGGGTAGGAAGGAATTACAGAATAATCTACAGAACTTACGCCTGAACACAGTAAACCTACTCTATGAAACACACACATTAATTAGACAGTAGCTTTTTGGGATCTGTCCATTGCGAATAAAAGCATACGGATAGCTAAACGTATTTTTGAACTTTGTCCGTCATACGGCGTACCAATAGCATAGCTGACCTAAAAATGAAATAAAACCACAATAAAATTAAATGTTTAAAATTAAATTTTTCAATGTGAAGAATAATACACTAATAATATGAATAAACTATTAAAATATTGTAGACAGGACAGCATACAGAATTTACGTTAACTAAATACATTTTTTACAAAAGGAAGCTCATTAACCTCGCGGCTATGTCGCTAACAGTTTCCGTACATATACTCTTCCGCGACAATGCACCCATGAGTGAAACTTGGGGCAATGACTATATGATGTGTGGCGGGTTACTTGGCCGGTTTCTTGCGGGCTGCTGGGTATCGTGCTGAGGAGATTTCCCGGTTTGCGGCGGAACCCTGAACCCAAACTCGAAAAAGGTAAGGATAGGCGTATTGGTACTCCAAGCAATAACTTCGTTATTTCCTGAACAGGGTTGTCGGCATGTCGGGAGTAAGGGTCGCGTTTCTTTAGAACTAAATAAAGATAGGTATTTCTTATCATTGTATGTTGACCTAATGCCCCGTCTTTTGTCACTATGTTTAAAGTACTGAAAATTTCTCGAGCGCGACCTCTTTATAGTGCACAACATAATCCCAGCTGGACTGCGTGCAATTCAGTCATCCCAATTCACATTCAGTACCAACAACAGGGAAATTATAGTGTTGATTCTTCCTTGGTGACAACAATGGATTATAGCAGATGGATGAATCAGTCAGCACTTCTTCGCAAACCTTCACCTATCCGAGAAACAGGTAAAGTTAAGTTGGTTCCATAAAGCTTTGTATGATTTTACTTTTACCCTGCAGCTAAGTTTTTGGTTGCTGGTTCTCCCAGTCTTGTTTTCTTGGCAAGTGGAGTGCCAAATCCACAATTATTTCCTTTTAAAGATGCCAGTATAACTCTAACCGACGGCTCCATCATCAACTTGAGCGGAAAAACTATGACAACTGGTCTCCAGTATCTTCCAACACCTGGGTATTTAGTTAAGACACTAAAGCTTTAGTCATTTTCACGAAAAGCTTTTCTCTAGGTTACAGAAACTTTTGGATCAGCTGAAACAGTTTCAAGCAACTTTACACACGCCGCCTTCTCTGCAGTCACTCGATATTCTTGTTACTTGTGGAAGCCAAGATGGACTTTGTAAAGCTTTTGAGATGATGCTCGAAGAAGAGGATTACGTTATTTTACAGGAACCAACCTATCCCGGTGTGTTGGCTATGGTACTCGATACATACATTATTGCACACATGAACCGTTCGTTTTGCTAAGAACAGCTAAACCCCTATCGGCCAAAATATCTGATTGCTGAAGGAGATGAATATGGAATGAAACCCGAATCGTTGAGGTCTCTGCTTCAATCAAAATGGACTCCAGAAGCTGTAAAAAATGCTAAGACTGGAGTACCGAAAGTAACTTAGTTTTTCGCATTTAGCCTAGCAACGATAACGGCTACTTATTATCTTAGGTACTTTACGTCAATCCCAATGGAGCAAATCCCTCTGGAACATGTATTCCTGAAGATAGGAAATATGCCATTTACGAAATAGCTCGGGAATACAACTTAATTATCTTAGAAGACGATCCTTATTATTTTCTGCAATTCGAAAGTGTAAATATCTTGAACATTAAAGTTCTTCTAATATTTTAAAATTTCCTGTGGGGTAATCTACAATGTTTAGAAGCGAACTCCGAGTTTTTTGTCAATGGATGTTGACGGACGCGTAATTCGCTTCGACTCATTTTCGAAAATACTCTCTTCGGGGCTGCGAATCGGTTATGCTACTGGCCCTAAAGCTTTACTTAACCCTATGATGCTTCACATGCAAGTATCTGTCTTGCATGCTACTTCTCTGTCTCAGGTATGAATGACAAAAAAGGGATTTTGCGTTTTTATTAAGAAATAAGGAGACAATTCCTGAGATGTTAGGTATTAGTCAGCGAGCTTCTTGAGCAATGGGGACTGGAAGGGCTTTTGAAACACGTTGAGAAAATCCAAGAATTTTACAAGAAACAAAGAGATTGTATGGTAGCTGCTGCCGATAAATATCTAAAAGGTACAAAGAAAAAAAATAAGAAAGAGGATACATGTAACCGTTACACTCTTGTCCATTTTTACAAGGTTTGGCGGAGTGGAATGTTCCTCAAGCTGGCATGTTTCTATGGATGAACGTAAAAGGAGTGGATACTTACCCGATGATTATGGAGCGGGCATTATCCAAAGATGTCATTCTCGTGCCGGGTAACGCTTTTATGACAGACTCGGATAAACCGTGTTCATATCTGCGTGCCGCTTTCTCTGTCGCCACGGCAGACCAGATTGACAGGGTAAGGCGAAGGACTGCACCTTTATCTCCAATCCATCGATTAATCGTGACACGACCTTTTTTTTATTATACTGTTAGGGGATGAAGAGCTTAGCCGAGTTGATCCGGGAAGAAATTGTTCTCCAAAAAGATGAGAAATCAAAATAACGATATTTCGACGTTGTGAGATAGCGAACTCAACTATATTAATCCTGCTGTTCAGCAATTCTAAGGTCTTGGGAGGCTTATTTTTTTTAAATCGGCAGTAGAAATGTTTCACTGAATATAAATGACGGGAATCTCGGAAAGCTAATATAAGAGATAGTTTGACTGATTTGTGTTGATTTATTTCGGCCGTGCTTTGTTCAGTACTGTTGCCGGTTGCCTAATGGGTTCTTTCGGTTAGACCTTGGTCACATACAGGTAAGTTGCTGTCTCCGGCGCATAATGAAAATCTTGCTTTGGCTATAAATGTCGCCAACTGGGAAGATTTATCTGTATAATTAGACAACCTGTTCGAGCTTTTAACGCCTAAACATAAAAAAGAATGCGGTGCGGCCCCTCTTGCTGCTTTATCAGTTCGACAAGTTTCTCGCCCTATCCTCCCTATACCCCCCATTACCTTAACGGGGGAAAAAAATACAACTAACAAGGCGCATACGAACACACTCTTTTATTTTGTTACTCTAAACGGAAAATGAACTTCGGTTTTTCCACTTGGCAGAACAAGGAGACATGCCAGAAAGAGAAAAAGAAAACGGGAACAAGAAATGGGGAAGGGGGAATGCCTGGCACTGCCCTATTGTTAGGCCGCATAATGCAACACAACATCAACCGGCACCGTTTTCAGGGTTTCCTCTGGTTCGTTACCTTTCCATTAAATGCTTTGACAATGTATGGTATAAGGATAGCACAGCACACGTTATATTATATGTTATGGTTCTACGCCCATCATAACTTAGCGCTGCGTTGATGTAGACGCGGAGGTTGATATCGTCAACTAGCACATCCGCTTATTAGTCAGGTTTTACAAGCTCCCTACTAACATTCCACTTCCGCTGCTTGTACGTTTGCGGAACGCTCTATAGCCTACCTTTCAACTTTGGGAAAAAGAGGGCACCTGTCGAGTTAACTTCTCTTATTGCCATCTATCCTACAAAACATCCCACATCAAAGGTGTGAATCTCCCCCCTCTCTTTTACAAGTTCGACATCTACTTCCTTTCTGTTAACTATTTTCAAACCAGACGCTAAGAAAGCGGTTCATGGTCCAGATTTTACAACCTTTTCCCATTAAGGGCAATCCCAAATTTTCAGTGAATTAAAATCCTCTCACCCAAGCAAACGGGACAGGAAATGACTATTAGTTGGGCTTCTGAATGTTTAAACTATAGACCCAACAACAGCGAGACCTGTGCCCGTCGCGTGCACCCGCGTAGTAAGCAAGTTGCGAAAGGAAAAGTTGGAGATTTAAGATCCCGTGGAGCTGCTCGCTTCGTTTTACCTCCGTATATCTGATTTCCGTCTGTTAGTTTGTCATGGGTATACAATTCGTCAAGTAGTGGAAAGCAAACAGTCATTACGTGATATAGGTATCAGTGAATAACCGGGTGTCACTTTTGGGACGATGTGTATAAGTTGCAGCAATTAGGGCAGACTTGATCACACCTGCCTTGTATATGGACCGGGTTGGTGGTATGGTTGAATACACCGTTAGACCGACGTGCACCCTCTCTTGCTCCTTAACCTTTTGTTCAGTAAAAGGAGTTAAACATCTGATTCCATGCTCTTACCAGGAATACATGTCCTGACGTCTGCTTGTGGAAAACAGTCTAAGAATGTTCACCTGTTTCAATTTGTTGCATGTAAAAATGACTGCGTCTTCACGAAAAGCTCTCTGCCTTCACAAGGACCGTTGGTAACAACGATTCACCTGCTTCTTTTTATTGCCATCTACGTTCCGTGGCTTGGAACTCCCGGCTCGGATCTTTCCTGGACCTCTTTTGTTTCATTTCTATGCTATTGGCAGGACAATAAGAACGTTTGCATCCAAGACTAACCCTGTAACGGGACCCAGAGGAAGTGTCCACTCCACTCCACTCCATGTGTGAAAAATAGGGGTGGACGCTTCTCACGCCAATTAAATGTCTGCTGCTGTAATCGTAATTATTAGACATCATTTAGTTGCCAATACCCCCTTAATTACAGATAATCCAAAACGTTCTCCTATTTTACCTCCCAATAGGTCTCTCTATTCCATAAAACAATTGCAAACTATATGGCTGTGGCTCTATAACACTCGAATTGAATATACCGCCGGTTTGACTTTGGGAAGTTTGGAAGCTGAGATGTGCCGATCAGTGTACGCCCAAATGAATTTACGACAGCTTTCCCATGGCAGCAGCTCTTTTCAGTACTGGTAATATCTTTTAGCCGCAGCATCTCCCAGGTATAATGTCCTGAAGTAGTCCACGTGAACGGCATATATATAGCCATCACGCAAGATATCCATAAAGATGCACCTCTCTATCAAAATCATACAAATCAGTTCGCATAAAATTCCCAGCACTGGCTAAGTAAATCATTTTTACAATTAATGCAAGGGTTTTTCTTATGAGAGCCAAAGCATGCTACGAATTATAATCACGAGAGTTTACGACCACGCCATATAGAAACTATCCGCAACGGCCACCACTTCCAAATTAAAAATTATGATAAAAAAGTGGGGGAACTTGGAGCACAATCTTCAATTAACTTTGCCTTCTGCTCCTTAGTATTTAAACATGAAGGCGCTTCTTGGCATTTGCTAAAAGACGAATACTAATTCCTCGTGGCTGCTGGACGGGTTATAAAAGCCTGCACATATATGTGTATATACGCACGCAGGGGAAATCTAAGGAGTGGCATTGACTGGCTTATTTACCCAACTTAAATAGAGGTTGGTCGCTTAATCGACTCCCGTAATGAAGTCACTAGCCCTGGAGTTAGCCTGTGCATCATAAATAAACATTAACGCGTTTAATGCTCTTTGATTAGGACATTTTCCAGCCACTAAAAGCCCCTTCTTTACCAGCAGACACCCAAACTAATTTCCTATTTCCGAACTTTTAAGAAAAATAAAATAAAAAGGTTAGTACAGGGCTTTTTTCTATCTAGTGTCTAACTCATCCTTGTTCCATTTTGCTCTATTTTCTTTTAAGAACTCCTCCCCCTCTCTTTGGCCCCTCTTGTAATACCAATTAAGGAAAATTTCATCTACCTTGATATAGCTTACCTGCCAGCTCTGAGGAAATGAAAAACCTTCTTGAGGAGCCGCTGCTGCTAACTCAACAACGAAGGAAGCAGCCACGTTTGTTTTACTTAACGCTAACTGCTTCGCTACACGAACTCAATCATGCTGCCTTTTCAGAAAAGGATTTTAGACGTGTCAGGAGTGCGTTACGAGATCCACTCCTGGGGTTCCTCGGTTTGGCTCCGCCGCTTTTTTAAATAATCAGGATATCAGACGTGTGTATCTGCTTCTTATAGAAAGTGTTAATAAAACATATAACATTCCCAAACAAGTTCCCTTTAAACATTTAACCTAGAGTTTATTTGTGTGCACAATACATTCTAACCCGCCACATCACTTGGAAATAAAGAATCCGTGAAAACACAACAAGCCAAACCACTGGTTAAACAAAGGCGAAGGGCGGCGTAAAAGTAATTAAAGGAAAATAGCGCAGCTGCTAAGAGTAGAATTTAACGGGCATACAAGGGGTCAACAGGTCGGACGGTCTATATTGATGTCTTATTTTTCTCGCGTCCTAGACCGGTATTAGTTCAAGTTCCGCGAGACTGTTTTATAGACGACGCGCAACACCCTGCCATTTTACGACCAAGTTTTCTCGCGCAAAGCAATTCTCCTTGTGTGCTCTTTTCTCTTTCAAAAAGGTATCCAGCGTTGCTTAATAAAGAGCGTATAGTATTGAGCAATAAGGACGAGGTTTGAAGTTGAGCACAGCGCTTTTGGCTGAGTAAGTTGCCATCGCGCTGTGCATATGCCACAGCTTCTATAAACGAGATGGGAAAGACGCGAGGCCGGTTTTATATGCAGGCCACCCTGTGAGAAGACAGCTACTAATTTTTTAATGCGTAAACCCCCAAACACGAAAAGGAGAGGCAAAATGCTACCTAATACTGTTACGGAACCAAAAAATTGAGCTGCACAGCAGTATTTAAGATATAAGCTTGGAATATCAGAAAAAGCTTTAGGGGAGATAAGGAGTAATTTTAATAAAACCATAGTGGTCTATTATCCCTTATCCCCAACCTTACCTATTCCAGGTAGGAAGGAATCATAAATCACCAAGTGCAAGCCCAAGAAAAAGGCTTGGGAGACAATGAAGTTTTCGTATTAAGCCAAGAATTAACACGCTTTTCCTTGTGTTTGCCTTGGTCACCGTCACGCTTTGACACCTGCGAGAAGTTCCGTCTGTCGAGGAATTGTTTGCATCGCCACTTTTACTTATGCAGATAAAACTGAACAATAACGGGAGTTACGCTATGCCTTGTGAGAACTTCTTTTGTGTGTGCAAACAATAATACAGGGTGGAAAATGTATGATCTTATGCTATGTCCAGAACCGCTAAAGCTAGTATTTATGCGCGAATTCCGCTGGAACAAGTACAAGGTTTGCCAGTTTAGTAAACATACTACACCCAACACAAGAGACTTCAAAAACCCGCATTCATAAGTGCACTGACGAAAAGCTTTCCTTCTAAAAGCCCTTCTTTTTCCTAAGGGCATACCTTATAACACGAATTCTAATAGTAAAACCATATTGTAATACGATAAAAAGTCAACATTATAACACTACGGGGAATTATGAAATTGTAGTATTTTTTAGTTGGTAAGCTATTATAAACTAAATTAAATACTAAAAAGAAAATGATAGAAGATTGGCATGGTGAGGTACATCAGGAATGCCCAAACCTGAATAGGCAATGTGCATCATTGTTGCTCCCCCTTTATCATTAGCATAGCTCTAACCACGTAATTCTTAGTCTTTTTGTTTTATGTCTGTTTTTCAAGTCCTCCGTGAGCATATAATTCTTTGTTCAAGGCTTTAATGGAGTTCAGCTGTACGACCAGCTAACAAAAGAACGAACAATTTTTGCGAGAAGCGTATCACGGGAGAAGTCGCCAAGCATGTTATGGACATACTAGCAATTTCCTTGCTGTCACTTAAAGGCCCAGGCTCCAATCAGCGACCTTTGGTCACGGAAGCTTCATGACACGAAACACCAAACCCTCTTGGTATGCAAATGGAACCAGTGGAAGCAGTAGTTTAAGAAAGAGAAGACCCAAGAGGCTTTTGCTTGCAACTTGCTGGGGTTGTTGTGGGCTTGCTTGGCGCACATGCCATGAAGAATAATGAACAGGTCCAGGAGCCACTCAACCTGACACATTACATTAAACTCGACGGCTATTATGCCACTGAAACAGGATTTTTTTCTTCGTGTGGAGAAATTACATGAGGACCCCGCTAACGCCCTAACTTTGTGCGAAAGTATGCTCATAAATATAAAGTGAGGCTTTGATGAATGGTCAGGACTCGTGCACCAAAACTCGACTGGGAATGCGCAAAGACGAAAGCTGGTCTTTATCGTATTGTTAGCGTACGTGCGTGGCGCAGCCGTAACCGTCTGTCTGCTGTTTCCGCAGTGCTTCAAAATTCAATTGCAAGCAATACACAGTATACTTCACATCTATTAAAAGAATTCAGATATCGTTCGTAACGGTTAGCGTGCCCATTATTGCCGCATTACACTGACCACCCCGAAAGAGCGTTTTTTCACCATCCAGGGAGCGTTTCGCATTGCACTGTCTTCAAAAAATTGACAACACAACTCAAGCTTACAACCTGCAAGCTTGTGCAGATGTGACAGGGGCGCAAAAACTTGCACGCTCTGCCAAAAGTCGCGGTGTGGGGCACACATTTGTTACTGTTGCTGGTTATGATGTCAAGAATGCGTGCTAATAGAGCAGGAATGCGTGACTGGCGTACGGTTTTTCTCCCCTTTTGTGCCAGCTATAACTAGAACATAAAAGCCAAATCCCGTACCCTCGTCCACTCATTTTCCTAATGAGAAATCTGTTAAAGTTTCCTGCAACACTGCAGCACAGTAAGAACAGACGGTATGTTAATAAATCCAAACCCTTTCTGCTCATTCCAGTTAATGTGAGATGCACAAAGTGAAGTATGGGTCAAAACCCCCCAGGCTAAAACGCTATAGCTTCTTTGCGAGGTTTTCTCTCTTGTCTCCTTGATAAGTATACAATACAAAAGGATCATAGCAAAAACGATGCCCTCCCTTTACCTGCGCTTCTTACTTTCAGCTTTCAAAGCAAGCAATCCGGTCAAGTTGTTTGGACTGCGGTATAGAGGGCCAGAAGCATGTCAAATAGCTGCAGTTACACCAGGGTCGAAAGGCAACGAATTTCCGGCGGAACTATTAAAGCTGAAAGATATATTATAGTCGCGTCAGTTCACGACGTATTTTGCTATACCAATTTTCCAGGCTCCATTTCTTTTGACTCGAGAGGCTGCTGCTTCGTGGAGGCAGCAAATTGCAAGCTTAAATTCTAAGGCATTTTCAATCGGAATGCCGTTTAGTACTACGTTGTGGCACGGCAGTGCACAAGTGAAGACATTGTTGGATATAAGGGATCAATGGATCCGCCGTAGGAAATTTTTGGACTTCTAACATGTCATGTCACTATAGCTTTTAGCGTCCTTTTCAGCTAGTAACATGGGGACATCATTGCCATTGACACTCCATAGTGCATATAGTGGGTCCATTGGGGGCAGTCAGCGCTTGTCAAACCTGCTGCAGGATGAAAGAACGGATAGAGCATAACAATACCGGGGTTGAAAAGTGAGTTGGCTGCCCTGAATGAGGCGCAAATTGAACACATTACCTGCCCTGCAAGTTCCATTCGGTGCTTAACTATTCAAGGTGTCTCTCGATATCTGTATATGAAGTATAGGATGTGCGATCCACGAAAGATAGACATTCTTCTGTCTGCACATGGACTTTCCAGGCATTCCGACCTTTATCCCGTTCATTGTCACGTCGTGACTCCTCTCTACGCTCCCTCCACCTGTCCCATCCAGACATCTTTTAGGCTTAACCTCCCGCTTCTTTTTTATTCTTGTAAATCATATCTAAAATAACGCGTTACAAAACATTATACGCATTTCTCAGTTACTCCGAGAACTCGTAAGACAACAGGAGGCTTTCAAAACTTGAACAAGCTTGAGCAGCAGGAGCTCCAGCATTTCAATACAAGCTATTGTTTGTCATCAACACACGTGTGAACAATGGCCTAGCTGAAATTTCTAGCTATAAGCGAAGCACTTTTAAGTCCACTCTTGAGCTGATTGCTTCCTATTAACCAAAGACCGATGGGCTATGAAAGCCAAGTGAAAACTTGTACAAGGAAAAACCAATGGGAGGATTGAAAAGTAAAAAATGGGAAAATTCTTTAAGGTGACTGCTGATGATGAAACGTGAAGTAGGATAGTAAAAGATGTAACTGTGAGAGCAAGGGGCACAAAAACTCTGGTTTGGCCATCGTCAACAAGCCGTGGGACGTCACCTAGTTACAAAAGAAGCTGTAGACAATCAGCAATGAAGGCCGAAAAGATGGCTAGGTGCACAAGAAAACCGAAGAGACATGCAATCATCATGACAATGGCTTTTAAGTTTAGGTTTTGTGGCTTGAATAGAGGTTTGGCTATGACGCAGCTCATGATCACCGATCAAGGCAACTGCATCGCATGGCAGCTAACTAAAAAGCTATGAGAACGACAAAGGCTTTTGCTCTTGCTGCTGCACCATCACCATCTCAAGCTGCTCGGACGTTTCTTGTCTCCAGGGGTTGATTAACAAGCTCTCAATGTATCCCTATAGCCTTTTATGATAGAAAATTTGCCTGCGTTGCTGAGGCGTGACACGG
Source organism: Lepidurus arcticus (assembly GCA_003724045.1). Lineage (NCBI taxonomy): Eukaryota > Metazoa > Arthropoda > Branchiopoda > Notostraca > Triopsidae > Lepidurus > Lepidurus arcticus. The sequence continues at coordinate 89,805 of RJJA01000102.1, forward strand.
CTACTTTTCCATTCCGAGACTTTATTCTCCGATTATTTTTCCAAAGCAATTCATGACCTGTAGGATTGTTTCTCGCTACATGTATACGACATGCAACCACTTGCTACTTAATAACAGCTATATTTTTCAAAACTTTTAATTATACGTATACACATAGTCCTAGGATTTGTAACTATTCCCAAGATCCCAGCAAATTGTATTAATTACGTTTGCAATGTCATTCAGAAGACATTGGCTATTTCTATTGGCGACATCCTGTAGTTTTAGGGTTTTACCAATTTCCACAAGAAAGACTTACACTTGGCATTTTTATTTTCCAGGAATGAGTCGCTTGGAATGCGAATAATTGGGGAAAGGTAACCAAAAGGCAGCAAGCAAGTCAATCTTACCAAAAATTCACAAAAAAGGTGAGAAGCAATGACTCCATGCAACCATTGCAGTTTTGGAAAGGCGATAGTCCGTTCGTATCTGCTCGTCGAATCAGGTGTTTTCCAGTTGACAGGCTTTGCGACGTGCCACGGATCCGTGGCTTGAAAGGCTTGAAAAGTAATAACATTTTCGTCTTTTATTCCACACCTAATTTCTTGGATGAAACATATATGAAATAAATAGATATCAAATAAACATGTATAGATAAAAATATATTGTCTTGCTTGCCTTTGTTGAACGCTGGATTAACGTAGCCATTTTCTGGAAATCATGTTTAATCAAGGGTCGGTTCGATTTAGCTAGAAAGGTTGTAACTTTTTTTATTATGTTCACATCCCTTTTCAGTATGGGATCCATTCTCTACTTCCCCAACTTGCTGGTATATAGTGATGATGGCTTGTCACCTTCCTATTTAATTTTTTTTTTTTTTTAACCCGGCAATATACGGCGGAGCAGGTATAGAAAAGTGTGCCGAAAGGTCTTCACGGATATGATGAGCAATGATAATCAGAAGACGGATCAGCAGCATCGCACACCGCAGAGCAGCATCCTCCAAAATGGTCCCTTGTTTTCTTTTTTTTTTCAAACTGAGCGTCTATCCCGTTGAGCTCATCCAAATGCCGTGTTTCGTTTGCGTGGTCTACATGAGCAGACCCAAAGCTACAGACTATCGTGACACGGCACATTGCTCCAATCCAATGCGTGCAAAAAATGAAAATAAAATATGTAAAAAAAGACATTTTAGGAGATCCGAGTGAGCGAGAACCGCGGGATTGCGCTGGTATATAGCTAGCCGGTTCGATGGAAGTTATTTTTTGTTTGCTAAAGATCACGAGATAGAAAACGATTAGAGTCAATTTAGTCTATCTCCTGGGCAACTTGATTTTACAGCATAAATACTGGCGGGCGAGCCATGAAAACTTGCACCCACGACCAAAACGATAATGAGGGGAGCTTTTTACGCGAACGGTTCCAGAGAATTTGAAGGATACAACGACCAAGAACAATGAACTTTCCATTGGAAACCCTTCCTTTTTTCCCTTCGTCTTAGTGTCCTTTTTCATTACGTTCTTATTGGTTGGGTACAAAATGTAATTCTAAATCAAAGATGTAGCTGCTGTATAAGAGTTAATTCTTCGAACTAGTTTTCCTAAAATGTCAACGTTCTGAGAACGAAGCCATTTGTATTATTCCTTCATCTTCATACAGCATAAGTACGACCTTGACTCATTTTTACTTGACTGTAACGTTAGTTTTAGGAGCTAAACCATCTTCGTTAAGCTGTTTGCGTGTCCTTAATTATGTGTAAATGCCACGCCACAGAAGTTCGTGTAATGGTGTGGTTGACGACACCGCAAAGCGTATGATAACAGAGATTCCAAAAGCGTGCCATCCAAGTTTACAGCCATGACTCGGCATGGCACCAGGAAAGCGAATTAAATACCTGGCAAAAGAACCGATTTGGTTCATTTCCTTTAATACCTAATACAGTGGTAACAAATAAAGGATCGAGAGAAATTAAATAAGCCTTACGAGCAACAAGTTTTTCCTTAGGCAACAAGTCCCATAACAGAAAACATGTATATGACGTCCTGACGTCAAACATGAAACAAGGACGTATGGCTCGAAGCCATAAATACGATGCTTAATCAACTGCATACAGCTGCTGCAGATGCTTTCACGTACACATTCCCAGGTAAAGGAATTAAGAACTGTGCCGAGAGCTCATAAGCTGCTTATAAGTTGGTTGTGCCATCGGTTATAATACAGATTTGAACTACTATTTAAGCTAAAGCTGGTGGCTGCTGCGTGTTTTCACTGTGTATGCCTTGACAAATCTGCATAAGTTTGTAAGAACTCAACAACTACCACTTGTCAATCATTAAACAAGGTCTGCATCAAGTCGGACATCAACTTATACGTATACATGTTTGATGCCACAGATACGCAGACAGTGTGGTTAACACATGCGATCCAAGTTCATTTAACAAAAAATACAGCGGTAATATTTAAAAGAAGGGTTATTGCCCGATGGATATTTGGCGGCAAACGATTTCTGTCCTTCGCCACGCATTGGCGACGAAGGCATCCTGACGGTAATTGTCCCACAGGAGCAATTAAAGTTGCATGTCTGATGCTTCATCTTCGCTATAGTGTTGAGCTATTTCCACTACAGTCATTACAAGGCGTTGGTTCATTTTCTTTTCCCTTCCTCGTTCAAGACAATAGCTTAAAAAAGAAGAAAAAAAGCGCAGTTCGGGCGGAAAAACTCGCAACTCAACAAACAGTTCACATCGTATTCTTAAATATTCCGTCACCATAATTCCCAACGATGAGACCGACGTTGTTGGAAGCCTTTGACGCCATTAACATAGAGATACCTAACCGTTAATTATGCCCATCCACCGGAAACGAAAAATTTGCACATCAAGCTGCAACGTTCCACCTTTTTATTTTTTTCTATTTAGGATTGCTCTAAAAAGGGAGAGAACAATAGCTCTCATAGCCTGCACCCTTGACTTGTTCCGTCTACGTGTGTTATGATCCTACAGAGCATTCACTAGCGTCGCGACGCCCATATCCATCCTATTGTTATCTCTTCCATTTATAAGTCTTTGTCGACTTACTTTCCCATTCCACCAATGGAAGGCACTCCAATGGCAATAAGATAACACAGACTTCCGTTTTCTCCCTTTTCACCAATGGTTAAAGGGGCTTCCTTCTCCGTGGAAAGCAACAATGAACTCCATGCATATCGCCCACCGCCCAAATGCGAGCTACGCTACAGAAAAGCGGGATCCATATACGTAACCTAACCTTTGTGTTTTGAGACAAGGAAATAACATGTATGTCAAGTGAGAAATCGCATCCGCCTCCCTGCCATCCACCATCCCCACCACTCCAAACTACCACAGCCACTCCGGAAAAACTCCTTATTATCCCTTGCCTAAACCGTTACCGAAACATCATCATAAGCCCCACACACCGCTTAAGCAAATGGAAAAAAGGCAGGACCCACTGATAACAGCGCAACTTGTACACGCAACTTAAAACACAGTACTAAGCAGTTTTGAGTGGGAGTTCACCTGGTGTGATGCGTCAACTTCGGTAGTCATAAGTCGCATCTTTGAACAGACCTTTCTTAATTGAGTGGCACAGATTGAGTGTGGTGGCTGTGCAGCATAAGTGATCCTTCCAATCGAAACCCAACGACCTGTTTCAAACTTCTACACACATGCCAGGTAAATCATTTAGAGTATCAAAGCGATAACACGACCGTGGCATCGAACCGTGCTTACACGTGTAATGGGCCAGATCTGGCTCCATCACCAGTTCTGTCGTGACCGGTCAGGCAAGTTTCCTGTCGCAATTTAACTCTAAATCTCGCCTAAAAATTTGCCGTCGCCCCCCCAAAAACACGAAAGAAAATAAGTTACATATACTATAAAACTGGTCATTGATAAGTCAACCGTGTGCACGGCAACCGGATGTAAATCGATCTCAAGAAAATCCTTTGCTTACAAAATTCTGAGACTCCGCGAGGGTCCAATTCCTGTCCAAAGGTTTGTCCTTCAACGAGATCTCATTAATTTTGTTAAAAACAAGTTTTCCCCCATTTTTTACGGAGCAAAGCAAGTCTCCCTTAAGTTCCTCGCTCATTAAACATCTGAAAGCATTGACGAGCAGTCGACTGCGATACACAGGTCAGCAACGTTAACTATAAAAGCTGGCAAAGCTAATGTCTCATGATTGCCTTCCACGATAGAGCCGGTGTACCCAACTTAACCATTAAACGTAGCTTGTAGTTCTCTGTCTTTTGCGGGGTGCTTACCATGTTCTCAGAGAATAGTAAGGCGACAGTGCCAAGGGTAGTAATGTTTTAGGCAACGACTTCATAAAGCAAAGTCATTATGTTGAGCACATTAGGGCGGCAAAGGGGGTTGCACACAAAACGTCCCATGAAGCCAGCCCAAAAAATCAAAGGATTTTGCTTGCTCAGACGACTGTGATGGCTTTTGCGGTCTTTTTGTTTTAGCTTGATGACCCATGGAAACCATTGGGGGAAAAAGCTGGCTTCAAAGCTAGCAAAGTCGTAATCGTAAAGCAACACGTCGAACCTCCACTGATTTCATGGACATGGCGAACGTGGAAAACGCATTTGCCGATGAAGTTGCTTCTCCCTTCTTGGGACCGATAAGGCCAAAGGACAGTTTCAACAGTTCGACAATTTTACGAGCTGAGCTTACCAAAAAAAATAAAAATAAAATAAAACAATAGCTGCAACTCTTCAGCTTTTAAATGTCTTTGCGCAATTCCTTCGCATTGCTTTTCTCGCGTAGTGTCTAAATTCGTGATACTTATCTCTTGGTGTCTATATTTGTGCATGTCTTTTTTTATACACGGTGAAGCTATCCCTCAAACTTAAAAGATCGTATAATGGAAAATCATTGCTCTGCTTTCGATAACCACGCAAGCAAATTAAAAAATCAGTTAAAAAACAAACAAAAAGGACCGGAATAAAAATAAGCCATTCAAGAATTTTTGCGTACACGATACACTTTTCTCAACCCGCAACTGACCCACTTCTTTGTCAGCCAAACTTTAGGTGAGCATTTTTTTTTTCTTTAAGAGCAGATTAAAAGAAACCTTGTCTTTTTCTTATACTGAAGTCATTAAAACCAATACCTCAAAACAAGATAAAGTCATTTCATCTTTTATCAGCGTTCACCATCCCCTTATGAGGGAGAGGAAGCAGCGAAAGCTCTCCTTTTCATCCACAAGGAACCTCGCTAAGCAAGATATACCTTACTAAAAGCCGGTTTTTGCATTTTTAACTGAAAATGAGATGCACGATTACGGTCAGTTTCCATTGCCCTGCCCTTTCCTTTCTGACAGAAGATAGCTTTTGTATTTCACCTGGCGCCCTTCCAGAAACAGGCCCAAAACTATACTGCGTTTATTATTATTACCAACACTGTGGATGGTTTTTACGGTCTTTACCACCAACCGCTGCTTAACGTATTACGGTCCCAATATTTCCCTTTCGCACCTGCCCAACGGAACAAGCTATTCGGTGAAAAGCTGAACTCGTCTAAGGTGTATGGATTGTGTCCTGTATGGAGACCACCGAATCCAACTGTCCAACTCGCGGCATGCTTGCAATGGTCATATTCCAACAAGTTTGCCTGCAGCTGCTCAATGCAACTGCTTTAAAAAACTTCTCCTGCAAACACTCATCATATATGTAATTGTTGGAATACACACTACCAGATCGCTTAATACTAGGCAGATGGTTGCGTCAAAGCTCAACCTGTTGCACACTCTCGCACCCTTTCACGACTTTCCTGCATCGAGGGGTTTGGGTCCGTTTTTGAAGCTTGGTTTGAAAACAGCAGGAGCCATGGGAATGTGTTTTGAAAAAGCTCAGCACCTGTTCAAAAAAACGGCTGCATTACCGCACACCACTTGATGCAGAAGACACTAAGCAAGTAATAGTGTTTCCTTTCAGAAAAAGAGACTCAAAGAAAATTAGCCTGCACTGTGGGGTAGAGTGTGATCATTTACCGGCTTTTGTCCTGAGAAAAGACGATAAACAGGTATATGCACGTGTGCAGGTGCTTTCGCGCTATGGGAGCAGTTGACCTTATGACAAACTATACGCACGAGTCTTCTAATTGTGTTCCGATGCAGATTACACCAAGACAGTTGACTCCTTTCTGACCATCTCTTATCTACCCAAAAAAGCATGCAATCACTATTTCGCACTATTTGCAGCGTTTTTCCCGAAACCATGAAAGCAGGTATCCTGGCAAGACAAAAGCGAATTTTCCTTTCTAAACGGTCACGTTCCGGGATTGTTCACATTTTTTCATTTACCTAAGAAAGACCTATGCAAGATAATGGCTGCAAAAACTCGTAACTTTACCTTGCAATTGAAGATGGCATAAAAAGTCCCATGCAGGTGCACGTTATTCTGGCAAAACCAGAAGAGGCGCAGTCATTTTCTACCCAATGCTTTGGCGTTTGTGCTCTATGACAACGGTGCGTTATTTTTTTCGTTTCTTTGGGAAAGGTACACGGACTTGAAACTATATTGAAGTGGTTAGTTACTATTGTAAGTCAGGGTATACAAAAACCTCGCCACTAGCAAAAGCAACACGTTACTGTAGCACACATGCTTGGCCAAAGGGCAACAGGTGACCCATTGCTCGGCTTAGAAGGACTGTCTCTCTTTTCCGTGACTTTATAATCTTGACCTCCTGCACTTTTTACCGTACGCAGCGGTCACTGTAGAAATTATTGCATGCATGGTGCCACCTGCTTTTTGAAAACTACGTAAACCTGTAGACACGGAGCTTCTTCCTTCTTTTATTGCCAAAATTAAGCGCTGCTTTCGACCGAAGGACCACAACGACGTGTTAGTACATGGCTTTGATGTGCAAAAGAACATTCTAGTCTTCTAATACGTATGAGTTTTCCTGGAAGCTGGCTGTCAATAACTCACTTAAATAAAGACCCTTACTTTCATAACACCTAAGAAATGGATAGTAATGGCGTATTGCAGCTTAACGGGCATCTGCATAAATAAATGAGATTATCCACAGGCCTGCTATCGTGAATTCCAATATTAAACAAAAAGACTGCAGCTGTTGTGATATTGTTTGGCCCAACGAAGCGCTTAATTATTTATGTATGCGTGCAGATACTATTCGCTGTACAAAGGCTTCCTGGTTAGCTTTATGATATTATTTGGTACAACTCGCATAGGCAGAGGTCGACCCCCCACTTCCAAAGCCCACGTCTGCTAACTAAACGTTTAATTGCAAATCTACGTTTCCATAAATAAAAGAGAATTACACAGATACATGCATGTGTGTTTTTAGACACCGTGTGTTCTATTTAAGCGAGTTCGTTTAAGTATAAAAGCGAACGATTCATATTCCATTTCAAAAGGAAAAATCCTGCTGACCTTAAAAATCATAGTAATTCGTTCTGGTTAAGCCTCTCACCTGGCAGAAAACGTGCACTTTGAAAAGACAAGGGGTAGCAAATGTGGCTACCTATAGATATTGGAAGTAATCAACATGAACATTTGGACGGGTAAGGCGTTACCACCTGTCCACTAGGCAGCCAACCAGGAGACTAAATCAGGAATGGAACAAAGCAAGCCCCGCCCTCCGGGGAAGCTCCCGACCCTAATGGAGCCGATCGCGAGCGTGAGCCGGTCGCAGGTGTAAACTCGCACACCGTTGGGATGAAAAACTTGACTTACCAGTATACTTCTATACCTGCGAACTTCCCAGTGTTTCACCCATCCAGACCTACACCTAGCTCATAGGTTCTCATAAGCTTTGCTTACCTGGCTGCCAAGTTTGCTCACTCAGGCTCATCAGCTCAGTGGTGACCCAGACACCGTGCTAAACAGTCGCCGCTGAAGTTACTGTTCCTTTAGTCAGTGCCTATCGTAATACTGTCGTTCTGGCTTCCTTCAGCACCAGGCACGTGAAGTTTTTAAGTTCCCCCCAAAAAAATCTCTATAATTTGCGCACAGACTTGGTGCACTTTTTCAAGGTTCAAACTGTACTAGGACGGCGACAGGGTCAAAAGTGTTGCTGTCGGTGTCACACGCAATATAATCGAACTTTCCTTTTAAAAAAAAACATCCTACCGGAGTAAAGTGGAAGTGCTGCAGTATTAGTCAGACACAACTCTTATTTTCCAAAAGCCGTTTAAACTAAGCTGGTTTGTTACTTTCGGCTGCGATATAGAAGAACTTGTCGAGCTGAAACGATTGGGTCCACCCGCGCAATTCTATGCACGATTGCACCCAGTTCCACGAAAGTTGCCTTGATTTACAGGCCCATTTTCATTACCTTCGAACAAATCTGTACCAACTACGCCAAGGGAAGCTTTTCCGCAGTTTTCTTGCGGAACGCAGCATTTCAAGTGCGAAACTTGGGTTCATAATTTCGCTTGCATCATTAAACGGATGTCACATCCTTGGCTCTCAACCGGTTCTCCTTGAGCGGGTGTCTTTTTTGGACTTTCTGCCATTACCGCTCCTGAATCTGACCACATTTTCTGCCCCTCAGTCTCCATCTGGGATACTTTTTGCTTAAAGCGAAAGAAAAATTAAGCAGTACAAATAGCACAAAAATCATAAAGCTAAAAGACAACACAAATTTCGTTTGCGAACGTGACACCTCCTCAGGAAATTGCCAAAAGTTAACGAAATGCTGGTGTCCGACTCCAGCACTACTTCGTGGAAAATGGACTTACCCCCCATAGCCCCTGTACCCATGCACCCCACAGCTCAGGGTAAGCTTAATGCTAATAGTATACAATATAAACATCAGCATCTATACGTTTATAAAGTGGCAATCTAAACATTTAAAACGTAACGAGACTCAGAGCCCTACGTCCATATTATCTTCATGTCCTGACCATTTAGTCCTATGACTTCATTAATTACTACTCCCACGTTCGCATGAGCAATTTGCCTGTCCAGTTTATAGGATATGACCATGATGCTATAATGTATTACTGACAATTCTTGCAAAAAGACAGTAAAAAAATGTCTTTTTTAATATTATTATAGGAACCATGCCTGGACAGTTGCGTGACCTTTATAACAACTCGTCTTTGCCTTCATTGGCGTCGCAGCAAAGGTTGCTCGAATTATCCCGCTATGGAGTGCGACCTTATGATTTGGCAGGTCAATTGCTGACTCATCCGAACAGCGCTGCCGTCTCTAAAATTCTGGGTAAGTCCCTGCTCTTTTCGCACTACAGTATACATTTCTGCCGGAAAATCTTGGAAAGTTCTTGACCTTTCCTGAAACGTATCCATAGTTGAAAATTGTTTGACTGATTTTGGCCAATTTTTCAAACTCGCAGCCGGTTCGCTTCGACCGCCAGGAATTATTGGCGGATCCAAACCCAAAGTCGCTACTCCGACGGTAGTATCCAAAATTGAGCAATACAAGCGTGAAAATCCTACCATCTTTGCCTGGGAGATTCGCGAGCGCCTTATTTCAGAAGGTAAGCATTAAGGTGTTTTTATGTTTAGTATTATTTTTTACCAGTTAGCCTGATCAATGACATTAGAACGTTATTCTGTTCTACCTTTAAATATGGTGGGAGATGTAACGTAGAAGAGCAGGTGTGAGAACGATTAATCAAGGCTAATGAGCTGCTACAGGGCCACCACTATAAAGTTTCATCTCTTTACGTAACAGAATTAATCCTGGCCTATGACGAAGCAATTCTGCGAATCTATGGCCAATTCACTATATTTCTTTGAATCTTGCTATCGCTATAACAAATAGGCAGGTCTTTCATTATGGATTGCTATAACTTGTAGAATTGCAGTACACTATGCTATCGAAACGTCTAAGTATCAAGCTATTTCTATAACGTTTAGTTTTTCTTCAATTGTATAGCAGCGTAAGGCTTCCGCCTGTAACTTTTGATTCTCATGCTCTTATTAGTAGTAACAATTTACATTATTTAACCGGTTACCCGCGAGGATCCGATTGCATGTATTCTCTCGCTTTAGAGCTCCAGCCTTTTCTTTGTTTTTTAAATCTATACTCTGCTATTCAAACAAGGTAGTGAGAGGTCGCTAATGAAAACTGGGCATATAAAGTGCAAGTTCCGTCTGCCTCCTTGGAATCATTGCGTTCATTGGGCTCCAGACAATCAGACAACACACGCCTTTTAAAACGTTTTACACGCAGGTGGTCGGGTTGGTGGCTTTTGTTATTCTATATGAGTAAGTGACCGACTTGTTTAATGACTAAGGTGTAATTGCACCCGTCTATCTTTGTCTCGTACGTTGGCTCCAACTCCGCACTTGCACGCGCAGGGTAAAACCAGAACCCCGAAATCAAAGACGCGCCACGCCTTGAATTATGAGCAGGTTAAAGCTCTGACATGAACCCTTGCACACTGCAAAAGAAACGAAATTGAAAATTGGTTATTGTTGAAACGCAATTGATTTTTCTCAAGAAAAATTGCCCTCGTCGTTTTCCCTTGGCGGTTGCATGACCCCGCTGTCATAGCCAAAACACTGCAGTCGCTCTGGTGCCAAAAGAAGAAACGAGTATCTTTTTTTTAATAAAAACGAGAGGTCTTATGCTTTTGGCATTACGTTTGAAAGAATGGGAGGAGGAAGAAAAATGGCTGCAATCAAAAAGGGAAGACGTGTAAAAGTTAAAGATTCTACTGATGACCATGACTAGGCGTGAAGAGGAGCAAGCCCTCATTGCACCAAAGCCTGCACCTCTTCCTTTTATCATTGAGTTTAATCACACGGGTATTTCATGACGCAGCACGTGCTGTCAGTAACTATTAATTGGCAAGAAGAGCTCTGATCTCCGACATCAGAATCTACTCTTACCGTTTGTCATGAAGATTGGAACCTATACTCTTCTAGGTACCCAGCCGACATCACCAATCATTACGGAATCTTGAGAGTCACGGACCGAGTTCTCCCCTAGAGTTGCTGTGACCCCTTTTCTCGTAAAAAACAAACCAATACTATTCGACATTTAGCAATACATCGGCAAACAATTTTGGCGAGAAAATGTCTGTGAAAAGAAAAATCATGACAAGTCCACGCCTGTAAACAATCCCATATCTCGTTGGGTTAATGTTAATTATGTATTGTATTAATGTTGTATTATTGTATTATTGTATTAATGTTAACTTCCGTTACACTGCTGTTCCGATTATGTTAGTTTAGGCAACTTTAAGTTCCTTTCGTAACGCATTGACTAGTTCCAAACACAATTAGGAGAGATACAATAACTTTAGAAACCACTAGTAATGAATACATTGATTTCCTAGATTCTTCTTAAATTACAAGCGTATTTCAAGAATACTATATTGGCAAAAAATGGATTTCACTACTCAAAGATACTTTTAGTAGCTCAAGGCCGGCAGCTTGAAATGCAACAGTTGCTTGCAAAGGTGGTGAAGAATTGCGACGTAGTTACGACTTAAAATGCACAAAGAAGACAAAATGTGTCAAAACGCAAACATTTTTTTTGCCGTCCGACTCTTTTATACTGCAAAATAACTTCCGACAACCTTGTCTTCGTCTGCAGCTATTCACTGGACTGTACTCAGGCGATTCAGACGGGTAATCGCCGTGTTAACAAGTCAAACTCTGCATTCAATCCCATTTGTCACATTCTTAGTTTCCGAACGCGTCTCTTGTTGCTACGCAGGAACCATACTCGCCTTCACTCTCATTTTTGTGTATTTGATTTGTTTATGCCGTGGAAATTTCTTTAACTGCATTGCTGCCAATCAATTAAGCTCAGATTAAGCATTCTGGACGTTTTAATCTTCCAGGCATTTGTACAAATGGAACTGCGCCTAGTGTCTCCAGTATTAACCGTATCCTGCGAAACCGCGCTGCGGAGCGTGCGGCGGCAGAATTCGCTCGTGCAGCCGGTTACGGCTTGTATCCATCCGCATACCCGTTTCCCTGGCCCACTCCAATGTGGCCTGGTTTGCACCCCGGTGCTGTCGGTCCCAGTGCTGTAGCAGCAGCGGGGGCTACACCTGTGCACCCCTCGGCGGTGACAAATGTGTCCCATTTGCCCAGCATGATGCACGCTGGATCTTCAGCCGCTGCCGCAGCTGCAGTCCATCAAGCCATGGCCGCGGCGGCCGCGGCGAGTTCTCCACAATCGGCCGCTTTACCACCTCACGGTATCATGATGCCCGTACTAAAATCTCCTTCGGGAGAGGGCTCCGCTACGTCTGTAACCTCCGTGTCACCCGTTTCCAGCCGGGACCGACCTTCTTCCCGAGGTAAGCTTTTGATACCTTTTAACCCATAAAACATGGTGGCACTGACACGTACCTTCCAAACTTGCGCTCCTCAGACTCACTTATGAGAGACCGGGAGAGCCGCGAGAGACAACGTGAAAGGGAAAGAAGTCGGAGTTGCAGTCGAGAACCCAGTCGCGACCGTAGCATGGAACGTCACCGATTAGCTGGCGTACACAGTCCGCCCGAAGGACGCGATTCCCAAAGTCCGGAGCGCGACGTCGAACTGTGTGATTCGCGTAGTCCTACTCCTCCCATGTCTCATCACCACCAAAACAGCAACACCCCCCTCAACTATTCGGGTGCCTCCTTAACTATGATGCACCATCATCACCATCATCAGTCCTCGCACGAGGCACCCAAGTTTCGTCGCAATAGAACCACCTTCAACACGGAGCAACTCCAAGAGCTCGAAAAGGAGTTTGAAAAGACCCATTATCCTTGTGTCGCGACCAGGGAGCGGTTGGCCACCAAAACCAATCTATCTGAAGCTCGAGTACAGGTAAGCTAAGACGAAAAATCTATACTGATTCGGTTCGTTATGACATAAAGAACGCCTATCCTTGATTTTGTATTATGTTTTGGACGTTTACATGTGGCGTTCACTCGCGCTAGCATATGGCATGATACTGTGTGTGCACTTGTTCCTCCGCCCTAGCTTCTTAAAATTAGAATTTACGAGACGTGGTCAAGGCTTGAGCTCATTACTCGTCAGTTCCCGCCGACATTTGCTACGAATTTTATTAGCATTAATTTCCTTTGGGGGAAGGCCTTCATCATGAGTTGGCTACTCCGCCACTCGTAGACTCGCTGGAATGTGCATCCAAGGGGCTCTCGACTGCCCAGTATATGGCCAAGGTGTAAGACAGAAGCTACAGATAAAGCAAACCGCCGAGTCTATAAAAGCCAGTCAATGTTAGCTCTAATTTGGGATAGCTCAAGGGCAGATGCTAACTCATATCATCCAGCAGCATACGGAAGGCTTGTATATCCCATCAAGTGTTCCATGCCACCTTATTCTTAACGCACTTGTCTTATGGCAGCAAAAAAGTTCCATGAATCTGGCGGTACCACATGAGATTGCATACAGTTCTACAACAGCAGTTGTCCCCAATTCCAGCTTGCTTAACACCTTTGCAACAGCGCGTTAGACGCTGCAAAGTGCAGGGAAAGGTGACGGCTCCGGGCCGTTAAGTCTTAATGAAAAATTCCGTCCTTCTTTTTCGCCGGAGCCCGGACGCCGCTATGCTATTTAGTCTCATCAAGCTTCCAACATACCCGCTAGCTAGATCTCCCTAATAAAAATTATCACGAGTGATCCTTAATTGGAAATTCGCTAGGGTTTCTGAAACCCGAGCCTGGCTACGCAACTGACTAACGTTGCGGCCGTATGACTTTTTAACCTGCAAATTAAAATAGCGCCATTTTTTTAAGGACGACGAGCTTATTTACATCAACGCTCTCTATGTTCGATTTGAATGACAGACTCAATTCCCAGAAATTTCGATGAATAAGTAAGCTCAATTATCTTAATCTCAGAACTCCGGTTCCAAACGAGTTATACGGTTCTAATTATCACGACAGCCTATATAGTGACATACTTCCACGCATACGGCTGGATGTCTGGCTCCAAAATTCGGCAAAGCCAGACCCTTAAAGATATGATATTACAAGCATGAAGACTATAAGCTTCAATTATACAATTACACTCTAGTATAAAAAAGGAACCTTTCATTTTATTTAGAAGCCCAGAACGCTCGCACACGGCGCAGGTGTTTGGTAAACAATCGTTTCTATAGCAAGAAAGAATTGAAAAAAAATTCTATACATTAGGGCATACACTGTGCTACCATTTCCTTACTGTTAGTCTACGCACATATCCGGGTCGGCTTCCTACAGCTTCAACTATACACTGTCCCGAATTTTCGGCTGCAATGCATTTGCAATTAATGTCTCCAACCTTAATCTCATTAAACCGGAGCGATAAATTAAGGACAACCTGCTCTGTCTTATTTACAGCACGTAAGCGTAATTTGGTTCGGTTCTCTGGAGTGCACGGTATACTTTACTTCCACACATAATCTACACACACACACTTTGTGAGAATGAGAACAAAACAGATGATTTAAAGTAGACACGTGACCCCACTCTAAGCTTCATTGTGTGCTAGCTAGTCGGCAACTCCATAATTCGGTGTAATTCCCACTTACACAGTAGACAAGGAAAAAACTTAAAGACATCGACGAGTGCTGGGACTAAATACTGTGTTTTAACACCAGGTTTGGTTTTCTAACAGACGAGCCAAGTGGAGAAGACACCAACGCCTCCACCTGCTTCCTCATCCTTACGGCCAGCAACATCCGGACCGGGACCATACGGATCAGCCCTCGCGGCAGCTACCGTTGCAGCAACAGGACTTAACCACGCCCCACACTGGCCACCGGCATGGGCTTACAGCCGCTATGCCTCTTGGCTACCCACAGGAGCACCGCCGGGCATCTCTTTCCCCTCAAGCCTCCACCACTTCTCCGGAGCCTTCAGCAGCACTTTGGCGGGCCATCCCTGTAGCAATGGCTTCCCAGCAACCTCCTCTGGGGAAACATCGAGCCTTTTCACCAGCAGCGGAGGAGGCCGCAAATAAACGCAAGCCAGGTACTGCGAAGGAGTACCCTATTCTCAACAGGATTGACCAAGTGCATAGAATGTTCCAAGGAGTCGTCAGTGACAGTGAAGTGGACGATGACTACGATCGCAACTCCTTGACCTCTCCAGTCCTATCGATTGGCCAAGAGCAGTATTCCGAAGACGAACATTCTGACGAGGAAGATCAAGACATTGATGTTTCTACACAGTAAAAATGTTGTCGTTTTTTTAAACTCCCCTTCCTGGTTTTCACGGTGATTTCCTGGCACGAATCTAATTAAACCAGCCCAAACTATTTCTTTGCTGACGGTGGTATCGTTAAATATGGGATGGATAAACAAAAGTCAAGTGTAAACTGCTAAGTATTGAGAAGCCATAACTAGATCTGATTATAGAAGCAGATCAAAACCTTTCCCTTATACATTGAACGATAAAGCGTCATAGCTACTGTCGAAATGCAGGCAGTAATGTTGTGTGTGCTGTGGGAGGTACTATCACTGTTATTAATTTTTATACAACCATCAGCCAAGCATACAGCCGATTTGGGATTTATTACTTTGTTCGTTTTGCTTTTTGTTTTTTGAAGCCTTCATAGCTCTAGCGTTAAATTACACGTGCGTGCTTAATTCTTGTCACCGCCACTCCAAATCTTCTGCTGTCTCCTTTAGCAGTCATCGACTTTTTCTTTTATTTCAGTGTTGGAACTCTTTGCTTCTCGTGTGTGCCTCGTCTGTCCTTCTCCTTTTTCTAAATTTCTTTGAGGCTGCTGTAATAGTGGCGTCATTTTATGTCTTGCCCCCTGTCAATTGCCATGTATTTATATGCGTGTTGTTGCACGACAAGCATATTGGTGTGTTGCTGAAGCAGTAAAAAGGTTTGGCTATAGCCATACCCAGACAAAAGCTGGGGACTTTTGCAGTTGCACGCACGCGAACGGAAAGTGTCGGCATTGTACCTTCTTTCAGTGTTTCTCGCTTAGGGCCAAAAGGCCAAACCGGGGAGATTTTGATGACCCTTAATTATGACACAGGGAGCAGCACCACAGCCAAAGGTTTTGTCTCTCGTCGGATCACAGTAAGGAGCTAAAACGCCATTAGAAGAACGTGTTCGGCGGTTAGGACTGTCCCAAAACTCGCCACTAGAAGAAAACCCAAAGGGGTATATACTTGTCTTGCCTTTTTTTTCCTCTCTCTCTTTCTCTCTTTAGTTTTTTATGATTATTTTCTTTCTTTTATCTATTTTACAGCGCTTTCTTATGGGTGTAAGATGAGTGTGAGTTATACGAAGCGACTACAACACACCCCTGATGGCTACAATGCCAAAGCTATATATCCTTCTCCTCTGCTTAGCGGCTTGCAGCATCAAACCAAACCTGTGCTGATGGTCGTCATTCCAGTAGAGTGTAAAAACGCTAATCGTATTACAGCCGCTAAACACACCTCGAAAGAAACATTCAACCGGAGCTGGCTTTTGGCTCTTTCTTCTGTATTGTGCCACGTATAAAACTCAGAGTCTTTTGCCCCGACGTCCCTGCACCTGCGTGGCTTTCGATCCTTTTCGAGATTTTTTTCTTTCTGCCCAAATTTCCCTTGCCTAAATATTACCTGAGCATCACCCGTTCTACCGTTGTTCCGCTTACTCATTATGCAGCTCCCAGAGTGCAACAAAATCACCCCGTAAAAGCGGAATCCGGGTAATCAAGAAAAAAGGGGGGCAACGCGATGTAAAATAGGTTTCCCATATAGCCCAGTGTGCTTTTTCGCAAAGGATAAGCGGTTCGAGGAAAGCCTGGATATACCTGTCGAAGTGTTTCATCAGGTTAGACAATAAAATGCTTAGGATTTTCCTTTTGAAGCGAGCCGCACACTCCTGGGCGTTTTGTAAAACATTCATTCTTTACAAATGTATTTGCATGGAGACTGTCAAAACGGACATAAGCTATTGGTTACGTGTACAAGGAGACACTTGGACGGAGAACAAGGACTCCACACAATTACGTCACAGAGCCAGTTTTTGCTCCTTCGGCACAGCAAAACACGGTGTTATTTTGCCAAATAAAGCCAAGGGAATTGGTAAATAAATTGAATCCAAGTGTATTCGCCCAAACAAAGTCATATAATTTACCACTCGCCAGGACTTATTGGGATCAGTGAAGGAAACTCCTAATATATGCATGTTTCTATGACCTTCTATGACAAACAATTAAGTCACTGTTGCAAGTTGTCACTGGCGTTTGTGCTGTCTTTCACCTTTTTGGCAATTAGACAAACAGGACAAGATAACGATGACCCAAACTCCACAACTTGCGCATATTTGTTAACGAAAAACGCTGTATACAGATAAAAGCCAGGCTTCTCTAATGTCAGCGGCTTGGAGGAGGAAGCCGGTTCCGTTTTTCCGTTTTATGCCGCCTGACGCGGTTATCATGCCCCAGATGGGCAGCCAAAGGAGAGCGACCTTCATGAGTCTGGATTACTAATGAGCCTATGCGTGCACTAACTGCTGGAAGGTAAGCACGGCGATGTCAGATATTTCGGTGTGCTTTTATATGTAATATCCACTCAAGGAGTTACGTGTGCGCGCAGCTCCGGTACAACCGAAATGTTCCTCAGCTATTGTATACAAACTTGATTTCATTTGTTAGGAATGGCACAAAAAACTGGGTTGCCACTCTCCCCAAAGCTGCATGGACAGTCTTGGAAAAAGGAAAATGAGCTGCTCAAATTCGGGAGACAACCTGAATTTGATCAAGTCAGGAATAATAGAAGACTGGGGTTCTTGATGGCTTCCAGCTACGAGCTTGGCTGCAGTTACACGTGCCGAGAGGCAGGCATTAGCATAATTGGAATGGGTGGGAAGAGGTAAGGCAACAGGAGCTACTGCAAATTACATACCTTTACTAAATTACTTTTTATTTTTTTCTCTCTCTCGTCTGTTATATCGTGTCGTTGCTGAAACCTAGTTGCGTCTATGCGTACCGCCTTGAGGAAGCTTTTGCTTGTTGTACGTGTGCTTCTCCTTCGCAGCACACACTGCAATGCCATCATCTATATAACTCATTTCTTTAGCGCTCCATAAATGCTGGCTTACTCAGGTTTGCCGCGCGTTTGCAACTTTTTCTGCTGACACTGATAACATTGGTTTGAAAGGCTAACCGGCGGTGTAGGGCACAATGCTTTCTTGCTTGTTTTAGCGTTCCGCAAACGTTCCAAGAATGAGGCTGACTGCCTGCGTGAAAGTATGTTCTCCCCATATCCCGCTGTCATCTTGGCCTAAACCTGTCAAGGTGGATGCGGTGTTCACTGACGATTCCTACTTGGCTATACCTCTCCTGACACGTTCTTTGGAACGGATGCCGGCACATTATAAACATTCACAAAATGCAGACTCTATACAAAAGCCTTACCTCTGAGTAATGCCCCTTCAATTTAACCGTATTTTCCATGCGTGCATTGAGCATCATCTTATGTTCACTTGATGGCCCGGGAAAGCGCTGTATACTAGACTCGGGTAAATGCATACCGGATGTACCGCTCCGCAATGCCTGGCGCTAAATAGGAAAAACAGCGCGCGTCCGTCACTCTTGGACTTGACGGTTACGGCGAGGTTCAGGGTAGGCGCTAGACGCAAACGAACACAATTCTTCAGTCCGGTATACATATATAGTATAGTTTAGTTTCTCTCATCCAGTCATCTTACTAATTAAGGCTGTAATAGGGTTATAATGCCATACCGGCCAGTTTAGAACCTATTAGAGAGTTGCCAGAATCCACAGCTCACAGCAGTTGGTTCGTCCTGTTTATATTATAATAAACAAATATTCTTAAGCTTCTAGATGGGTTTGTACTCTAGAGCTCTCTAGAGAAAAGACAAAAGAGAGGCTAATGCTTGGACATTAACGGATAGAGGACAGTAGAAAAGGTTCATTAGCCAACGTGCTGCCCACTGTAGGAAGCAGACACGTGATCTGTTACGTGATAATGTCGTAGATTTATGAGGTGAGCCAGTCGCTATTTTTCCCGACAGCCACTTCGTCTTCGGCAATTTCAGTGTCAGAGCAATAGAATTACCTCGGCAGGAGCTCACATTTTCCCCCCATACTTTGATTACATACCTTGAGAAATAAAAAAACACCAAACCTTCTTTCTCTTGCCTTTCTACAGAACAAACTAAACCTCCATTACCAACCGAATTGCACCCTGCAGGACACTGAACGTGTAAGCAAAGGGTACACAAAGCAGAGTTAAACTAAAACTCAATCTCAGCCACAATGAATTTCAACCCATCAACGCTTTTTCAACCTCCTAATGAAAAAGAACGAGCAGATTAAAAAAAGCAATAATAGAATAGGAGCTTGACAAAAGCTAAACTAAAGTACAGTGTTGATGCAATGAAAAACTCATTTGAACTCTATTTCAACTACTTTAACTCAATGAAGGAAATTCATGACATAACCCAATCAAATTAACTGAAAATTTTAAATAAATTATGAATGATTGACTATTAACATTTAGAATCCAATACTATTTCTAGTAGTAATTAGTTACATTGTTTTGGGATTTTATAACTTGCCATTCTGGAATTCACTACAGTCTAATTTCAACATTTCAAGCGAACTAGAATTCAGTACCAACAATATGAAATTGTGTTAGGAAATAGCAGAATACCGCATGTCGAGTAAACTAACATTGAAAAATGTCCAACTCTTACTTCATGGACGGTCTACAATAGGTAGCCAAAGTCTTTAATGACTATAGAACGGCACAACGACAGAGGAATCGACAAAGCCAAAAAAAGAAATCCATAAAGAATAAAGAAATTCGACACCCCGAGACAAAGGTCACTCTAAAGGAATACCCCTATAGTAGGCTTTTTAAAGCTTAGTTGATGCTCCGGCGAGAATAAAGGTGCAGCCGATCAACGTAACTTGAAAGACTTGAGAAAAGAGCCAGGTGATGGAAACTCGGAGCAAAATGGTGTAAATTAATCACGCGTTACAATTGGATATTAATCACGCTAGTAACAGGGACTTCTCCTTTGCGTCTTGGCTGCTTTTAATGACCATGGTATCTCATCACCACACAACAGGACACTCATTTCCAAGCTAAGGCCAAGGGTTGGCACGATAAGAAGGGGTACAAACAAAAATGGAAGGGCCTGTGTTGGCTTTTCAAGTCCCTGAATTAAGAACTTGTGCCCCCCTGTGGTGGCACACGGTTTGTCTTAAATAAGGTTTCCACAACGTAAAACCTATTTTTTTTCTCAAACAATAATCAGTCTGTGCCGCGCTTTAAAAGCTGAGACTAAAGAGCATACCAGTTGATGGCCAATTGAGCGCGAATTCAAGCACGGATGACTAACCCACTTCCGAAACCTGGCTGCGGCCTGCATACATAGATACGATAACCCCTTTTTGTACAGTATTATTTATCCTGCTCTTTACACTTTACCGGTACGGGAATATATTTTTCTTCCCCCTCATTACCTGTAGCATTCAGTACTTAACACTACTGCTCCGGGTTGAATAAAATGCTCCTGAATAAAAGAGTCCCATTCCAACCAAAACCCACCGAACCTCTCTCTCTAACCTTTTCTCTCTCTCTACAAGAGCAACACGGAATGCACACAACATTCGTGTTACAAAAAGTAACGTTGTGGAGAAGGGTAATATTTTGTTCTTTTTAAATCTCTTTGCAAGATGTTTCTGAAGTGCAGGTAAACTTGCTAATGCAGCCAGAAAGAGGAAGACAGGACAAAACCAAGCTTCTATAGCATCGTGGTATGGATAACGTAAGCTTTCATAAGCTTTTGTAGTTTTGTGTAGGTACCTCCGTGCGCGTTGATGGATTTGGCTCATCCATCAACATCCGACGATAAGACCAGCTACATTATTCTACGGGCATAATGTTAAGCACCAAAAGGAGCAAGTTTTCCGTTTACACAAAGATTCCAAGTACGCAAACACTGCATTGTGCACACTACCGACAGTATTTTTTGTCGTAGAAAATTTTAAATTAATTATTAGTGATCTGTCTCACGACGTGAGCAAAAGCCACGAGGAAACCTTTGAATACCCAATGCAAAACTTGTGTATTATACAAGATCTTGGACATTTCATTTCCAACCCCAGATAGGTACTACAACACGGTTGGTAAAGCACACGAAATCATTGAAAACTAATAGCAATAACTGAGAGAGTGTAAGACGTTGAAGAGGTTGTGTTTAAGCTGCCTTTTCATTCCTCTTTCCATTCAATTGCATTTGGATATGCACGGAAAGGGAAATTAGAGGAAAACGAAAACTTGGGAAGAAAGGCCAAACCATACGCAGATACAAAGTCTAAGGAGTCAGGTTTTTTATATCAAATTTTACCGTGTTATTTATTTGATAGTGAACTGTAAAGCTCTCGTGAGTCCCTGGCTACCTGGCTAAACATTGCACGGCTCATAAATCCGTCGCATGGGCTTTCGGAAAAGAAGCCGCCACTTTCAATAGAAGCGACCACATCCACCCATAAGCCCAAGGCTCTGGTTTGGGCTTTGGCTGCATCATTGACGCCTTTTGTAACTTGTATTGCAGTCCTTTGCTACCACAAACTAAGAATTTTCTCTTGACGTCAATTCTCTTCGTTTACGCGCGGAATTTAGACAGATTTTCACTCCCCAACTGAACACAAGCAGCCACGGCCGCCAAACAAGTTCGTAAAAAATGCTGCAACTGTCGTTTATTCAACATAAAGTACAAATTATGCTCATGGTCCCCTTGAAGAAAAGGGGGGGGGGAGAGAAAGAAACAATACCAGTCTCCTCCCTAGCGGCTTTAAAATAAGTAGCTTTTTTTACACCATTTCCACATGAAATGTGTGTTGCGTCTACAACAAATCATGCGGCCCTGTAATTACCTTCTGCTTTAACAAGTTTTCGCAGCAGCAGCCTCCCTGATGAGCACAACTTGTGAAATAAAGGATAAAGTTATAAAACTGCAGCCAACCTGCTTTAAAACCCGCGCCGGGACAGCGGAGGAGTTATAAAAAACCAAACCTTCATTAAACAAGCTCCCCGGGTGGATGAAGAAAACCTCATCCTCTCTACGCTAACCGCTATATATTCGCAGCCTACAATCGTAATGCTTCAACCAAGTTCAAGACCTTTTCAACTTTGTTTGACAGCTTCCAAAATATGGAAGCTCAACGCAATAAGATTCATCACGGAGCAAGCGAAAGAACAAAAAAGAGCGTTGCGTTTTAGTCAGAACATCAAACTCCTTTATATATATGTGTATTCCTTTTTTCAAATTGCGTGTTTATACTACACCCCCTGATGTGTTGCAGCTTGAAACTTTAGCGCTGGGCAGATCAAGAGAGCGAGGAAAACCGGTAGGATACTGTAATTTATGTCAATATGGCCAATTATTTGAAGGGTAAAAACGCCACTGACATTAAATTAAGATATTTACCCCACAAAACCGCGGGACATTGTAAAATGTGACTGAACTGCAGTGCAAATTATAGGATAAAAGCCTTCGTTTCTCACATTGGTAAAGTTGACTATTTTTGCTATGTATTTTCTTTTTGGATCGTAGATTGCAGAGTCTTTCATCTCAGAGTGATTTTCTTTTTACCCGTCATAAGGCTGAGCTGAACTTGCTTTAGAACACGACGAAACAGGTAGAGATTTGCTTGGCTAGCTCTTCAGTCCCACGAGAAAGGACTGCATATTAGTTGCAGCATCCTGCGCTTTTTGGACAGCCCCAAAGTTAAAGCCTTTTCAAGCCCATGAATCATAATCTACCTTCAAGTAGCTATGATGGCTTGACTATTCAGGTTTTAGTTGTACACTCTGTAATGGAATTAATGGTGCGGACAGAGGTAGCTCCTTTTACAAGGCAGCAAAAAAAAACATATATAGAATGGTTAAAAAACGCCATGTTTAGGATGTAACGGCAACAGATCAAGTTCTCTTTTTTGGTAGAGTGGCATCAGCATTCAGCATCCTAAATACGAGCCAGATTAGGCTCCAAAGATCTCGGGACCGACGCATCGCATCACCAAATGCTGGGCAACTTTCAAGAAAGCGAGTGAAGCGTGATCAAACGTCGTCAAGTGTTAGTCCATAGGCAGCACTTGGAATCCTTATTTATGACTGTTTCCCCGCTATGTATTGAAGAGTTAAGACAGAAGTGACTGCGGCTAGGTTTGTTTGCCTTCCTTTTTTTGCACCCTCACTAGTAACATGGATTTGCATCCTCAAGTAATTCATTCGTTAAATGAAACGGTATAAGAGTTGCGGCTGTACAAGAAATGCACTGCATACTAGAAGGTATAAAGGCGATGAAAGCCCAGTCGTAAATCAAGCTTGCTTGATAGAAACGCGAGATGCTGCACATAACATACATAGACTATACATCCTGCCAGGTTTTCCAGTTAGCTTGATCACGCACATGCAAATTCAAAATCAGACTCGTAATTTTTCACCGAGAATGGGTCTCTTCCATTTCCCCAGTGAAAATGAATACCCCGCCTATTCATCCCATTATTTTTTTTCCTCTCGACGGATATACATCACCCAACAATCCAATCCTCCTGTCTGTAAGACCTTGCAGCAACAAATCAAACAGTTTTCACTGACTGTCCCAAACCTCAAACTGTTCCCGTAAAGTTGTTCGCTGTACCAAATCTGTGAGTGAGTTAGTGTGTTTGTTATTAAAGTTCTGAATTTGTTATTCAGGAACTAGACTTGTCATCGCTGTCCAATAATAGAAGGAAGCCATTTTAAGGCAGACAATGGCTAAGAATCGCTTTCACAGATAACTTTTCTTTTAATTGTATAGTATTTGTGCGACGTTGTAGAAAGCTTTTACTCTTTTTCCCGGTGTATATACCAAAAAACACACACCCAAGAAAAAAAACGGAGCGGAATGTAGGCTTTAAATCCCCAAAAGACTTTTTACGCGAAATTGGATGAAAAGACGTGGTTTAGACGCGATTTGTCACCCAGAGTCAAATTCGACGTGGTCTTTAATGACAAGGCATACTGACGAAAGGTGCTGGCTGCTGGGTCTTGTGGTCGCGGTCACGGCCCGATCTTGGCGCCGATGACTCTACTCCCGCACGACACCCTTCATTATGCAAAGTAAATAAAACTGCACCAGAGAAAAGCACTCAAATAGACCATTGGAAACCAATTTCCTCGCAGAAACCTCTTTGAAAATCAAGTGTCTTTGGCTTCAGCACTTCGCATGGCTGATCAACCGGATGAGTGCGTCGCAGCGTGGAACCCCGAATCATCGGAAAGCGTTCTCATTGGGAGAGACTCGAGCGGCGCCAGCGACGTCGCAGTCCACGGTTGTTTGTCCCTTTGCCTCGCACCCCCGCCTTCGCTTGTTACAATATTTCTCGCCTAGCATTGGCAAGCTCGACAAACCTATGAGACCCAGACCGTACTACCACTATTGTACGCTTCTACTTTGAAAATGGGCTTCTCAATAACTGAACAAAGGGAAGCAGGTGACGTGCACTTCGGGAAACGGGGCAGTTGCCACTTCTTGTTGGCTAGCTTAGACTACCTCCGCTCCCGAAACTCGACAACAATTGTCTTTCCTTGCACCGTTCCACAAGAACCCCCTTTCTATGGCTAATCACTAATGAGAATCGATAGCGATGATAATACACCATTCTGTCTAGAATAGTTTTCCGGCCTAGCTTTCTGGGGAAAGCGACAGGGGGAGGGGGAGAGAGAATGAAGTGCGAGAGAAAAGCGGGTGACATGCATTCAACTCGGTTGATGGGCTCTTCTATTGTTCATTTGGGTCGCCGTTTATGCTCCGTCAATAAAACACACATAAAAGTGGACCTAGTGTAGTCGAAAATGCGTCCAATATTTTCACTACTATGACTGTAGCAATGAATAATAATTATGCGTTACATAGACAAATACACGAGCTCATCGAAACAGTTGCTGGGCTGAAAAATAACGCTTTTTCTTAAGCTTTTTATAACTGAATCGAAATGAAAAAGACTTACAAGATATATTGAATCTGAATTCAAATAGACAGCTACTGGAACACTGTTACATTAATTTAAGCCATTTTTTAAAATCCATTTTTTTTATTAATCCTATTGATCACACCATGCGTGCCGCCAAGAAGTTCCGCGTTCAAGCTTACAGGCATAGAAATAAGATGGAAATGAGCCTGCAGAATTAAGTGCCAACAACTTGTGCTTATTACGACAAATAAATAACGGAATTAATCCGGCTCTTAGTTTCCACGGAAAAAAGGAAAAGTTTATATAAACTTGGGCTGTTGTTCCGATTTTAAGTTAAAAAAAGTAATTAGTTAGGTACTTCTAAGACTATAAACAACGGCTCGACCTGGTTATAGCGGGCTGAAAAATTGCTGTTTACACGTATCCCATTTCCGACTCATTGTAATGCATTACATCGCGCTACTAAAACCAACACCGCCCGAGCTGGAAGGACCACTGACCGTATACCTGCCTATACAGCCCCCCTCCATTAACTTGTCTTTTGTCACCTTTCAATCCCTGGCTAAGTGGCAATGACAATATGGACTACACCCCATGCCAGCTATTACTCGCTACCTAAACTGACGCTTCCGCTCCGCATAGATGTACCACTTCATGAAGTACAGAAGGCATGGACTGTACACACATGTTGCGCGAATATAACACAACTGTAGCTACTAAAATCATCCATTTTCCATCGTGAAGATCACATACACACAACGTAGTGCCTGGTACCTGTTCTGCGTGCCAATCAAGAAATGGTAAAATTTCGATAGAAGTCTAATTCTCTAGTGTAAAAATGGAACTATGAATTTAAATGTGGAAATGTTCCGACGCAGAAATGGGTAATAATGCAAATAAAATACAGTAAACGGCATTACGATTATAGAAATTGTGCAGGACATACTTAGATATATTTATTGGAAATTTAGGGAATTTTCAAGAGTGTAATCTTCATATCTAGCTCCCTTGAATATGCTGTGAAGCAGCTAAAAAGAAGAGTACTCAAACAAGACTGTGTAACCTAGCCGGCTGTTATTTCAACGACGGCTGTTTGCATGTGTACGGTCTGCATTGAAAAGAGACACACGAGGCTTTATGTCTGAAGAAGAGTCACTCTGATTGTGGTTGTATAACAAGCATCAAATTCAGAACCTTTCTTAGCCCACGACGCAGCAAGTCTTTATATTTTCACGGCTCCAGGATCAGTCCATGCAAAGCTTGCACCCTTGGCTCTCTTATAGACTTACGGTATACCATTTATCAAACCTGAGGCAGAACAGAAATAAGAAGTCTTCAATCCTAGTGATCAACAATGATGCTTGCCTGCTTTATGTGAGTGCTGACTTGCACGCTTTCAATCAGCCTTATTTTGCCGAGGATTTCAAAGCTTATAGATAATAGCGAGCCTTTCGGGCCTACAACTCAGTCGAAGCAAGCCAGCACAAAAAGTCTATAGGAACTTGGTGTGGTCCATCTTTCAATATTACACAACCATTTCAAACATCAGCCCAACTGCCTAGTTGGTGTGAGTTTTTTCTTTGGGGTGATTTGATATAAAAAGGCGTCTGATAGAAGTCAGTGTATAGATCATCTATGGGAAAAATCATTGGAACCAAAAAATAAAAAAAAGATGTGCTGTTTAGGGATACAAGTGGGGACAACCCTGCTGTTTAAATGGCATCCTCTAAACCATTTTTTTAGTATTCAGGCGCTTTTTACAGAATACGCTAGCGGACTAAGGATGATGGGGCATTCTCAACACCACGAGTGGCTTGTTCACGCAGTCTATACAGCAGCAACCGAGCTTCTTCTCAGAAGTGGCAACCGCGCCGAACATAATTTTACACCTGCGAGCTATATGGAACAAAAACGACAGCCCAAGACAACAATATAAAAATAAAATATTTTTCTTCAGGAAAGTTTTTCAACTTTTTTTTATTGTTTGAATTACAGTACTTCAATATACTTGATCACAGCGTTAAACGTGTGCTCTTCGTCATTGTAAGCCTTTGGAAAGACTTTATCGTTGATTTTGATCTTAACGATTTTAACGATTTCAACGTTGATTTTGATGTTAATCTTGTATGGTAGGCAGTCGAAGGGCGTTTGCACTGGCGGAAACAAGGTTCCATTTTACATGTTCAACCACTCTCAAGAACCTTTCTCTTATTCATAAGACTGGCAAAATGTCTTCTAAAACAGAACATCCGGAGAGGACAGGCCAGTCAAACTGATGAATATCTTAATTGAAAGCTCAAACGTTTAACCCCCAACTTCGAAGTTCCTACATAAACGACTTTTAGCAAAACCTGCACTTCGGCTAGGACACTTCAATTTCTTACTTATACTTACTTTCTTTGCTGCGAGGCAGTGGAACAATGAAAATTTGACGACTGAGGTAAACGGTAGAACATGTGAAGTGGTAAAACAAGTTTCCATCGAAAAGCACCTGGACGTGAGGATTCGATGAAAGAACGTCACAAAAGAATTCGGATAGATGACAACGAGTCCTTTACGTACAATTCTTAATAAATAGACTACATTGGCAGTGAAGTTCATAATTCTTCATTGAGTCAGAGCCAAACGTTGGAGGACGGCAAAGAGAACTAATCGCATCGTTTCTAA
Source organism: Lepidurus arcticus (assembly GCA_003724045.1). Taxonomy (NCBI): domain Eukaryota; kingdom Metazoa; phylum Arthropoda; class Branchiopoda; order Notostraca; family Triopsidae; genus Lepidurus; species Lepidurus arcticus. The sequence goes on from RJJA01000102.1 coordinate 117,372, forward strand.
ATTACTCAAGTGACGGTAACATGACAGTGTAATTGGACTCGGGATTCAATAGTTGCTTTATTCAGGTCACAGACTTACCGGCTGCTGAAAACTGCCGACTTGTATGACTTGGGGTGCTAGCATAATGATAGGGACAGAAGGTGGGCAGTCAAATGATTTGTCATGACTCTAAGACTGCTATAGGATAACCGACTCGGTGGTTGGATATTTCCTTTTACAAACTGCATTTAAGTTATTCAATCTCTCAAGCTGGTATAAGTATATGGTATACATTCAGTTAATAACGTTACCTAATTATGCACTTGAAAAGTTGGCAAATCACACGTTTTACAATATCTTTTATCTAGTGCTCGTCTAACTTGTCATCAATAATCCCTTTGCAAGTAATACTTGCTGTTGAAGCTACGCATATTTCGCATAAGCATTTTAGTGCTGTGTCAGCTTGCAAAATTTTCCCACACTTGTCGCATTTGTATTTGAATCTTCCTTACAATCAATCGAATAATCGAATTAATTAACCGAATAATCTAAGCCATTAATGTAATGAATCAGAAAATGCTGTGTCCTTCTAGTCGACATGAAAGCAGTTTTCAGCTACAAAAAGTGAAGCAGAAGCAGGCTGGCAAAACAAAAGCCTTTTTTCGAACACAGCCTTGAATTGCCGCGAAAGTTGGTACCGAAATATTCAAGGAAAGCTTGCTACAGCCATCTAGTGTTACAACCGGAAGACAGTGTCCATAACAGACTGTTCGAACTAATACGGGAAGTAAACCGAGTTGGACCGACTAACATTTCCACTCCAATAGCAATAAAAACAACACAGCTCAAAATTTGTACAGTCTATTATCTGCCCATTCTATGTACCTTGTACTGTATTGTACACATCGTATGTACTTTTGTTTACGTCGTGTTTACCTTGTTATTGTATGCTCCTAGATTACAGGAGAAAAATCTCGGTGCTTGAAGAAAACACGAATAATAGTTTATTTGACTTGGAATCTGCCAAAATTATCTAACTGGATACTTGATTACCATAAGACAAACTAGGCTTGATAGCTCGTACGTAAGAAAAAGATCCGTTTTCTTTTATTATCTCTAGACATACACTTTGAAATCGTACAGCTAATTTACGACCCGGACGACTTGGTCTTAAGGACGACAGTTTGCCGTGGAAGACGGGGCCCGGAGGTGCTCAAAAAGAATTATGATAAACGACTATGGGTTGCAGCGATGCATAGCTAAAAGATGTAGGAGAGCCCTCCTGTCCGATATATGTTAGCGGCTATGCGGGGCTCAACTTGGTTGGGCAGCACACAAAACATGTCGGAAGCCACATATTTAGGGGGAAGGTATCAGGGGAGCCTGGCATCGACACAAATTACGACCTCATTTGCCCACAACAGCCTATTGAAGTTCCGTGGCTAGCATAACAACCACATCTGGGATCGCTACTTCTGTATGCAAAGCGGCAACTCGTGAAAAGCCTTGCTGGATAACCTGCACACTTTCCGAGTCGGACTGAACCTATTTCTATCGCCACCTACGCTCATTTTACTCTCTTTTTCGCTCTTCATTAGCTATTTGGCAATAGAGAGAGAAAAAAAAATTGAGGAAAAATCGCTTAGAAAACGCACGAAAATGTCTCAACTGACACGTATACTTTTAAAGGAGAATGTTCCCGTTTCTAAGGTGAAAACAGAGACAAACACAACACCTAAAGGGAGTGTGTGTATTCTTCGTGACAGCACAGCGCCAAGCATATCGTATGTTATGCCGGAACGACAAAAAGACATGCTGCTACCGTTCCAGTCCTAAGCAGCCATAAAGGATTGGGTATCTATGCATTCTGACAAGTCGGTGTTAGTATTGGATGTCTGATAGGCAAGACAGTAAGCGCTTCTTGGATGCACGTAGACTAATAGGTACTGTACAGTACCCAATGCAAAGAGACTAACCTACTATCAATACACAAGTGTATTCCCTTTCAGTGTCCCTGGAAATGTATGAGTAATAGTTTGTCGGGTGTTGCTCACGGACCACAGGCTACTATGTTTTGGCGCCTAAAAAGATAAATTGGGTTGGCTATATGATGCATGATGGATGATTTCGTCTCACTTTATATCTCTTTCTATAAAAAAGCACTTGCTTTGAATTCCGTTTCCGGGAATAAATAAATTCAAGTGAAAACTTGCTTCTAACCCTGTATTCGTTTTTTTAAAACCAAGAGAAATGGAGTAGCTTGAGAACGTTATTTGGTTGTAAACGCAAACCACGGAGAAATCCTGGTTGCGCACACCAATCAACCCTGCTATTGTTGCCCATGAGGTGAAGCTTGATGAAGGACAATAAAATAAAAACATGTAGCAGCACAAAACTGCTATATAGTTTAGATCGCTTGAGGCTGGTCACAAAACACTCGACATGAAATTGCTGCCAGGCTATATTATACTAACTGCAAATGCCAAGTCAAAAGCGACGACACCAGCAAAAGAATCTGGTCAAGAAATTGTTTCCCATTTTTACTAAAATACTGAAACATGTCGGTGACATCTGCTCGGGAACCGAGGAAATTGTATCAGTGTGCCTGTAGTTCGGTATCCTTCTGTTAGTTTTGCCCTCAAAGTCCTTCTATAAATGCATGCCATTACTTATTCCAGTAATAAGCTTTCCATCAGTGTAATGAATTCCTGGCACTCGAAAGTCTTTACAAACTTTTTTTTCTTTTCCCGAAACCCAAAGAGCGTGTATTTCTCTCCTAACTGCTGCGCTGCATTGGCTTTTACATCAGTGCTGTCTTTTCTCTTCGTTGCTTCTTTTTCTCTTCCCTATAAGATCAGCAGTCTAACGAAAATCTCAAAAGCACCCCCTTATGTGGGAAGAACGAATCAATGGACAAGCATGAAAGATTACGGTCTTCAAACACGGTTATCCCGAACAGAAGAAAAAATAAACATTTCAAGTCCGGACAAGGCAATGGTTCCTAATTCTTACTTTCGACAGACCAGATTGAAGCACAAATTTTCGGGTTTGGGTTCCGTTCTTCTTTCTTCCAGTTTCTCTACTCTCTTTCTCTGTCTCCGTTCCCGTTGCATTGCTAACGTTTTGACAGATGAACGCTGACATCCTTAGGGTTTCGCGAACAAACCTAACCTAACAAGGTACGACCGGTGACGGTCCCTGGGAGACTTCGATAGGAGACGTTACTCGGCTGCTCGGGGCGCGGCCCCAAGAAAAGGATGATGCTGATGTGCAAAGCATTAGAATTTTTTTTAACTCCTCCACATATTCTGCATCCTTTTGCTCCTGTCCCTCGGGGTCCAGAAAGTAGATTGTGTATAGTTCTCGTGGTATACACCCAGCTCTCAAAAAGTCAATATTCTTTAGCACACCAATTTTTTTTTTACACCAATATTTTTTTTATGCTGTCTGAAAACGAAAACCAATCAAAAAAGTTTCTTTTAATGCAGTCATTATCGGATGTGAAAATTGCTTAGAGCAGGAAAAACGGGAAAAGGAACCTAATTCGACATGATGTGTCTACGCCAACTGGCTTGCCAACTCTGAAGTTCGTGCTCTCCCCAAGCTCCTTCAGCGCAGAGCAAGAAGACAATACAGTACACCTGCCTATAGCCAAAGCTCTTTTGAGTTTCAAACTTGCCAGTCTGCTTGCTCTCCCGCAACAAAGCTCATTAAAAACTTCGGAGACGCCAACAACTTCCCAGCCCCACGACACGCACAAAAGCTTTGTAACAGCCTCGCAGCACTATACGCGAGCATAATAATTATAAGTAATGTCTAATCAAGCATCTTTTCTTCTCTCTCTCTCCCGGTATGCGGACTACGGCTTATCAGAGCTCTTACTCCGGGAGTTTGAAAGCAGTGAACTTGAATTTCAAGGAAAAGCGTTGTTTTTACACCCCCTTCCTCTTCTCTTATACAATTAAAGAGGAAAAGAAAAAATAATTCAAAAGAGATCGTTGAATGCGAATCATTAATCAGTCAGAAAAGATGGTGCTCCCTAGACCTATCCAACATTCTTTCTACGTTGATGCCCGAGACGAAGATCCTGGGTCTGGCGTTCGATTTTCAGCCATTATAACCATCACGCAATGGCAGAGAAACAGCAGAAAAAAGGAAGCTTACTCCCGCGGGAATCGAGCCCATACCAAAACAGGACGGATAGAATCGTTCGCCCTTCAATAAAAGGAAAACGTACTGCAGTGCACTGCCCGTTTACTCCTCATCGTCTCCGCAGGCATAAACCAAAGTCCTCAACTCAAACCTCTACATCTCTTCCCTTTAAAACCCACATCTTTCTCACCCCCTCCCTTCAAAAAGAAAGGGAAAAAAGCAATCGACGTAGGCCGAATAAACACACCTTCGTCGATTTTTACAATCCGAGTATTCCTGTACACAAAAGTAAGAAATGACACGCCTCCACAGACAAAAAGATACACTGTTTGCAACGTGCTGGCTCTCGCAACAATAGTCCCTTGACCCCGTCTTCAGGTGACGTTTTTAGGGCCGATCTGGAGCACCAGCGACAACCACTTCATCGTCAACCAGCGCACGCTAACATAGACCAAGGAAACTCCCCACCTCCAAACGACGACAATCTCTTGAAAAATAAAGACCTTCCACTAAAAGACCCGGCATCCATGCCCTGTTCGGTAACACACATAGTTAAGAAAGTAAAAAGGGCACACAAAGGTTGCTTGCTTGTTTTTTTGCCTTGACACGGAGCGTATATATTGTTACAGAAGCAATTTAAGTGACGGCCGAAAAAATTGAGAACATTTTAACCCCGTCGACCGTCTTGCTATTCCTACCTTCGCAGGGTTAAGAGCAAAAAAAGAGAGAGAAAAATAGCAATGCCGGGTTTCCGTCCTCGGGTTTTTCTTTTTCACCCCAACTAGAAAGGTAAAAGACATTGGCCACAAACTGAGCCGTTTTACCTGTCATGTTTATTGTCCCGTGACGTCGCTTCATCTTCAATATTCGTCTCCGGTGCTTGCTTTTTTTCATGCCAGCAGTATAATGGTTGCAGTTCATAGGCTTGGGATTGCTTCTTATGAAAAGCTGGCTTGTCCCTAAACGTGGTTACGATGGACAAGTATACTTAAACGAAGAGAATTAACGGATTCTAGCTTGCATGTCCTGAAATCAGAAATCAGTAGCGTTTCCGTGAGCTAAGGGCTGCTCCTCTTACCTCAAACAGAAGGGAGTCGTTAAATGTCATCAGCTGAATAGGATTTCCCCACACACGTTACGGGAAATGTTTCTTCTCTGGCAAATGGACAAATCAGACAAGAATAGACCAAAAGTACACACGGATTCTACACAAGCGAGATTTTTCTTTTGTCTGTCAAACTAAGAATACCAGAGGTTAGGAAATCTGTGGCAATAGTAGCCGCAAATGCTGTTTTCATAACGAAATAGTCCCTTTCCTATATGCTCGAATTCCTGTCCGGAAGTTAACGTGTCGTGCTGAGATCTCATTAAGCGAGTTTGGGAGCTTTTTCCTTTTTGGTTGCGACGGTGGGGAGCTTGCATTCTGTATAGTACTCCAGTTAGTTAGGAAAAGTCCTCTGCCTAGCTTTCCACCTTTTGGAGCAACAAAATATACCTTCCTGGCTTATTTTTCTGATTCAACTTACATGCAGTCACCCTGTCTGAAAACAGTTACTCCCTACGGTCTTTCCTGATCTAATGTGAACTATGACTACGGTTTTTCTAAACGTGTTGTTCGCATCTTTATCTGCAACATGGCAAAAAACGATCAGCTGCTCTTTTCTGATGTTGTTTTTATCACGCATGCTGTACCTACTTTTGTTTTGTGGTATGCTCTGTAATCCGCAATCAAACCATTACGTTAATAAGGAAATGCTATGTTTCAACTAGGACTCTAAAACAAAACAAAAAGATACGTTAAAACACAAACAAACAAGAGGCCATTCAACGTTCGCCATCTACACGCGCAATGCAGTGACAATTCCCTCATACAAACATGGGAAACTAACGCTCAAACGAAACCATTTCCAGGATATAAACTTATGTTTTTCTCACACCTTCATGGTCGTGAACGTTAATTGATACGTCTAAAAGACCACCCACGAATATTACTAACTAGAGAATTTCCTTTTCTACAAGACACAGCACCCACAATCTTAGTTTCATTACAATGGCAAAACTCTTTTCCGCTGTGTTCGGTATGCTGGGTAGGTGTCGCACAGGAGAACAGCATCTATCAAGCCCAGTACTACGAAGTGCTTCTTTTAAGCAACAAGAAACAAAAATCCGGTAAAGCTTCCAACTCTTCGTTTAAACGAACAAGCCCAGCTACAATTCTCCTTCTGAAGGAAGACGCGGGTCTATGAAATAATAATGCCTCCACGGAGCACACACGACCGTAGAAAAAGTATTGACACGAGAGCCTAATCTTTTCTCGCTTCCAATTCCATCAGATGCGAAACTGAAAGGCTCCCTTTGCTCATGGAAATATTAATGATCCCCACCACCAGTGAACCCTGTGGTTTTTACACCGAAGACTTTCAAACCCACTTCTACTACTAAGAACGTTCCTACGACTACATCTCTACTAGGTTCTCCCATATCAAAGCTGTCAAAGTGATCGGTCAAAAGCTCTCATAATCGCTCAATTAATAGACGAAATGGAAAAATAAAATGCCGGAGCTGGTCTCACCGGCCAGTTCTTCGTAAATGGACTAACGATTTACTTCTTGAAACTTGAGCCCAATTCAACTTGGAACTGGTACAAACTTGAACCTTTACCCAATTTAGGAGCGTTTTTATACCCAAATATTTACATATAGGTCATGGGAAAAAAACACTAGTTTACACAAATATGAATCGAGTTGAAATTACCCACGTGGAAACAGTCAACTTGCTTTTTACCAGGCGTAATTAAGAGCGAAAAACTTAATTCACCGTCATCTCTGACAGTAGAGGTAGCTGAAAAGCTGGCAATAATTGTTCTGTTGCCGAGTTCTTATCATGTCACTCCCTTAAAACCATCACCTCGTCACCATGAATCACAACGGCAAAATTGAGCGGGTGACAAGCGCTGTTGATCAACACATGTCAGATCCCACGTCGGCTCTCTCTCTTTCTATGCATATCCTTCTTTTTTGGAGAAGAATGAAAAAGGAGGAAGCACACAAAGCCAAAGCAGCTACTTTCACGGCGCTGACAACCCAAAGCTTTTATTAATTATCCGCTTGACATGAGAAGGCGTATAGCAATCGGATGGGACAGCAACGAGAACAATTGTTTGGCTCATCCTTTGGGTTCTTCGCACCTCCCTTTCCCGTATAGGTGAAAATGATTGAACTTACTTGCCAAAAGGCTGCGGAAGACGAAGAAGGTACACATCGTCATTTGTCAAGACCCCGTAAGTGCATAAATAAAAAGAGGATACAACACAAGAGAGATAATTCGCCTGCAGTTAGACATAAGGAATGTTAGATAAGTGACACCGGACATAAGCACATAACGCGACTCTCTAGCGCCTTCTTATTGAAGTGCTTGGTGCATAACTCATAGGTAAATGACCCAAAGAAGAATTTCCCTTCCATTAGAGACTGTCAACACGTCCACTACACAGCTGGTCCATCCCGAAAAGTCTGCAATTATACTGTCGATAAACCCTCAAATCCATAAGTCTTTTGTTTTGTTCACTGCAGGTGCGTTAACATCCTTGGCAGCAACATAACATTCGTCATTAATACGCGTCATTCGTTGAAGTCTGTATGGACGTTACGTTTTGCTCGCTACGGAAGTCTTACTATTATTATTCCATGGTATGCTAGCCAGACTCCACCTATGCTAGCTGTATACCCATGTGGACTGGCGAAGAAACATGCCCCAAGCAACGGATCTTATGTTTAATTATGTACACGAGACAGATTGGGCGCGATAAACTCTGTCACCTTAACTTACGGTAAGCACTATCATTAAGACCCCGCACAAACGGGAAACTTCCTCCTCCTTGTGAAGAAAAAAATGTCCCACAAGAAGAGCGATCCAATACCTCCCCAAAACGCCCCACACCAATAAATACTTCTCGGTTCTATGGATAGGAAATAACGCTAACAGCAAAAACTGGACTTGGGAAGAAAACTCCTTCTTGGCAGAGTCCTATACCGGAATTTTTACAGCCTTTTGGAGGGGTTGGGATCATAATACTCCATCACAAAGTCATCAAAAGAATCCTACGGATTTGGACCCCCTAACGTGAGAATTTGGTCACCTGAAACCCTCAATAATCTGGACAGCACTTGCTCTACCGTCCTCCGCGAGTTTTTTCCCCCTTTCCTTTACAGTGCATTCAATAGCCAATAAGGGATGCCCCTTCCCCAAACTTTAATACTATATTATAGATAAGGCTTACCTATATTAATCTTCCGAAACCATTCTCAAAATTGTAATTCATAATTAAAGTAAAAAAGGTGCATGTTACGGTATGAGTAAGAGATGGCGGAAAAAGCGATCCACGTCGAGGGACAGCGCTATATAGGGCTTACAGAGATCCTCTAAAATTACATTTTTTCTTGAAGAGCGCAGGCAGAACCATGAACGGGCCACTCTTGATGGTCCTTTTGTTCTCGTCTACTTTGCACGCATTTTGCATGTAAATGTGAAGAGTCCTTCAGACTTTTGGCTTGTAACTTGATCTCAAAAGGTTGATCCTTTTCATCCGGGCAAAATCTACCTCCAATGATATCTTTCCAGATAAGGTCCGAACGCTACTAATCGTACCTAGACGGCAAGTGCAAAGAACACGGAAGATCTTAGGCAAAGTTACTGCCAGCGCCCATGCAAGCTTGCATGAAAGTATACGCTACTCCCAGTGAATACGGTTGGTCTGTTGGGGGCTTTTGTCTCCGTTTTTTGCATCATGCAGCCCAGTTCAAAAATGAGTATTGGAGTCCGATTGCTAAAGCCTAAAAATATACTGTTAAGACTGACTTGATCCCTGACTTTCCAGATAACTTTCACACTTCCGCTTTTAGCTTAACCAGGAGGTAATTACGGTGTCCCAACCCCAACCTTTCACATGCTCTTGCAGATGCTCTTCCGGGTCTCCCTTCCATACACGACTTATAAAAACGAATCCCAATTACGACACTACACGGCACCTTCTGCACGGCAGCTTCTGACTACCTCTGGAAAAGAACAAGGGACAAATTCCACGCTTTGTCCTACGCCACATCACTCATTACGTTCTGCGCTGTAAAAAGTATTTTTTCACTGTAATGTTAACATACGTATATGTAAGTATCTACTACAATCTCCTCATTGTCAGGCCGAATCAATAACTTTTGGGATTTTTAAAAGCATAAATAATACGACCTCCCAATAACGTTTTAGCTTTAAAAATATACAATTTCATTGTTAGTTGACCATATAGTTTACTGGCGCCTGCTCCCGTTGTGCCAATAAAGGATAGTAAAATTGAAAATGAATTAAAAGTTACAATACGAAAGTAGTATTTTCAAGCCTTTTTACTAAGGAAATCTACTAATAAAATACTGTACAAATGTGCTATAATTAGGAAATTGTTGCAGGAAGTTATGGACATGTCTTGTAAAATTACTGGCATTTTTACAACGCAAAGTAATGTGGGAATCGTGAGGTAGATTCTAGACGTATGCTAATCGAGCAACGGTGCTAATCGAACAAATCTAACCGTGCGAACAACACATACTTAAACAGAGTTAAAATTATCACGCTATTGTGCAAAACAGGGTTTCTACTGTTTTTTAATGGTGGCTGACAATGGCACACCCGTTTATGTTTATTAATATCTTTCAGGTATATGCTTCAAAATCTACCTCCAATACAACCCCAAAACTTGACATGTGACACAACAGTCAAGTACATGCAAAGCCGCGGTACTTCCCTGGGAGACAAAAAGACTCGCACAATACAAATCCACCGCGACGGAACATAAAAGCACATCTCAGATTCAATGAAGAGCGATCGAGAAACGAGAAAATGGCCCCAGGTAATGCGATTAACTAGAGACTAAGACAGATTCTCCTTACACGCAGAATCCTTACACAGATTCTCCTTGCTCGTATGCAAATCTCATGTTAAGGTTTATGCAGATTAAAGCAAACACACAAGAAACGAAGCTGTACCCTGAGCATAAAAAGAAAACATGATATAATCCTGATTTGCGGAGTACGTTCACTTCACCAGCAGTAATCGCATAGCTAATACGGTAACTGTCGATACATGCTTCTTTGTTGTCAACGATAACAATGCCTGGCGGGTAATGCTCGTGTGAACGAGTCAAATAGCTTAAAACTGAACCTATAATTGAGATTGTAATGCAGGGTCAGATTTTTTTATCGATTAGATAGAAACACTAGCTTTTTTTCATTTATTTTTAAGACTACGAAGATAGATATGGACAGAACTCTTCAGGGTCTTGTTACAGCATCCAATTCTGCCACGCAGAGTTGTTTATCCGACTTAGCGGCCTCCGTAGTTGCTGAAAAGGAAGCTCTTGTGAGAGGGCTTGCTGTCGCAGTTATTCGCGTTCTAGTTCTGTTACGTGGACGATCGTGCTTGCCCAATTAAAAAGAACAAGTTCGTTTCCCTCTATAGAGCGCACGAGATCAACTACTAATTAGCCTGGAGCTCTCCAAACCATTCTCTAACATATAAAAACATCGATTAACCTGCACTGGGTGCATTTTCCAACTCGCTGAATTTTTCTAGGAAAACTTTAACGTCCTGTGGCTCTCTGCCTTCCCCTTTTCCTCTCTGTGTAGGACGCATAAAAGAAGTCAAGCGCCAAGATGCGCATGTGCTTGAACTCCCATCATCATATAAACCGCGAATATAGCTTACACATGCGGCTCATTCGTGTGTCACCTCCTGCCCAGGTTGGATCAAGGATCGGATCAAGACGCGTTTTGTCCCATCACGTTTTCTTTATACCCAACATAGGAAGCCGGGTAACTCGCTTAGGAATGCAAGAAACACAATTCTGATAACACTCAAGGTCGCAAAAAGTGATTCATTGCAGTTCAATGTTGCGTTTCGCAAGTGTAACTTGATCTGACTCGTAGCCTGTATGTGTATAGTGACAGGCGTCATGAACCGCCGATTCCCCGCGCTTCTACTATGTGGGCCGTGCCAACAGATGAGATGATGACTGACAAGGAAATTCCAGTCAAGGGACAAGCCCCTTGGTTCATGTCCCTCGTGGGACTTTTCTTGCTGCTCTTCTGCATTCAACGTGCACCAGGTATATCGTATATCTACAAATACTAAGCACCACGCTTGTTTTCTTCTGTCTTCCTATTTATCTCACATCGTTACAGCCTTGGCGTTTTTTCCCGGTTTTTTTTCGGTTTTGGCTTCCCAAGATTTTCCCTCACAGCGGAAGACAAGCGCATGTAACTCAGCTTTGTCTTCCGCCAGTCTCACTTCCTTTCAAGTTTTCGAGTCAGAATGGAGACGCCCCATGGAATGCTTTATAAACCTAATTTAGCTGATAGAGGGGGGCCATTTTACCCTCCGACCCTTTCTGGGGTGTATTGTATGGTTCAAAAAAAGAGTTGATCAAGTCCAATCTTTAAAGCGGCGAGCTAATGGATTCGACTAATGTTGTCGATACGTGGTGGTCCATTTTCGTTTCGTCTTTGTCGACTTTTTTCCGTGCGTTGTGGTTTACGGAGCGAGAGTTGCTGGAGGAAAGACAGGAGAGAGAGAAGGCTAATTGCTATTCAGGGAAAGGGCAGGCAGTTGGCCCTAGAGATCGCTCTTTAATTTGATCCAGGTTACGGACTAAAGGGCAAAGCACGAAAAAAAATCTATCAACAGCAACCTAAAAATGGGAGCAGCAGCACGCGTCTAGACTTAATGATTCACGAGCCCCGCAACAATATCAGTTCCGACAAGGCGTCGAATTCGTTGGTCAGCATGTTGGCTACCACAATGCACGTCCACCTTGTGGCTAATTACTCATCAACTTCCTGCGCAAAGAGGGAAAGAGCAAGCGCCTGTTCTTCCAACAAACTTTCCAGAAAAGTAACTGGTCTGTACTTACTCTGAAAACTTTTAAGAAGAGTTCGAGAGGCAAAGTTTTCCTCTGGCTCCCAAACTTTCCCTTTCGTTCGTGCGTACACTTATTTATCAGTAATGAGAAGAGTACCACATTCTTTTGGTGGCATGACAGTCGCATCTTTAGATGCCTCCCCTGATCTAAGAGAAACAGCAAAAAGGAAACCATGATCTCTCACTCCTTAGTGGGGCTCTTACGATAATGAACACGACAACCCAGCTCAAATCTATGTAACGCTCACGTAATGCGTGCTCTGTTTTCCCACAACAGTTTCCAGCCATTTTTCTGATTACGGGGTCTTCCTGTCTCCCTTTCGTTTCCATGTCCAAAAGAAACCTTTCAACCCTCTTTTTTCCCACGATTTATTTTTCTGTTATTTTTACCATACGCTCTAGTCTCGAATTCCGCGAAAAAAACTCACTACATTCGCTACTCGCTACGAGGCTGGGCAACCTTAAGTTCCCAGAATCAAAGTTGCCAGTACCAGCGTACGGATTGCTCGTTACCCCAGAAATGCTTCCAAGTGTTTGAAGCTTGAAAAGGTTAGATTACTTCATCAGAATGCTTGACAGATTTCACTGAGAAGTCTAAAGGGCCAGTTACCCTTTCGTATTTTCGAGACCCAGAACTTTGGTCAAAGAATACTAATCCTTTTGCGCGCCTAACTTGCGGAAGATTGGCACAGACAGTAGAACGTAACTCAGTCGACCTCCAGACTTGTCAAAACGACTCCATTTCGCCGAAATGATTCATTCAAGCGAACTGTTTTAATTGGGCGTATATACACCGTACTGCTTCAAGGCGATAGATAACAATCAATAAAAAGGGCCAAGACTCAATAGAAAGGGACAAGAATGAGATGACCTAACTGAGCCAGTTAAACGGGCGCAAAAGGTTAAAAAAAATCGGAAAAAGAAGCTTATACAAAGGGTCAATCTTTACTTTCTTTTTCCTGCAGCCTATATTACATGGGTTCGGTAGCATTTCCTTAAGCAGGCCAGGTTTTTTGTCAATCATGAGATATCAATTGCACATTAAAGCAGAATCTCTCCTATATGAGGCACGGCAGGGGGCGTGGGTTAGATCGCTCGCAGATGAACGGTCAAAGGTTATGACGTCCTCTCACGGAATCCCTCAGCAAAAGCGACCCCACCCTGTAAGCTAGCAATTGACGATTTTGGGGGCCATGGAAACAATGACCCAAAAGTAACTAGATTCAGTGCTTATCAACGAGTTTCATTTTGACAAAACAAACTTATGATGCACTCCAACCTAATTATACCTACTCATTTTTCTCCCTAGTATCGTATGCCGTTCAATGGGATGAATGGTGGACCTACGAAGGCATTTCAGGTACGTTACAAATGTAATAGTGATGCTAGTGTGTCAGATATGAATTTATTTTTATTTCGTCCAGTCTTTTGTCGGATGGTCTTACTTAGTCAAGCCTACAACGTAATAATGTGGTTCAACGTATCGTGAACGTTCTCAAAACTCCCAACCGCGTTTCTGTTTAATAAGCTGGCTGTGTCAGTGCAGAGACGTTCAAAGCAGCCCTGCAGTAATGGCAGCTTTGTGTTAGTTCATACTGGTACAGTGCTCTCAGTCAAAAAGGCTTCGGCGATCGACAAGAAAAGTTTGACAAATCAGCCCAAGTTAACCCGCTTTTGGAGCCAGAGACCAACTTTCCGGTACCCAAATTAGGGCACCTTTTCCCCAAGACCGACTAAATAGTGAAGCTCACCACGTCTTACCGAACTTGGGCGTCACGTAGAGCACGTTGACCGGGTTCGTCCTCGTCGTCTAAACATCCTAACTGGATTCATTCCTGCTCCTGGGTTATGTCCATGTGTCCTCGTGGTGCTCTTTGCACCGGAAAATTTCCTATCTAAATGGTCACTGACAGGTAATTCGCATTAACTCGGGGCAAAGCACGTGACAACCATATAACCTCAACACGATCACACAGCGAAAGGTCTGGCTCCCTCTTTTCGCCACTCTTGATGGTCTTTTTCTCCCTCTGTGAATCCCGAAGTGCAGCGTACCCATTACAGGGGCTATCCTCAAGTACTTTATACCTTCAATGTCATTTGGGAAGGTGCAATAAAGACCAAAAGCTTTTTCAGGCAATGGTCCATTGTTAGTTCGTCGTCAAAGTAAAACTTCTTTATAGACCGCCAACTCGTTCCGCTTACACTTTCTTTTGGCCTTTCCCAGAAGCAGAAAACCCTTCCTTTTTTTCTTACGACTGCTCAAGACCAGATCATTTTAATAGCCTTTTAACTGTCAATACGTATTTATTCCGTGGGAAAACGCCCTCTTCGCGAGCGAACAAAAGTAAGACCTGTGAATCGCAGCGTCCTGTCAATTGACCATTACATGGCGAGACTCTTTAAACGACTTAAGATCTAAGCCTGGGTCGTAGGTCACGTTATGGCTAAGTCTGGGAAGCAGTGACTCACGCTCAATGGGTACTTGGGTGAGGAGTGGCTGCATCCACTAGCCGTGCTGCTGGAGCTGAGCAAGGAAACTCGCTTCCTTTTCACGAGTCCCTCAGGAATCGTTCCACTTTACGCACGCCGCAGAATCGGACTGTTGTATAGCCTCCTAGCTTGACTACGTTTCTTCCCCGCACTTTGTTATTATTCCTCCGAAAACTTAGACCTTTAGACGTTCGCTCCAAATAGCTGCACCGAATTAGCATCCTCATAATTGCATAGGAAATAAAAGCCCTGGCCACGCAGAAAAGGTAAATACCACCGTCTTCATTTTTTTCTCCCCTCAGATCTGGCAACCGCAATCAAAGCCTAATAATCGCGTAGCGCTATATATAGGCTGTTGTTTTCTTGTTAAAGTTATTTTCTTATCACGGCTAACGCAGCAAATGGGATGACTGGGAGCCCCTGAACGCCAAACTTCCTAACATCTCCGAGCAAGCATCTCATCACGGCAGACAAGACGACTTAGTCATACTGTATAGTACAAGCGGGAGAAAAATTTACTTAAAAAAAGAAGCGGGGCTTCCAAAAACAACAAAGAAAAAGCAAAAAGCAAAAAAAAACAAACATGAAAAGGCCAAGGTTTTTCCTTTGAACCTAATATGAGGCTTCTTTTCATGCATAAGATAGCTGACTTGTACTGCGGATCGTGCTCTATCGTGACATCTAAGTTGGGGTATATCAATCCCCTTTGCGGATCCCTCACCTAAACCAAACCAATCTTACTTGCCATAGTAGGGAGGAAACGGGTCGAATTCATAGTTTTAAACTCCATTTTTTTACCCACCCGTTATTATTTATATATTATTATTGACATGTACTGTACATATTTAAAAGGTCCAAGATTGGTTAAAAATAAAATGTCTAATGTCCCACATGGTTCTTCTTTGATTTACTTGCAGGTCCAGCCTTTTGGGGTCTCATCAATCCAGAATGGAGTCTGTGCAATCGTGGTCGGCGACAATCGCCCATTAACGTTGACCCCAAGCAACTATTATTCGATCCCAATCTACGCCCTCTTCACGTCGACAAGCATCGAGTATAGTCAAACCATTTCCGTAATTGCCTGTGCGCACCCTGAGCTATACCCCCAGTTCCATAGCACAGCTTTCTCTTACCACGCAAACCATTTTTTCCTCTCCGTTACTGGGCTTTACCCGGTTTGGCTGCAGGAAACGGGAGAGATCATTTTACATTACCATAGCAAAACGGTGGCAGATAGAGAGCCTGCAAATCTTTCAACAACGGAGCTTGTTTCATGCCCAATACCCGAAGGGATGTTCACTGGTTACAAGCTACAACTTACAAGGCAGCTGATTAAGTTCCTTCGTATAATTGCCCTACCCGACAGCACGGTGTTTGACGTCTAACAAGCTGTTGTCTTTATAGCCGCAAGCGCCTAGCAATGAGCATCCAATTACGCGAAAATGTGAAATCTCTTAGCGTAATAAGGCCGGAATTTAGTTCTTGTCAAAGTAGTAAGCTTTAGCATCATGTCATAACGCCTACCTTTTTAAAAAGACTTAACAGCCTGAAATAAGGACCCAGTCACACAGGTCTGCACAGGACTCCATGGCAAAGAAATACTATAGAGCAAAGAAGCGCGAGAAAATCAATTATAGAGAAATATTTGAACTGGTATGTCTTGCAATATATCTACCGAAATTGACATGTAGAAAACAGAATAGTGCCCCAGTGAGCTTCAATTAAACTTCCAACTCCCGGATCACATTCATAAAAAATGAATGTAATCGACTTTACTTTACTTTTTTCGTATACAGTATTTATCCCCTTCCTCTCCGGTGACATAAGTCGTAGTTAGCGACTACCGCTAATTTTTGCATTTAACTTCTTTCCTTCAATGACGCAGAAATAGTCAAGGACAGGGACAAACATGAATACTACTGCTGTCATAGCAGGTTCCTAACCGTCAATTTCTCCTACCCGAGCACATGACCTTTACCCTAAGCTAAGCATTCGTCCATTCTGCCTCAATAACTAATCGGTGATGCACTCAATTTGCTAGGTAAGCGGTCTTTTGAGCAATACCGGCCATGGTGTCCTGTTTACTCTGGAGAACGCGACCCGACCTGCGGTTAATATTACAGGAGGACCGCTGTCTTATCGCTATGAAATGCATCAAATCGCATTACATTTCGGTCTCACGGATCAACAGGGCTCAGAGCACACCATTGCTAGCAAAGCTTTTCCAGCTGAGGTAAGTCGGCTGCTCTTAACCACTCCAGTGCTTTGCAAGTAATGGTCATATGGACACCCCAGATGTTGACTCCATATGACTTGCTTGTTCTTTCAGTTACAGATTTTCGGCTACAATGCTCAATTGTACACAAGCTTCGCAGAAGCACTGGATAGTCCCCATGGAATAGTCGGCGTGGCCATTTTGTTGCAGGTATTGTTCTATCCATTCCCTTTTTTCAAAGCGAGCTTCGCTGAACAAACGCAATTGGAAATTATGGACTGTCGCAACGGTTTAAGTTTTAGACAGCAAACTTATGAATAACGTATCTATGTCCATTTGTTATTCAACAGGTTGGGGACCTTTCCAACCCCGAACTGCGCATCATAACCGATCAGCTGTCTAAAATCGAGTATGCTGGTAATATGATTTGTATCCTTCTACTTTTGAAAACGCGACGAGCAACACTATATAGTTATAATCTTGTATAAATAAAACAACAGGTCAAGAAGCCCCCATTAAACGTTTATCTATCAAAGAACTATCACCAAGTACGGAACACTACGTCACATACGAAGGCTCGTTTACCATGCCAGCCTGTCAGGAAACTGTCACTTGGCTTGTCAGCAACAAACCCATCTACATAACCAAGCAACAAGTGCGTATTACTTCGTATTTAAACTTTTTATCCCCAACGTCTATTTCAATTACTAGTTATACGCTTTGAGGCGACTACGACAAGGGGATCCCAAAACTCCTTCTGTGCCGATGGCCAATAACTACAGACCAATTCAACCTTCTTACCAACGGCCGCTTCGCACAAATATCGACTTCACTGCTCGAGAGGTTCATTACATTTTCAGTCATCAGTAAACTCACCGGACTAATCTACCCCCTTTTCAGGGAAAAGCCTGCGTTTCGATGCAAAAAGAAGTTTACTACCAGGCCAACAACTTTTGGCAGCTCTAAGAGCGCTTTCAAGCTAAATTCCGAAACTTTGCTACTTTACCCAGTGTGTACTACGTTAGACAATTGCAGCGACACGAGGAATCCTGCCAAGATAGGCAAGAGTTTCGGGGCGTGCTCTATTCCAAACGTCTATGTGATCTGTTCTCAACGGTAAAGGATACTCCAACGCTGGACTGTCCGCGGAGGACGTTGCTAAAGTGCTTCATGGGCTCTCACCTAATTTCAAAATAGTTTACAAGCAAAAATGAGAGTTGATCATTCCCAACGCAAAGTTGGTATAGGACAGTTTACATGTCGTGTGCTTCACTCTAGTGTCCATTAAAAAGAGGTATGTTGTACTCGAGAGCAGATATTACAATAGATATTGTGATCTCTCGGTACGTGACTTAACGCATAGGTTCCTCCGGTTCCGGTTATGAATCCTGAGATGGGGAAAGTTGACCATCAAACCTCAGCCAAAGCTTGACACAAAGAAAAATATGGACCCCTTATTTTGGGAATGCATTTAAGTTGTGATGGACCTATAAAGTTAGGAAAACAGCTGAAGTTAGAGGAACTTATTCCTGAAAGAATAACGCACACTTAAAGCTCGTGTATACCTTACCTCGGCTTAGGCTATTAGCATACGAAATCGGCAAAATTCGGAAGATTTCTCGAGAACCATTTTCTTATTTACATACAATTTGTGAAAGTAATTTTATTTTTTCATTGCTAAACGTAGCATCAAAGGATATTTAAAAAACCGCAGCTTATGTCATGTAGTTCCAAACGAATGTCAATTGACTAATATTACATTTGCATATTTCTAGTTTGTTACGCATCGGAGAAGGAAATCTAAGTTTTTGGCACTAGTTATTGTTATGTCCTACGTTACTGTTAAAGAATTTTTCATTAATATGTGCTAGGTTTAGCCAAAACTTGATACGAGTTTTACCATGCTATCCACATAGCCCGAGCTATTTCCCTGTGCTAAATACTTGCGTGATGTAGCTGTGAGCTCCAAGCATGACTCGACTAGTACAAAGCCTCGTAGCCATCCTCCCTCTATAATAAATTTAAAAATGGGTTTTTACTGTTTCATAATTGGCCCTTTTAACCGTCGCATCACAGTTTGTATGTAAAAATAAGTTATACAAGTTTTGCTTTTCAATTTCGCAGAGGAAAATTGCGAATGGTTTGTACTAAGAGTTGCTGGAAGGAAAGCTAGGAATTCCGACAACCGACTACTTCTTACGACACGATCTGTCTTCGATGTCGATGCTAGAGCTGAAAGAAACAGGGCCAAAGAATAACTTTACGTGTTTGAGGTACTTTCATAAACTAACTTTCTTGGGACAAGCTGTGCATTTTTATAGAGTATTTACACAGCTATCATATAAATACGGGATTGTTCGATAACACACACAAACATTGTGTAATCATGCATGTCATTAAGTCTATTATCCCCAAACTAGGGGACGTAAAAATGTACAAGGGAAAAATTTAATCTTCGTAAGATATGGGGAACTAAACTCGTTTTTTTAACGCACCATTCACACACAAACTAATATTACTATCACTCATCATATAACAACGAATAATGGCCGCCAAAAGTCGGAACATGACCAAGAACTAAACGGCCTCTATAAAAAAAGTGGAATGGCTTATCACGCGAGAAAGAACGCCATGAATAAAAGATAGAGGGAAAAGTCCAGAAATGCCGAATGAGAAGCAAACGGTTGACAAAGCTCAACCAGACGGAGAACAGAGTAGTGTTAAATAAGCGTCACTCTGGCTTCAAATGTCTAGAACGTTTTCCACGTCTAATATCCGGCAAGTGTGAAAGCTCCAGGGATACTCCAATTGTGAAACAAAACAAATCATCTGTAATTTCTACTAACCAGTAGGAATTTGTTAGGAGACTTGAACTGAATCCTTTACGTTCGGTCCTACACTTACACCTTGTACGAAAATATGTAAACGCTACCCTACAATCTCTTTAAGTTTCACTGAACTCCCGCAAAACGCCAGTGTTTGATTAAGAGAAAATAGCGGTGCTGCTGACAAAAAGCGGGCGAGTGAAGGATACAACAACCGCAAAAGGTAAAATTAGATTAATAAAAATGAAGCACGACAAACGGTGACAAATCTTGGGTGGATCATAACGCGAGCTGTTATGAGTAAAAGTATTTGTGCTATTTTTTCTGAGACCCGCCGACAAGAGATGGGTGCATCATATTCACTACCCAACCCTAATCAATAACAGGATAATTTTCATAAATACCTTGGCCGCTCGATACGGTCACGGAAATAGCATATCCACTAATCTGAAGCACTCTAGGAATTTTTCGATATTGTAGCCCAAGTCACTAAAAATGAGTGACATGACGCAGTCTCACTTGGCCCTTCCGGGCGTATAAACATCATTTTGAAATGGTATCCGCTGGGTCTGAAGAATGTGTAGCAGCAGTTTCGCGCTAAAAATAAATAAATAATAAAAATAAATGTCTGTTATCCGAAAGTTAAAATCTCTGTAGAAGACCTGGCCTCCATATTTAAGTATCAGCCATACATTAGGTTTTATACAGAAATTAACTATTTAATTTACCTGGGTGCCATAACACTGATAGCGTCACAATTGAAAAAAAAACAGCATTCAGAACATGAATGCGTCACGTATTCAAGGGCACTTTATTGCCATCTTTGGTTTGTTTCCTGCAGTAACAACTTCATCGTCCCCCAAGTTTGTTTTCATTTTCGGTCAATGATATTACGGTGCCGCACACACATAAAATTTGCAAATGGAGGTTTGCTAATTGCTTCTGTTGTTTGAACTGCGTTTTCAGCTACGTACGCTACCATTGTTTTTCTGTACCAACATCTAGCCATCTAGGCTATATAGGTATGAAACAAAAACAGAAAAAACATTAGGAAAATAGATCAGCGGAATTACAGGTGCACGGTTAGTTTGTAAATGAATACAGAATGTACTCACCTAATGATTGCATTGCACAAGTTGCAAACACGTATCTGTAGAACTCTTTAATTTTAAACACCAACGCTTCTTAGCGTACTCACTTGCGCTCTAGAGTGTTCTGTGTCGGCTAAATGCGCCACGGAGCTATTGGTACCCTACAACAACAGTTGTGCTGTTTGAGACGGTCGCCTTGGGAAAGGCTCAAATGTGCTTTCTCAAACCAAACTGACCAACCTAACCTGACCTGACCAACCCAGCCTGGGGCTCAAATGTGAACCCCAATTCAGCTGGACTTCCGAGAACTTAACCCAGGCCGTACAATTTAGTTGTATAACAACTTATTTACTGTTTTACTCAGATAATTTTACTCTAAAAAAGAATTAGCATACTAATTAGCTTCTGTCACAGATAAAAAGGACCATGAGTTGCTAACCCTAAATGGCGATCTCCTTTAAATTCCTGGAATGTTAATCTAACCGGCCGCGCATTTGACCATGTACAGCCTAGAAACTTAGTTGGAGAGATCAGACAATTTGAAACCACTGGAAATTAGCCATCAATTTCAAATTTAGCTTTGGTCGCATTTTACATTCCCATGCATAAGCTTAATTTGCGATCTCAAGGTACGTTTGACCTCGTAGAACTTGAACCGGATACTTAGAAGCTCTCAAAAAGCAGCCAAAACCACTCGAAATTATAAATAAGGGTATGAACATATGGTTACGGCTCTATTTCGCATTACTCGCTTTTCCCACGCTTTGCTTTTTATCCTATAGTGTAACGCCATAGGATCCATCCGCCTCGTGTACCGGATTACGTGTCCTGCAAGCGACACCCGAGCAGGATGGATCCTCGAACCAGGGTTGTTGCATGCGAAGATAGCGAGAGTCTACTTGGTCATGGGTGTTCTAATTGTCAAGTAGAGTGGTGTGTTCTTGTCCTAGGTAATTATGTTTGGCCCACTCTTGAGTAGCCTAGCTACTTAAGTAGGCTACTCAAGAGTGGAACAAACATAATTACCTAAGAACTGTTTTCGGGTTAAGTTAAGGGGCTACAACTAATTGTAGCCCCCTTAACTTAACCCGAAAACAGTTCTATAATTCCACCTTTCCACGAACTACGCCTTGATCCCTCCAAGATTTGGTGCCCTGCAGGAATTGTTGGAAATTTTAGGACGTAGACTTTATTGTAGAAACTATTTCTAATTTTGACGATATTTTTTGGACCACACTCCTCGCAATGTTTTGGAAAACGGGCATGAAGCCAGTATGTGGAGGGAGCACATAAAAGGTCTTTCGACCGAACATTCCACGAGTGTAGTTTTTGAACCAGACCTAAGTGGACGATCTTTTAAACTCAGTACGTTTTATGTGGCTGTTTTTTTAGTGAATTCTCTCTTGTGTCTTGAAATGTATTTTATCAAGTGACAATCATCTCCATTTTGTTCCCATTTAATCAACACAACGCAGGACTCGCAGACTTCTTTAAGAAGTCGTATTGCCCCAGATTGTTTAACATTTTTTGGTGCCGTGACCAGGATTGTCCTGTTACTGACGGAACCTGAGCGACGTCTCGGTTCAAGTTGGGCTATATGCTCGGCCAACAAAACTCGGCCGAAACTCTTCGTCCTCGGGGTAGTTATAGCGTCATCTGTGTTTGAGGATTCATAAATGCAGCTCTTCCTTTACCGACATGTCGTCTTTGTTGTTGACTTGACTAACTCAGTGAAATCAAAAATAATAATACATATCAATGATGTCGTTCAATACGCGAATAAAATTACTATACAGCAGGAATAGGGGCGCCAATGTTTTTTCCAATAAAGATTTTTCGCCGTCTAGTTTTTTCTTTACTTCTATAATATTACAATTTTTTAAAGGATGTCTGTCGGAATATGGAAAGCTTATGCGAGTCGAGGACTCTCAGCATGGGGTGATCGCATGTGGAATTTTGCAGTTGGTCTGTTTATGGCAGAATTGTCTCCCGGTTCACTGCAACTTCCAGCGATTTATGGATTAACGATATATCTGTGTGTAATATTTCTTGGGGGACCAGTTGGACGCTGGGTGGATAAAACTCCAAGACTAATAGGTGCAAAACTGTATTTCAATTTTTTTTTTAAATAGTCTCCCTTTCTAACGTTCCTACAACTTTCGACTGTTATATAGCTGCACGATCATCGCTTGCACTTCAAAACGGATCTGTTCTTCTGTGCGCATCCTGCGTCTGCCTGACTCTTTACTTCAAATCATGGCTCGAATCAACCTGGGCAGGATGGGCATTACCACTAGCTTGTACGGTGATCATCATACTTGCTGGAATTGGAACTGTGGCTAGTTTAGCGTCGTCGTTGTGTTTGAATAAGGACTGGATTGTAGTACTAGCCGGCGGCGATAAAGGTTACCTATCAAAATTAAACTCGCATTTTCGATCCATCGATTTATCCACGTACATTCTCGCCCCAATTCTCGTTGGTCAGGTATTAATCTGATTAATTTTGGCCAAATAATATATAAACGTTCGGTTTAGATAATAACCTGGACATCGCTGGTCATTGCCGCTGTAGTTATAGCAGCATGGAACCTGGTGTCTGTTTTCCTCGAATATTACTTACTTTTGAGGATTTATCTCCAGTTTCCGACACTAGCCGTCAAAAAAGGCATCGCGAAGCAAAAGGAGGGTAATCCGGAAACAAATCCGGAAACTGATCCCTTGTCGGCGGAACACGTTTCAGGTACAAACGAAGAAGTACGAACACTTACGTTTAAGAGCAAGATACACAACGCTTGGAGTCAAGCCATAATGAGCTGGGAAATCTACTGGTCTCAGTCAGTAAGGAATGCCGGCCTCGCTCTTGCTTCGCTTTATATGACAGTTTTAGCGTTTGATACGATCACCACAGGTTGGCATATAGTTAAACCAATTGAATGTTACTTAAGTCTTGTTTTAGGTTACGCTTACTCACAACACGTCAGCGAATGGATTCTTGGAATTCTAACAGCTTGTGGAGCCTTGGTGGGATTATTAGGAAGCATATCTTTCCCTTACTTCGTAAAATGCATGGGTCTAGAACGTACCGGCCTTTACGGGTTTTCAGCTGAACTCTTTTGTCTCGCGGCTTGCGTCGTATCCATTTTGTTGCCCGGATCTCCTTTTCATCTCTATGAGTCAGAAAACATTAGTGATGCTGGTTTTGATTTTACTTCTTCTAACTTCATCGGAAGTATTGCATTCAACAAAACGATTTCCTTTGACTCGAATCACGAGAATTCGTATGCCCAGTACATATCCATTGCTGTTATGCTATCAGGAATCGTCACCGCTCGATTCGGTGCGTTACTATGTTGAAGCTTAACGGAATTAAATTTTTTTAATTAAGATATTTCTACCTAGGCCTATGGTTAGCTGACCTAAGCGTTACGCAAATTATGCAAGAAAATATTCCTGAAGATCAACGTGGTGCAGTGGGAGGTGTTCAAGATGCGTTACAAGCCAGCATGAATACGCTAAAATTTGCCCTTGTAGCAGCCTTACCCCGGCCGGACATGTTCGGGTATCTGGTAGTGGCCTCCTACTTGTTTATATTTTTCGGGTAAGGATTGGGACTTGCCAATAGGAATTTGTAACTTAAAGGTGTACATAGATGGGCTTTATTCGCTTCCTATTCGAGAACCGTGCGGGGTCATCTCTTACCTTTTCATCGGATTTTCTATGCAACACACGAAAAGGACCAACATCGCGTACCTCGTGACGGGGAGTTGGACAAGTCGAAAGAGCTTCAAACATTCCAAGAATATTCCTGAAGAAAATATATTTGAAAAATATTGAAACAATCCCTGTTCTCTATTATAGATTACCACTTCTGGGTTCTATAGTTAGTATTCACCTGTGGAAGGTTTATAACATTAAAAAGCAACCAATTATTAGATAATTAGAAACTTATTATTACAAAGAATCATAATATTCGAGTGTACGATTTCTTAAATACGGTATAATTTCTTAACGGGAAAAGATAAATTCAAAAGATAACTATTCCGCAAAGCAATGAAGGCAATGCAAAATATAATGTGCGTAGATTTTTAATTTTTCGACTTCACATACACAGCAGCGCCAGCCATTTTAGACCCGTAATGACCTGCCCAGAATTGCGTATCAGCACCGCCATGATAAAATTTAACAAACTTAACTCCCCGTAAATCTCTGAATGTGTGATCAACCTGAAAAAAAACTCATCTCAGAGCCATTTTCGCGATTGTGAATGTTACCACTATCACCTTGTGCCAAGTTGATCCTTGCCATTGCTCAACTGTTAGGCGAGTTTCGAATTTCGATTCGACATCCAAAATCTGTTGACCAGAGTCGTCTAGTAGATGAACTTGTAGCTCATATACGCAACCGCAATCAAAGCGACCGGCATACCTGTGATTTATGCCGCTTACAAGACAACCGGTAAAAAAATTACTACTTTTACCAGTCCTCAATTGTTATTGAAAGAACGTCCGCGTCAAGCAGTTCGGGCAGGATGCCTTCTTCAAACAGATCAATGACTTGTTCCTTAGAGCACGAATGGTATGAAGTCGCAAAGCAATAGCAGCCATCCCTCTCGGTAATTTCAGCGGGCAATTCGTCACATCCGCCGGGTGGGTTTTCGACCTTCCAGCCATCTCCTCCACGGGATACAACCTTCCAGTTGTGCAGATTACCTAGTAATTGATGAACATGAGTAAAATTACAATAAAATGTGATGCCTTTTACTTTGTCCACTGCCGTTGCGTAAAAGCGAACGCCCGTAAGGATTTTTTAAATAAGTCAAGGGATAAAATTTCCAGTCCAATTCTGAAATTAATGCGTCGTCCAACACGGGTAGAGGAATCTTATCCATCTTGCACTTGTCATGCCACAGTAGAGGATTCTCTATAATTTCTTGCCATGCTTTACATACCAATCTGCATGATCTCACTAAAGTTTTGCCATCTACCATACACAAAATATAGACAAGTAATTCTGGCGCAATAAAAATATCGTTTAGCTTTCGTCCATTCAAGTCCTCAGGGTCATAGGGTATTCTTTCTTCTTTTTGCATAACTACACCCTTAAGCGTCGGAAGTATAGAACCCATCATATGGCATAAGATAACCTTTTAGCGGTTATTTACAGTACACGTAGCAGTACAAAAAGCCATGAATCGTCAGATTCGGTGGAAGTCAACACTTGAACGTTTTTAGTACTGATTTTCCTTTGTTAGTTACGACAGTTATTCACATATTCACAATTTTACACAATAAACAATAACAACATCTTAGTATTCTAGCTGCCACTAAATGAAGCGTTTCAGGAGCAGGTTTCGCTAAAATATAATTTTTTGCCACAAGCTTCTAGTAGCTACTGATAGACGGCTATGCAGGCGGTAGCACGTACCGGCACGTACTGGTTGAAAACGTGGGAAAACCTGCTACTGAAACGCGTAAGTTACGTATAGTATTTTTAGACCCATCAAGCATTTACTAAAGCGTAATAATTTGTAAACAAGATTGTTTATACCCTGCAATTTCTTCATCTATGCGATAAATAGGCACAATTGTTTAAGAAATTGATTAAAAGCGTTGAAAGCCGATTTCGCCTTTGAAAAATCAGGTACGAGTTTCGCTTTCTACAGACACCGTACCAACGTCAACGTCTATTGTTTTCGAGGAATGACCACGTGCTGAGTGACATTCATTAGTATAATCATTTTCGATCAGCAAATTCCATTTTGAAGTTGTAATGACAGAAAAATACAGTAAGTCAAGTAAAAAATTCATCAGTTACCAATTAGATAGAATGGTTTGCAAAGCTTTGAGTCATAAATGTAATATGTTTGTTTGTTTTGTAGCTTCCGATATCCCACCTCTGATGGATGATGACAGTGTCAACGTGGTAGTCCGAGCAAGTGCAAGCCGAGGAGGAGAAACACCCTCTCATGCAGCCAGTTTGTCAAGTTTAGCTGATTCGACTTTAGCTATGCAAGGCAGTGAGAGCAGCAGAAATCGTGATTTCTTTGATTACGCAAGTTCAAGCAGCACCAGTGATGCAGAAGATGAGAGTTCTGATAACGTGGCGGTCAACATTGCAGCTATCTCTTGTAGCGAAATAGAGAGCCCCGTTAAGGAACCCAGTACTGATGACGATTGGGTAGAGGAAGCTGGTAACTCGGAATTGCTAGTCAAGTGCTTATTTTGCGCTGAATTTCACAAAACCCCATATGCCTGTCTGGAGCATTGCAGAATGGCTCATGGCTTTAATCTAAGAATTTTGAAGTTCAAACATAAAATGGAGTTTTACAATTTTGTCAAGTTGGTCAACTTCATTCGATCATGCAATCCTAGCGCTAAAGAAGTAATGGAGCTTGAAGTTCCTGTATGGGAGCAAGAGCAGTTCATGAAGCCAGTTATTCCGGATGACGGTCTACTCATGCTAGGTATATATTGTATATGTATATGGGCATACTGTGTAGGTATATGTGCGTCACGCTTGCCCACTAGATTTTGACGATTATTCGCCGATTGAGTTGGTTGAGTTGGATAGCGAGAAACCGGCCACTCCCTGTTGTAGAAGATCATCTGCAGCTGCGGGCAATGTTTACGTCAATGCTGAAAATGGAATGGTTACATTGTCCCAGAAGCACTTTGAAGAATTGCAAACGAATATGCAACAGATGCAAATAATTTTGGAAGGGCGAGATGAAGCCTTAAAACACTGTCAACATGACATCAATCGGATGAAAGCGGTAAATAAACAATATAAAATAGACACTGAAGGGCAGTACCATGTTATTTTAGACAATGCATTCACTGGTGCTCACTGAAACAGACACCAATTTCGCTTCTGAAGAAGAAGCACCAAATTTAGGTGACGAAGACGGGTATTTTAGCAGTTATTCACATTTTGGAATTCACCATGAAATGCTATCAGTAATTTCAGACAGCTCGGACTTGAAACATCAAATAATGGCTTTTTGTTTAGGATGTTATCCGAACCCAAAGTTACAGAGATGCTATCATGAACAATGTGGAACTGATAAAAGGGAAAACCGTTTTAGACTTGGGTTGTGGAACTGGCATTCTGTCCATGTTTGCTGCCCAAGCCGAAGCTAATCAAGTTATTGGTGTAGACCGCTCAGAGATTATTTTTCATGCAATGGGAATCATTAGGTATATAAATTAAGTTAAAAAGCTTAGTGCTTTCAACTTTCCTTGTGGTAAATCTCTAGAGAAAATAACTTACAAGATAAGATAACACTCCTAAGAGCAAAAGCGGAAGACGTTCACTTACCAGTTTCTACTGTGGATTTTATTGTGTCAGAATGGATGGGGTACTTTTTGCTCTACGAGGGAATGCTTGATAGCGTGCTTGTTGCACGAGACAAGTTTCTGGCGCCTGGCGGGATGCTTCTGCCTAACAGATGTACCATGAGTATTGCTGGAGTTGCTGATCCAGGTAATTTGTTAAACGTAATCATGCTAAACATAACTAAGTCTTGTAATATGCCTTGTTTACGTTAGAACGGCATCGAATTCATGTCAAGTTTTGGGATGAAGTGTACGGGTTTAGCATGAAATCTTTGAAGGAAGACGTCATCAAAGAGCCAGGTGTAGAAATCGTACCAGAAGCTGCTCTTATCACATTACCGGCCATCATTCATTCCTTGGATCTTATGACGTGTAGCGTCAGCGACACTGAGTTTACAAGCCGTTTCAATTTGGAAGTCACACGTGATGGAGAGCTTACGTCCTTGGCGGGTTACTTTGATACGTACTTTGACCTTCCCAATACTGTCATGTTTTCAACGGGTCCCCATGCTCAGCCAACTCACTGGAAACAAACTGTTTTCCACTTACGGGACCCAATACCCGTTAAGAAAGGTAATGAAAAGGCGTTGATAAGATACTAGATATTTTATCCTTATTTGTTATTAGGACAAACATTGGATTGCCAGATAAAAGTGAGCAAGCATACGAGAGAAAGTCGCTGGCTGGATATCGTTCTGGATGTTAATGCTGCTAGCATGAAGTACGCTTTGTGGTGAGAGTGTGGCATAAAAGCTGCTTTGTATTAGCCATTGACGATGACAATGTCTTGATAATAATGAGGCTCGTGTACTTTTACTGTTCGGCTTCATGTTGTATGATTTCCAGCACGAGAGAGTCGATAACGGGAACTGGTTTTTCGGCCATAGTTATGGCATTGCATAAAGTCGCAATGACTTTCGCATCAATGGGTTGGTCGTGGTGCACTTCGCCCCATATTTGCCCTGTCTCTAGTTTCTGGTTGATATCAACTAAAAGCCTGATACCCGCAGAATGCGTGATCACGTCTGAAGCTTTGGTTCGTGAAGCTCCTAAAGTTCCGCTTATTTGCGCCAAAAGAAGCGCGTCAATGCCAGCAACCCAACCCGAAACCCGTACAAGCAGTGGCGTGACGTAAATAGCCCGTCGTAGTACGGCCCAGGTGTCTCCATAGCAAAGTTCTTGGGCTATTTTGGCATCTACTCCTTGGATTTTTAGCATTTCTTGAAATTTCGCCAACGCGCTTTTATCACTTAAAGTCTTCTTAACCATGAGTTCGCCTTCTTCTAGGCTCGACACTATGCCTGCCGTCTGCAAGAGTATACTTCCTGAATCGGAAAACGAGTTTTACTTTTTAATTTTTTCACGTTCAAACAAATAAATCGATCTGACCTTGAACCGAGACGAGCTCTACGATGTCGCTTGGACCGCATCCCTTCAAGGTTTGTATAGCTTCGTCAATTTCCAATGCGTTGCCGACGCTTTTACCTGTGATTAATTAATTAGTTGCGGTATCGAAAGCTATACCTTACCTATCGGATTTTCCATTCTGGTTAGAACGGCGACAGTCTTAATCCCTTGCTTGGTAGCGACTTGAACCTTATAAAAACCTCGTAATTAAACTGAATCGTATAAGGAGCCAAGTCGCACGTACCATCATACGGGCCAATTCTTGAGCCTGTTTTTTTGATTTCATAAAAGCCGCGTTTCCTACTTTGACGTCTAATACCAAAGCGCTTATACTTTCGGCAGCTTTCTTAGAAACGATGGAAGCTAACCAAGTTTTTTTGTAGTTACAGAAAACCCCTCTGATCTGGCGAAAGTTGAGTATACCTGTGATGAGTTCAAGTTGATCTACAGTGGCTGTGACGTCCCTTGCGGCATACATAATTCGATCTGCCGGTACCAACGATTCGGTTTGCCCGGCAATGAAGCATCCCACTACTTCCAAAGCGCGTTTCATCTGTTCCGTATTGAGCGCAACGGTAAAGCCTATGATTTATACGTATAGGTATAAGCACGTCACCATAATTGTATTCGGAAAGTTATGCTGCGCTATGTACCCGGAATGGATTCAAGTTTATCAAGAGTTCCGCCAGTGAATCCAAGACTGCGGCCGGACACCATAGGGACTTTTAGCCCACACGCTGCTAATGCAGGGGCCAATACCAAAGAGATTTTATCTCCGACACCTCCTGTACTAAAAATGTATGACTATGTTATAATAGGCTGGTCAATTTCATGTCCTACGGGGTAATTCAAGGCAGTTACCTGTGCTTGTCGACTAGAATTGGTTTCCAATCGTCGGGCCAGGAAAGGATTTCGCCTGTTTTGGGCACAGTATAAAACGTGTCTTGGCATTGAAAGTTGGATTCGCTTACTAAACTGTACTACCTGAAAGTGTCATTGCGGAAGTCAAGGCAGCTGATTCCTTCGGAGAAAGTCCGTTAAGATAAAGGGCCATAAGGAAAGCTCCCAGTTGGACATGCTCAACCTGACCTGTCACTAAAAGTTTCACAAATCCGAAAATCTCTTCCACACTTAACTCTTCGTTGTCTCGCTTTTTCTGAATTAGTCGTGGAATGTTCATTATGGAGTAGTCGTTCCTGTGCAACTTGCGATCCTGCGCCTGCCAGACAAGCCGAGTGACTGAAGACTCTTTTAGAACCACTTTTACATACGTGTTACAAAGCAGGACAAAAAGGCCTTGCAGCTGTATATCGCTATACAGCGGACTTGTGATAAACTTGTGATAAACTCAAGGGTTGTGGTCAAGGGCTTTTGATAAACTCTCGGAACTCTTGATAAACTTGAATCCATTCCGGGTACATAGCGCAATATCACTTTCCGAATAGCACAGGATTTATAAACGTAAAATCGAGTGCCCTCTATACACGCCAATGTGGAGCACTAATAAGAAACGGAGTACTTTTTTTAAGAATTTTTATTCGGGTAAAAATTTAGACGATTATTAAACAAGCTGGAATTTTGTAAGTAGGTAGACAAAAAGTTGGACAGGGAATGCAATTGTTCATTTCACATGGTGCGCCTTAAAAGCAGTTCACGTTGGTTGTCTTCAACCTTCGCCAAGCGTTCCTCAACGGCAAGAACAGTATTGGTCAAGGTATCAACCTGGTTCATCAAGTCTCGTACACGATCCTCCAGAAGTACTTCTCTTTCAGTCTTGGATGATTTTTCTGAACTAGCGCCTGATTCATTTTCAGGTTTAACATGAACGGAAATCGGGTCTTTGGAATCAATTGAATAATCGACGACTTCCGTCGTTTCATCCAATGTCACGTTCGGGCAGATCCTGTTAAAGTCCAGCCCACGTAACCCTCCCGCTAAAGAAGGACGCAAAGGCCTGCTGTTACGTTTACGGTCACTTTGCGAGGATGTGGCACTGCTACTGGCAATTGACGTAGCTGTCACTTCAGGGGTCTTATAGTTTTCCAGATTTGATTTCCAAACCAAAACGCGCGTATCGGACCCACCTGAGGCAAAATAGTTGCCGCTCGGAGACCAGCGAACTGTGTTCACTCCGTTTTCATGGCCATACAAAGTGTAACATACACGTCCTTCGACAGTATCTATAACCTAAAAAGAAAAAAAAAGCATATCTTTAACAATTAGGAACAAATTAGGAATGAACAAATAAACCTTCATCGTGGCGTCTTCGGAAGCTGTTATTAAATAGCTGCTCATAGGATGAAAAGCTACGGCGTTCACTACTCCAGTATGCAACTCATACAACTGCAGCAATTTTCTCATGCGAACATCGTGAATTTTCACGACACCACTACTAAGTCCCACTGCAATGTATTGACCGCTGTTATCAAAATCAACGTAATAGCCAGACGCCTAGATTAGATAGTTATAAGAATCTTGGAATAAGCTATAATTGAATTACTTTTGGCTCGTGAATTGTGTGAATACACTGGGAAGATTTTATATCCCAGAACTTGACAGTTTTATCTTCCGCTACGGAGGCGATTGACTGTCCGTCCGGGGAAAAGCGTGCACAACGTACCCAATTCGTATGGCCAGTAAGTGAAGACAAGAACCTTACAAGGAATATTATTATAGTCACGGAGCAAACCTATATTCAAGCAAACCTGGTATGAGCCACAGCGTAAAGTCGAATAGCTTTATCGTCATATGAAGCAACCAATCTATCCCCGTCCGGAGAAAAATGAATAGATCTGGCAGCTTTGGGAGCAGTAGCAAATCTGTGGAACTCACCACGCTGGCTAGGAATGTAGAGACTCAATGATCCGTCAATGCATGACGAAGCTACCAGTTTACCGGACGGAGAGAAGCAGGTATCTGTTATACCTTTCTTATGTGCCATAACACTAAGAGGGGGGAAAAATAGCTTAATAAGACAAATGATTCATTTCGTAAGAACAAAATGACGCATATGCAAAATCATCTACCGCATGGCTTTCATGTTTTTTTGCAAGCTCCACAGCATCAGATGCGAATCCATACTACTAGATACGAGTTGTTTCATGTTGCTGCTGAAAGCAACTGCTGTAACTGCCTCTTTATGGCCTTGTAAATTGCGCTCCAGCGCAAAAACTTCCTTGCTTAAGCCGTCAGCCATTTCTGTAATTAACGCTACATAAAATGTTAAGGTTCTGGTTAATAAGACATTTTATTCTACTTTTAATTAGACAGGAATAACACATCCACAACCACACACCAGTTCAGTTGGTTGATTGTTGACAATCTGGCTGTGCGCCAAGTTTCAAACAAGGGAGACGCATCCTGAAACGGACTATGATGACGTGCATGTATTTTTGTGATTCGTGGCATCTTTTGGAAAATTGGAATACACAAAGCATTTTATGAACGAAGAAGATCCATATAGGCCCCAGAAAGCAAACTGCTTTCAGGCACGTCCAATTTTTTTAAAAGTTCTTGAGCTATCTGATCTCCGTCCTCAGCGGATTGTCCTTCTTTGAGGACAACTTCTAGCTCCATAAAGTCTCCCAGATCTTCTACGCGGTCGGCGTGAACACGTGTCTGCCCAACCATGTAGAGCCATCTTTGCTTCTTTACAACAGCTTGAACACCAAACGCTTTCGATAGCGTTTCTTGCAAGTCAGAAGCATTCGATATGGTCGATTTCGAATATTCTGAAACCTTCGGTCCTTTTACGTCAGGTCTTTCGTAGAAAATCAATTCCCCAGATCCATCCTAAAAATATACCGAATAAATCAGGGTCGATGGAGGTCAAGGAAATACCTTGAATTTCCGTAATTTTAGCCTTCCTTGACGAACAGGAAAAAATGTGTCTTCTTGCTCAATCAATTCTCCATCACTATCACTTAGCTGAGAAGCTTTGGCTTTGAATGACTCTAAGTTTTCCAGTTTAGCTTTAATTTCTACGTTAGACGGCATTTTCTACAAAGTTTTGAACTGCTGCAAACAGTTGTGTGACGTTTTCTAATTTTAATTTTGGCGCTTACTTTTGATGTTTTGTTTTGATTACTTTTACTATTGTACCAGCGCGGTTTGAGCTAGGGGCAATGCTGTAAAGTATTCTGTAGCTACCTAAACCTGTAGAAATGGATCCAACCCGCAACACTGCGTGGGTTATGCGGACTGCAATACCACGGTGTTGCTAGCGTTCAAGTATCCGAATTTCCTGAACGAATGATGGGCACACACGGAAAGGAAGAGTTTAACACCGAAGAAGGACAACAAGGAAATTCGAGCTTGTCAACGAGTGATTGGGAAGATGATTCGAGTGTTACTATTGAAGAAGAAAACCCTCATGGTAAATTGTATGCATTTTCTTTTGCCCCGTGTGGAACGTTCTGTATAAATTTAAATGTATTGTAGTGATGAACCTAAATTACGGTACATAACAAAATTTGTTCTTTTTCCTTTTTATTATTAAGGTAACTAACGGATCGTTTTTCATGTAGAAACCCCTGAAAAGGAAATACTGTGGGCAGTATTAAATGAAAAAAGAGATCTTGTTGAAAAGCTGATCAAGGATAATCCGAGCCTAATTCATGTTCAAGATATAGATGGCTATACACCCCTGCATAGAGCTTCTTACAGCGGGTTTACGGATATCGCAGAAGTACGTTGAAAAGTTGTAATGAAACTGCTCATTATAATTAAATGCAGATGCTTTTATCCCACGGTGCCGAAGTTTCTTCACTTACAAATGATCTCTGGCAGCCTTTACATTCTGCTGTCAAATGGAGCAACACGGAATGTGCAGATCTTTTGTTACGACATGGAGCTGATGTAAATGCTCAAACGAAGGGCGGTCTGACACCTTTACATCTAGCTGCTGCCAACTCCAATGCCCAAACTCTACAACTATTGCTCATGCATCCAAAGTTAAGGGCAGACCTTCGTAATGGTAGTGGAGAGACTGCTTATCAAATAGCTGTTCGGAGTGCAAAGCTGTCGTATTTATTTGGGATTGTAGAACCCGCTATAAATGCAATTTGATTAAGGAGGGTAATTACTTCCGTTCTTTTTCCCTTCCAACTTCCCGCCCGGATTGTTGTACAGTGGGCCCGTCAGGTGTCATGTCTTATAAATTCCGTGCATATTTGTACGGGTCAGGTGTGAGAAGTATTTACGTGCCAAAAGGAGTGGTTGGATTCTGAGAGTACGGAATAAATTCCATGTTTTCGTTACCCAGAAAGCCTAAATTAGCTTATTGTGGTTTTGACTTGCGCATACAATATTAAAGTTATTTGTGTCGAAGATAGGAACTGATAGTCATGTCTGGTGTAATGGCAATGAAGAGCCAATTAAGCCAAGAGGATCTCAGCGGGATGTAACACCATCTAGTTTAGGGATAGCAGGTAAAATTGACATCAAGTATGAATTTTGAAAAGAGATCGTACTGTTTTCGTTTTTTACCTAGATTACAGCAATACCAATATCAGCAAATTTAGTTCTTTTAAACTCCGAGTCATATCTGTAGCCTAACAAATTCTGTTGCTGAGCAATGGCAGGAAATATAACAGGAGCTGTGCCTAGACTTAGCCCTCAAGACAGGAAAGAGCTGGAAAAATTTGCCAAGTACTTTGTCATAAAATATGCTCAAATCGTCGTTCAGTCTCGACTTGGGGAAAAAATACAAACAAGTTCGAAAGCCCTGTCTTCCAGTACTGACTGGGTAAGTTTTCTGTTATTCTCTTATTTATAATAAGATTTTTTATTGCTTGTTTCTCTTTTAGTTTAGTTTGTCCATTCAAGATATTTCAGAAGTCACGTTAGAAACAAAGAAAGCCCTTAGCAATCAGACTCTTAACCCAGGCAACCCACCTGTCTGCATAGAAATTTCGTTAAGAACTTCAGACGGAGTTAGTATGGTATTGGAAACGTGGGTTTTGGGAGCTGTGGACGAATCCGGAACGGCATCGCGTAGTACTTCAGCCGTTTACAATAAGATGGGACAACTTTTGAAATCCTTGATTGTTGTGACACGTGTCGTACCGGCATATAAACTTTCGAGAAGGCAAGGGCCAGACAGTTTTGTTGTCTGCTACCGAGTTTACATGGGCGAACCTCAGATCCAAGTCTTAGGTAGTTTTCGTTTTCGCTTACCTGATATTTGCTGTGTTTAATATATAATACGAAGTTTCTGTCTTACCTAGGAGACGGCTTACAAACTTTCGCAATTGGGCACGTCGAAACGGCGATAGGTATCTTCAGCCTATCTGTCAGCTATCGCACCAAGCTGACGATATCGCCTCAACGTTTTGAAAGCGAAAATTCGATGTTAATCAAGAGTGACTACTTTCAACCGGATTATAGTCCAAGGATTTGTCGTTCTTCGAATAGGTAAACATAAGACACGTCACCTGGATCAACAATTGGGTGTGTTTCTTTCGTTTTGCAGAGGTAGTTCGGGAAGTGATCAAGCAACTACTTCAGACGAGTCTTCTGAGGCTTGCCGTACCTTTATCAATACACCTCCCGAAGGAGCTTATCATAAGTCACCCGCCACGCGAAGGAAAAGGTAAACTGTCTCCTTATGTTGTTCTTGCTGAAATGAAACTTCTGTGCATCCTTAGTGATTACGATCGTCATTCCTTCGATGGTAATCGAGTGGGAGCATTTGTAGATAGTCATAAAAGTTCGCTACTTTCCGATATCCAATTACCCAACTTACCATTTTCCAACCTTATTCGAGAGATTAAAGAGGATAAAGAAGGCGTAGAAGGCGAAAATGCATCTCTTGAAGCTAGGCGGCAGCGGCGATCTTCAGGCAACAATAATTTTAACACGAGCGGGAATAACAACACTGGACATATCGATAAATCCGGTGTGTTAGGCGGCATGGAATCACGACGGTCGAGCACGTCTTTAGGACCTAACGAAGACTTTGTTATGGTTGAATTGGTAAATACGCTTTTTTCGTGATCCGTTATTTTGTAAGTCAATCTTTACTTGTGTCGCGTAGAAAACGCCGTTCGCTGAAAGTGATCCCGGGCAAGATTTGGGGGCGTTTTTCCGCGAATGCCAAAGTGCACCCACCCTTATGTCATTTGCTGAACACTCTTCGGAACGTGTTGACGTGAGTTCGCAACTGCAAATGTTTGAAACCAAGCTACGAGACTTTGACGAGATGGTAAAATCTCTTTGCCTGGAAGAAAAAGACTGAACGACTTTTTGCGACTTCCTTTTTAGTTCCTGTCAAGCAAGAGTACCATGTATTCTTTCATGCTTTGCTTTGTCAATGAAGCATTGTACAGTTTATTTCATGCTATAAGAGCCGTTCTAGTTTTTATTTGTTTGGGTTATTGTATTTCAACTTCAAATTATAAGCCGTCTATTATTGGTGAGTTGGGAAATGCTTAACTGGAAAAGAAAAAAAAATGACTCAACCCGATACCTGTTTCTCACTTAACTAACCGGCCCTCCGATAGTGTTTCATTAGAGCATGCCTCCAGCAACCGGAGGATGGGAGGTGAAATTCCATCGCGTGAACGAGGAGCAGGGAGTTTCCCACCCTTTACGTGGCTTGTTTTAGTAATGTG
Organism: Lepidurus arcticus; assembly: GCA_003724045.1. Lineage (NCBI taxonomy): Eukaryota > Metazoa > Arthropoda > Branchiopoda > Notostraca > Triopsidae > Lepidurus > Lepidurus arcticus. The sequence continues at coordinate 154,440 of RJJA01000102.1, forward strand.
ACCTAAGAAAACTGAAATTTTGTTCACTGACGTGATAGGAGTTTCCTGAACTCTATATCCGATAGTTTTTGCACAATGTGTATAGAGTTTTTGGACCTTTAGACCTAAAAACCTTGTCTGCAAGACCTTTAAACTATGGGTCCTGCATTCTTCTAGTCCCATAAAACTTACTTAGGAAATAGGATGGGTGGAAACAAGGCGGGGTCTTCATTAGCTCCCCGTGGTTCTTGTCTCATATTCGCCCTTTTCGAACCTTTCTTTTTCCTTTTCTTTTGGCACCACCAAATGTACTGGTATTTTTCACCGACTTATGGGAAGTTTTACTTTGACAGTTTAACCTGTCTCTTGCTTTTGCAAGACTGAATAATCGGCAACTCATAAAATTTATTGCTTCGTGGAGTTCATGTATGCATCCTTACGAGTCAGCAGTTAATCGTTTCTGAGAACCTAATCTGAATTTGGGGTTTCTCCCAGGAACTCGGGGGGGAAAAGCTAGAAAAAGGAAACCTATTCTAACGCAACAGTTATGGCTATGTAATGAGAAAACCTTGAAGCTGAAAGAACCAGACCTAATCAGCATGCGGCTTTTAGCTTACCATTTCCACCAGACGCAGCAGACAATCCACCCTTTCTTGACCATCCAAGGAGTGTTGCAGTCAAAGCATCGAAGGGAACGCAACGGGTGTCGTCAAGTTAGTATTTTTGTTCTCTTTCCTCATTTGCAACACTCCCCTTTAACCCAGTCGTGATTGCATTTGCATCGAGACAGACATAATTTTATAGTCGAGTAACTTGCAATTTTTATGCCAATTAATCAACTTTTGTCTAGGTCAATCTAAAAAAAAAACTGTCTTCCTCTTTTAGAGTTACTTACAGTTGCGTAGTATTTTTTTAATTTTTTAGGGTTGGAGGGGGAGTGGAGGGATTATAGCGGGGTCGCTTAGCGGCAATTACCCAGCCTGAAAACATTTAACTGTAAGTTTTTTAACGTTAATTGCTGATGTGTCACCTTCGGGGAGTTAGGTCGTTAAAAGAACCTATGGGAATCAACGTATTTTTGAGCTCGTCTTCTGCAAATCGAATCGACCCTCCCTTCGGTCGGTTCACCGCTATACCCTCAGTATTGATTTCTTGTTTGCAACCCCAACCCCGTATTGTATGTTAGTTTCGCCTATTGTATGCTTGCACATAGTCCCATTTTCTACACCCCATCTTCTTTAGCGAGATATTATAACATGGGAGTCATAAAGAGTGCCATAGCCACTAGCGAAGGTCGGAAAAGGCAAAGGAGCTCTTGATAAATGGAAAGTCTTCAGCACGTGGAGTTGTAGTATAAGCCTCTCCCGATGTGTACCAAGCCCCCGGTCCGTCCGTAACGTAAGGCTATAAGCAACCCATGACGGATTTCGCAGCAGTCCGTACGGCACATGCTAACGATCTGGAAGCAAAGCGGGCTTCGTAGTTTATTGAGTCCGTGAGAAGGTGGGATTTTCGTTTCACTTGTGTAGGAGCCTCGCCACGGCGAAGTAAGGAGACCTGTTCACTCTACGCTGACTGCTGTACCTTGCTTAAAGCATTTTCAAGTGTGTACAAACGTTCGATTGCTGAGCAAAATTCCATAACGTGTTTTGTAACTTGGGATTTATAGGGGTGCGTGTGCATTATTTTGCTTGGCATCTGGTGAGTTTTTTCCCGTTTAGTTCCGGGATTAGTTTTGTGTAGTTCTGAAGCACAAGACAGACTTGTTTATTGGCCATTGCACGCCCGTGTTGGTTGCCAGAGGTTCTAATAGTTGGCTATAGTTTTTCATGACATACACAAGAGGTGAACGATGCTTACGGTTTGACTTTTTTTTTGCGCTCTCTCGCTTTCGACACTCTTCATATTGAAATGTCCGTGTTGGCGCTTTGCCCATATACGCATGGACGCTATGGGAGGTTAGAGAGAATAGGAGGGAGGGGGGATAATGTGGAACACAGCACTTGAATGTTCTGGTATAAAACTGTTGTGGATTTTCTGAAGTACGGTTAAAATTAGGTTCTGAAGTGTTTCGGGTTGAATTTTGTGATATTCTTGATTTCCTTTAAATCCACGTTTAAAGAACTTAGTTTTTTCTATTAATTATCGTGTTGCCCATTACGGTAAAGTGGTTATGGAAATTAAGAAACAAAAAAGTAGGAATGTTTTCTATGGTTGAATACTAATGAGCGTCCGACCCCTTTCTCTTCTTGTCAGTCCGTCGTTATCCTGGGTCTGTTCATCTGGGCTTGTCGCTAGTTGTCGTTTAACATTCTTGGCTTAAATGCATCAGCTTTATCTGTTGCTTATACGGATTAGTAACACGTAAAGAAAGTCTATAAACAGCTTCTTAAATAGACGGTGAATAAAAAAAACCGCCCTTCTCTACGGCGTTGTCCAGAAAGTAACTTGTCGTTATGGCGATTAAACGTTTTCGGGACCTAATTAATGCAGCTGGTGTTGGGGCTTCTCCATTTCAGTGATGCGTTCGTGACATGGAATATTTTCCGTGCATACTAAAACCTAAATCCAGAACGTTAAGCTACCAAGTTAACAAGAATTTAATTTCTACTCTGTATAGTTTCGTACATTGATTCCCTTTGTTTTCCTTTCCTATATTGCTTCGTATATTTATTTATGTTTCCCGGCGTATTTGTTTGCATGTGCATGATACGTGACCTCCCACGCGGTGATCTTTGAGTAATGAACAACCCTTCGTTTTTAATTTTTCTGCTTTTCCTCTCCTTGGGGTCCTTTCATGTACGGAAAACTATTTCGATGCTTTATGTCTGTTGGTCATCGTCGTGGGTGGACTGTACCTGTTGTTGGTACTTGACCTACGACTAGATTGATGGCTAATTCCAAAACATGGTTATATAGATCCGCTTCCGGCACTGCCATGAAAAATCGCAAGAATAACGATGAGGAGAGTTGCTGTGGCGTGGATTTCCTAAAATACGTTTTGTTTATCTTTAACTTTTTCTTCCTGGTAAGTGATATGGCATGCTATGTTCATGGCGATTTCTGCAAATAACGCGCTTTCCTTTTTTCCCTCACAGTTGGCGGGCTTAGCTGTTCTCGGAGTAGGCATATGGACCTTAATAAACAAACGATTACCCTTAGCTATTTTAACGACACATACTTTTGCTGCTACGACTTATTTACTTATCGTGGCTGGAGGAGCTGTCATCATTATCACGATTATTGCTTGCATTGGAGTTTCTAAGGAGGATCGTTGCACTTTACTTATGGTAAGGATAATTTAAGTATTCGGCTTTACGCTTTTCTTTTTAGTTTCTTCACCGTTCACCGGCCGTATGCGCGGTCCACAAAAGGGAAAAAGTCGGTGATTAGTTCTGTCCGCAAAGGAAGTCTTATTTCCTTACGCTTCCGACCTTGTCTCGTTTTTCTCGCCAAACGTGCAGCTTGTTTACTTCGTTTGCCAATGCCGTAAAAGGAATTAAAGTGTTTTTGTTTTTTATTTGCAGTACACGTTTCTCTTGCTTCTGATCTTCCTGGTGGAGGCAGTCGCCGGCGTTTTGGCTTACGTTTACGAAGAGCAAGTCTACAGTGAATTAGCGGTAAACTTAAACACGACCTTACTTGAAGATTATGGTTTGAATCCATCCCGAACTGAGGCGATCGATATAATGCACCGCGAGGTATGACTCAGTAGACATACACGATGTAGTCACCGCATCTATATTTGACTACCATATAGTACCATTGCTGTGGGGCAATCCGTTTTGAGGATTGGAGAGCTAGTCAGTGGCTGAAGAAAAATCCTCAAATAAATAATAGCGTCCCGGATTCTTGTTGCCGATCAGAATCACCCGGCTGTGGGGCCAGAGATCATCCCAGCAACATATTTTATGATGTAAGTGCATGACTCATCTTGACAAGTTTTGCATTAGCACTAAGACGTTTGAATTGCAGGGCTGCATACATCGTTTAGAAGTAGAAATCAAAGATCACCTCCTAATATTAGGAGCAGTGGGCTTGGGCGTCTGTTTAGTGCAAGTTTTTGGAATGATTTTCTCATGTTGCCTTTGGGTGAAGCTGCGGAACGAAAAAGAGGATCCATACTAACAAAAAAAAAGGCGAAACAGATTTTGTATTTTATTTGCGTGACGCGGGGAAGTTTCGAAGAATGTACGTTGCTACGTCTCATATCATATTCGCAGCCTTATAAACACAAACTAACTTATTTTTTTAAATATTGGGTTCCAACATTGCCGGCATCATCTTTTACAGTCATATTGCGCTGACTGGCTAGTCACACCAATCGCTGTTTATTGTCAAAATAACAATAAAGTACAAAAAATCTACACGATGCTTCATATTTCATAAAATAAGGGAGTCCAAAATGGTCACGACGAAACTGTGGATTGCACCTACATTTCTGCAGTAATGTAGTTTGTACCAAGTCTCGTAGTCGAAGTCCTATCAATCAAAGGCTTTAATTATTTTATTTTTGTACTATTTTCAGTAAGTGGCTCTTTACTGCTGTCGTTTTAGTTATATTGACTTCCAGGATTAGAGACGAAGTTTTCGACATAAGCCACATTTGGTCGTCAAGAGTAACCATTGATAAACTGATAAGAAGTGTTGCCAAATAGGAAGCGAAGATTACTGTTTTCCAATTAAGAGAAAAACCCGATGGACTTAGGTAACTACAAATATGAGCAGTTTAATATAATTTTACAACTGAAGCTAAATAATTACCTTTCAAGAATACCAGTAAGAGCTAACAATTTAATTGCTGCGAAAATTCCTTGAAATGCTCTTGCCGCGAAGCCGAACTGATAGATGATCTCTTCTTTCTGATAGGAAGTCAGCATCTTGGCAGGAAAACGAAAAAGTACAAAATTATAACCCACCCCCTTATGCAGCAGGTTTCCGAACTTACTACGATGTACCAAACACATGCCCCAGCTAGAAGACCTTGGCCGATTAGGGTGAATTTATGGAAAAGGGTGCGTATAATTTTGGCAAACTCTTCTGGAGTTGCAGCTGGACTTAACGGATCAGTCTTTGGCATTTTAGTTAGGAAGTAATCCCTGTTTGAAGTAAAGCCACCATCGGTTTCTACCAAAATTTGCGCTACGAGTTGTCCTTGGAGGTCGTTCTCGTGGTTTAATTTACTATGTAAATTACGAGGTTGAATACGACTTTTGTCGATGTCCTCATCTAAACTCTGAAGTTGTGCGGCAATGGATGTCGCACTCTCTTTCCATTTAGCTCTTTTGGCCCCTCGTTTTCTGTTATTGGACGTCGTTTGTGTCGGTGATAGAGTGTGAGGTTCTTGTTCGTTATAAGTCGTATTGGTATAAGACACCATTTCCGAATTGGATATGTCCTGGCGAGCTTCGTTAATATAACCGAATTGTTCTCCATTGTAATTCCTTAGTTCGCCTTGACGGCATTTTGGAGACTTGTGACCAGATTTGCTGTGTGCACTTGGCTGGCTGACTGAGGGTTCTGAAGTGTCACTTTCAGATTCAGACGACACAACTTTTCGCGAAGTCGTCGGGATATTCCGTCTAGGTGTGATTGACAGAATATCACTCATTGTCAATGTGTAAAAGTGTATAAAAATGTTATAATTTAATATAACAGCAACGCTCTACTTAGAAAACTCCGTTCACTTCCCACTCTTTTTCACTAATGCTTCGATACTGACTTTCCCAAACAAATGGTTGCCGAGAAACGGAGCGCTGCAATGAATGCGGATAGGTACAAAAGCCCCGCTATATATACCAGGGGTCCTCAAACTTTTTCGTTCGCGGCGCACTCACATATCCCCAATTCGCCGCGGCGCCCCTCGGAACATATTCCCAGCTCACGCGGCGCCCCTTAGAATATAGGCCTATATAATTTCTGCATCTACGCAATTATATGAACCTTTCGCGGCGCACCTGCAAGCCTATACCGCGGCACACCAGGGCGCCGCGGCGCGAAGTTGAGAACAGCTGAGCTATACTGTCTTTTAAATGATTATGCATTTATTTTTTTTCGTTCCCATTTATTAACGTATTTGCAGAGAAGTAGTCGTATCGGCAAGTCACGTAGCGTAGCTTTTTATCTGACATAAGCCGATCAAACAGCGGGCGGACTGTGACTCGCTGTTCGCATATTCCTAGTACCCGGTTCCCGGTTTGCTGCGAGGGTTTGATATTTGATAAGGGACTGGAGCTATATGTCTTTTGATTTGAGGTAAAATCTGTTGGTTTCGTAATACTTAAGCATAGTTTTTATAAATTTTTCAGCTAAAATGTCGACTCTCAACAATGGACCACTTTGGATGTGGGATAAACTTATGGATCTGTACAAAATGTACGAGTGGAGCCTGACTCGTTCAGGTAAAAAGTTGCGTTTAAATAAAAGGCTTTTTTTTCCTACGAAGTTTCATTGCATTAATTATGATTTCGACTTTTGTTGACACCTTTTTTGTATAGATCCCAGAGTTGAAGACTGGTTTATGATGTCTTCCATATGCCCAACAATTTCTATAACATCTTTATACCTTATTTTCGTTTGGATTGGTCCAAAGTGGATGGCAAAACGGCGACCCTTTTCTCTGCAATGGGTCTTGATTCCGTATAATTTGGCCATGACACTATTGAACCTCTATATAGGTTTGGAGGTATCCTTATTAGCTATATGAACGTTTAACATCAAAACGTACGTTTAACATTAAAACGTTTCATTTTTGTTAGTTGGCTGTTACGTCAACTAAGCTAGGATATAATTACTTTTGTCAGCCCGTTAATTATGATTGGGATCCTGACGAGATCAGGGTACGTTTTTTTTTAAAAAAAAGTAAAGAATTTTATAATGGTGATTTTTTTGGCTGAATAGGTTGCCAAAGCCTTGTGGTGGTATTACTTTTCCAGGCTGATCGAGATGTCTGACACCATTTTTCTTATTCTGAGGAAAAAAACGAAACAGCTAACGTTTTTACATATATACCACCATTCCACCATGTTTTGTCTATGGTGGATTGGAATTAAATGGGTTCCTGGAGGCTCGTGTAAGTTATGATTTCATTTAAAGTTTTCGAGCCAATCTTATAAAACATAATTATTATTTTCAGCGTTCTTGGCGGCTATGGTGAATAGTTTTATACATGTCTTTATGTACCTCTATTATGCCCTAAGTGCTTGTGGTCCAAGAATTGCTGTGTATTTATGGTGGAAGCGTTACTTAACCATCTTGCAATTGGTAATTTACTTAATTCTTTTTCAAGTTTTCTCATTTCTCTATATTTTTAAATTTGTAGGCTCAGTTTACGTCAGCTTTGGTTTTGGGAGTTCGCGCGGTAATTGTGGGATGTGATTTTCCCTTGTGGATGCAGTACGCTCTAATCGTATACATGCTATCCTTTATCGTGTTGTTTGGCAACTTCTATTACAAAGCATATTGTGCCAAGCAGGTAAGCTTTTAATGCAATTTAAAGTTAACAGCTAATGAAGTTACATCGTATTTTCCAGGCTTCTACTAAAAAACATGAGCGTCGTGAAAAGGGAGAAAAAAGTATCATCATATCTAACAACAATGACCGCCCATCTTCATCATGGTGGAAATCCATCAGTGGTACTGACTCGCAACACAGAGCTAAGAGCGGAAGAAAAGCTTCACGTTTACGTAAAAGCATTGCCAATGGAGACATGAATGGCACATTGGACAAGCAAGCTAACTTGAAAACCAGGCGCAGAAAATAGGGAACTATTTTTCTCTAGTCACATCCTCGAGTTTTAGAGGACTAGCTGCTTCTACCCTTTAATTACCTTGATCTCTGATGATCTCTTTGTGCTTGAATTTGAAGTTCATATACCTCTCCGTGCTTAAGTGTTTGCAATTTTTTTAGGGTCTCGTTCTCGTGTATTGAAGTGTGTAAGGAATTTATGTCTGCGTGATGTGTAACTCTTGAATCTATCATCATTTTATTTCTAGTCAATATAATTGTATTTCTTTCTTAGCCATTTGAAGTAGTGTAATTATCGAAAATTCGTGAGCCCTACCGTTAATATAAAAAAGGAAGTTAGAAAACGTGGCTATCCCTATATCGATCAGCTACATTGATCCTCTTCGTTAGTACAACTCCAAACGTTCCCTGATTGGCTCTTAAAGGACCAAGTAGAGAGAACGCGAAAGAGAAACTTATTTATTCTCAAAATTATGAATTCCTTTTCTTTGACTGACCTGTCCTGAATTAGATCCACAAGCGTTCTGTCTTTTTTTTCTGGTTAATTATGGATTGCGTATATTATCAAGTATGCAGCTTTGTTGACAACTCAGTAACACATTTTCGTCGCATTTTTTCCAATTAAATTTCCATAATATCCGTCAGTTTAAATAAACCGCGATCCGCAGTTCGGCAGTCCTTATCTATTATTATAAAAAGCGAACTGATTTTTTTTAGTTGACGTTTATTCCCTACGGCTTGCAGTGTTGCCAACCACGATGATTTCTCGCCAAAATTGGCGACTTGGGAACATGGTTTGGCGGGCAAGTCAAGGCACTTGGCAATTTATTTGGCGACTTTTCGCTCTCTTCTATGATAAAGATTTTTGTTTCTATGATAAAGCTGCTTTAGTTTACATTCTCTTTTCAAATTCGAGGAAATATACGGGTGAAAGGCAAATTCTTAGAGCTAAGCTTCTTCAATGAAAACCCCACAGGTGAGAGGTGAATTTCCCGCATTGCATTCATTAGAACCAATCAAATC